>JAEIGQ010000212.1:0-550855 GCA_018904275.1 Lordiphosa clarofinis
TAAATGTTAAATTTGCATCTAAATTTTTCTATTTTAAAAAAATTAATTTTCCCTTTTTTGGTTGCCGCATAATAAAGACACATAAATAGTTACATATTTCATACATTTACATAAATTGATCAGAAAAGAATATCCTGGAGATCGAATGTTAAACAAATGTATATAGGCACGCACTTATATATATAATGTCCCTTGACCCTAAACTCACTACATAGTTCTTCTGAAGAAAAATTTGCTATAGTTTTTTCAGCGTTCACAAGACAGGAAGGGAATAATGTGTAATTCTGAAATTTCCGCGCGACTTAAAAATTTGGTTGTGTCCCTTAGGACTTGACGGGATAAAATTTAAAAATATAATTTTCCTATAATGTAAACTAATGAGCTATTTTGTAGAAACAGCAAAAAACAACCCATATAAGCCTGTTTATGCGGGCTGACGTCGACACGCTTGGACTTAGTTGTTTTAACTCACTTCAAAGCGAGCAAATTACAGTTACTGCCACGTCAGCTTGTGCGGGTTCTCGCCTTAAAAGGAGGCAATGTATTATGCGTAGAGTTCTTAGACAGAAGAACGGTTCGGGCATCGAGGACCAAGCGGGCTATGCATTACCCATCGCTGCTTAAGTGCAAGCTGATGTCACTTTCTTCCCAATTTTACTTGGCGTGGTCCTCTTTGGTTTTTATTTGGTATTTAATGGTTCGTCCAACCTGTTATAGTGATTTTTATATTCTTCATCATTGGTCATCCATGGTATTTTAGTTAGTTATCATTGGGCCTTATTTGTGGTCTTAAAAAGTAATTTCTTAGATTATTAAATAGATTCCACAGCTAAATTCTCTGCATTAGACCAGATATGTCCACGCCTGGCCAAGGCTTGCGCAATGAGAGCAATCTGCTTTTCACAAGCCTTAACCGTGCCTACCTGTATACGATTCATGCTGTGCACGGCTCTCTTGTTTTATATGCCAATTTCAGCTGATTAACAAAAAATAACAGCCACTTACAGCCAATTGTCTAGCTCCCAATCTTTATATTTATTAATATTATATGCTTCCACATAATTCTGACAAGTTTGATCCAACTCGGATGACTATAGCATATACATAGCTGCCATAGAAACAATCGGTCTTAAAAGTAGTTCAAGTGAGAGAAATTTTTTGGTTTTCTTTGGTATCGTCTTTAAAGTTATGAATATTTTTTGTTCCAGCACAATATTGGCGATCGAAGTCGGATGACTATATCGTGAAAAGCAGATATATAACAAATTGGCAAGATTGTGGATCCATCTATTACTCAGTTCGAAAAATTACCTAGATGTCATTAATGCGCACATTTTGCAGATAAACTCGACTTGCAATGACAGCCCTAACCTGAACACAAACTGGTTCGGGAAAAGGTTCGTTTTGTATCACTATTAAGATAAGCTGCCAAACCATTTTGAGAACAAAAAATTGAACAAAAGAAAGATACAAATATATTTTAAGGTACTACCTTGGCCATAGAATCATAGCAAATTTTGTAGGTTATGGGCAATCATTAAGTTTCGAATTCCTGGCTAGTTTATATGTCTGAAGTCATTGTGGACCATTTGAACATTTACATTTCTATTCTACTCTAACACCACCTTATCTTGCATAACTTTTTGTACAAATCAACAATAAACTTCTAAAATCCTCTCTTACAATACTGTCAAAAATCATGCGTAAATTACATAACAACGTCAGTTAATTATATTAAAATGGTTATAAAGAACGACACAAAAATGAACAAGACACTGCAATATTTCCTCATAATTTTGTTCCGGTTTTCTTTTATAAAAACCAGTTTCAAATATGTGTAACGTTCTGCTAAGCGGTTTTAATTGCCCACAAGAGACAAGACACATCTCCGAAGACAGTTTCTATTTAGGCCAAAAAGAAGGATGAAACACTTTGCAGATATGATAAGTACATCTTCATTTGTAAGTGAAATCACTTCTAACATTGTCTCGTCTGCATTTCAAGATCTTTGCTGTAGGTTAATGGTTGTGACATTGGGCAATGCATATGCTGAATGCTGATGGCAATGATGATGATTGTGTACTTGTGGTAGACTTTCTTTGACAGTTAAACAGTTTTTGTTTTTTTTTTTTTTTAAATTAGCTTAATTGCCAGAGAAGATTTAAAAGATTTAATACCTTCAGCAGATATTTCACGTAGGTTTTAGCATACTTTCTTTTGAAAATGGAAAGTTGTAGATTTTGTGATATGCATTTTATATAACTAACAAATTAATTGTTAACAAATTCATAGATGTAATCCAAAACTAATTAAAGACATTGAAAAACAAACGAGTCTCCAAACTCCTCCGTAAAAATTCAAATATCTCAAGCGGAAATCCGCGAAAGTATGTATGCAGTTGGATGATATAAAATCGAGAGTAAAGCCAAAGCTATTACATAAATTTTATGTTTGGCTTTTGTTTTGGCAAAAGGGTGTATAAAAAACGAACGAAAGTGAGTCTTGGCAGCTGAACAAATTTGTGCTAAGTTAGTATGTGAATATGAAGAAAAGTTGCAGCAACACCAACAACAAAGTTCAGAAAACAAATTTTTATTTGGTTTTGTTTTGGTTTTCTTTATGATGAACAATATTCGTTCAGCTTGGTGATTTTCAACATGAAATACCTCGGTCAGTAACTTTCGGAGCAACTTGACAGACCCTCTCTCTATGTAGTATAAGTTCTGTCTGGTTAAACCTCATAAGCATCGCAAAATTTCGCCATCAATTTGTTTTCTCGGGCATAGGTCAAGTTAATCAAGTCAAGTAAACCCGTTAGTCAATTTAAACTATTACAAACCCATTAAATATAACCAGAATGTTCGAGATTCCTTCATAGGAAGAATAATGGCGTTCAGTGATGTATGACTATGTAATGAACCGAAATTAATGTACTTGAAACTGGGACAAGTTGGTAAATAACTTTAAGAATTTCTCGTTGTTCGCATTTGACAGTTGGAAACCCCCGCTGGTGGAAGGGAGGAAGGGGGACCAGGCCAGGTAAGTCACGTAAAATTGTTTTGTTCGTCATAAATCGTTGGACCAGAACCATGTTGACGTCTATTTTGGTGACTGGCGTTTCTCTGCAGTTTTATTTTGTTGAGCCTACCCAATATACACACACAAGACGTCGTTTCGCTTAGCTTGGAATTTCACTATTTTTCAGTTTTTACTTTTTACAAAGGGGTTACTTGCGTTTAATTACTTTGTTTGTTTTGATAATCAAGCTGTTGGAAAATAGTGGGTGGAGTAGGGACTAAAAACTGATACAGTTTGTGAATTTCAAAAATTGTTGTATCCCAATGCTGCTTGCATTTGAAAGTTTAGCATGGTTCTACTATCCGCAAATATTAACTTAGCATTCCATGAATGTTGGTAAGCCAATGCTATATGAAGTTGCCTTTTTAAAACTCCTATAAACATTTGGGGTTGTAATTTAGTTTGCCTCCCATACATTTTAATCTTGATTTTCGCATTTAACAAGCTGTAACTTTGCCCGCGGTCCTGACAAAAATGCGACAAAATTTCCAAAATTAGTGCATATGTTAAACTATATGATGAGATGGCCAGTAAATGTCCGACAAACAGAATGGCTTGTAGCAAATGGTTTAGTTTGAGAAAATTGCTATAAATCAAGTATAATTTGACTTTGAATGCCAATTTCGACACCATTGCACATTGGTTTGTCTTGTACGGAGCCGCGGCCAAAAATATTTCCCGTTGAGATATCGTTATGAAATTTTTCCTAAAAATCTAAAAAAATATTTGAAGTATATAGAAAAAGAATTGGCTGCATCGGACGACTATATCGTATAGCTCACATAGCACCATAGTAAGGCTTATATGGCGATGGTGCGCAAAAATACTTGCAAAAGAGTGGCAGTGCTTAAATTCCATTATTGGCATCCAAGATATGTATATTTTAATTATCTTCTGTATAAATTTGTGAAAGTGAAACTCCTCTTCCCCTCCGAACAAGCTTCTTGAAATATAAACAAATATTAAAAGTAAAATTTAAATAAATTTTAATTTGAATGCAAAAAAGTTTAATAAATATCTTCTAATAAATAAAATGTAGATAATAAGAATTTATATTTGTCTCTCTTTGGTAGTTTTCTTTGACCTGTGTAGTGTGTAGAAGTGTATTGATTAAATCTGTATTTGTCAATATGCGAGACATCTTCGGAGTATGTTGCAGCCGGAACTTCTTTATTTCTTTGTTGAGCAATACAGAAGCAACGTTTTTCAAGCAGCGCTATCCGACGACGTTTTGCCTTTTTGAGGACTGAGCAAAATCAATTTTGAGTCGACCACGTTCAGCACTTGAAACCCTTTGTTGAGGAGAACAAGCTGGCTCAATTATAATTGTTTTTATAGTGTTCAGCCAATTGGATTGATATTGAACAATAGAACACTTACTACGATTATATTTAAATAATTTTTTTGCAAATGTATACAATTCTGTAGTTTCCTCATCTCAACTGCGTAGCCCTTATTTTTAATGCTTTGTTCTACCAAACTAATCACAATCCGAGTTTTATCAGCATTCGTGCCCTCTTCTGTGCACCAAAGATCAAAGATATACATGCGTGAAAATACGCAGTTCCAAGAAGCGCCTATAGAAGAAGATAACATAAAAATGAGAAAAAAAAATATAAGTCAAAATTTTCTACAAACACAAATTACGAACACAAAAGAATATCACAAAAATCAAGGAAGAGCAGCAGATTGCGTCGCTAATTTGAGCTTGAAAATAATAAGACATCTTGAGTTTATCCACGAATATACACAAATCAGCAAATATCAGCAGCCACACTTAACATTTTTATTACCTTAAAACATTGACAATTACACTGATAACACCATAAAAGGGGGATCGGGGGCAACATAACTAAAAGTCTATTTAAACATGAAAATGACGTTCAAAAAACACACTAAAAAAGTATATTCAATCAAAAACACACAATAAATAGTAAATCAATCAAAATAATTTCACAAGAAGAATTTTTTAAGGTAAATAACTGAAACTTTAAAATTCATTTAAAATAATTGAGTTCGGACCTCTCTTGCGAACGTTTGACCACTTTGAAATGCAATTTTGTTTTGACGAAAAGCTGATTAAACGCAGCTGCGCTGCAAAATCGAGCACATGTTCCCGCTTTGCATTCTATTTTTAGAATGTACCGTTAGCTTTCCGGAAAAAACTGGATTGCCATTAAGAAATTTGGACAATTTGGAGACAATTTGTTTACATTTTGACTAAATATTTTTTTTAAATTTTTTTATTTTTTTCTTTGTGTGGGTGACCGCCCATTGGCAATAGTTATATGGCGTGTTTGATTTTTCTCAGTTGCATTGATATGTGCACTATCCTAGAAGCTTCCTAAAATCAGTATTTAATGCTTAGTGTGGCCTAAAAAAATTAAAGAACGGTAAAAAGTCAGAAATTTAGTTTTTCGCGAACATCTTGGAAACGGAAACTTTGTTATGGCTTTGACATACCAACTCGTAATCAGCATGAGTAGGCCCGCAGGTATTAGTTAAAGATGATCTGGATACTCACAACAGGTCTAAATTTGTAGAACTGTGTAATTTATCTCCTTGTATATTTTCATCGATATTGAAAGACTTAAGAGCGTCTTACAAAACAAACTCCAATGTGGAAAATGTTCATTCTACTGATACTTGTGTGTGTGGAACTGCTAAAACTATTCGAGCTATGCTTAAGTTAATTTTCCTGATGAATACTCCAAACATTTAATAATCTTTAGGTAAACGCGAACAATCATGGAATTGAATCCCTATTATTAAGTTGTTTGGCAAGCAATTCGAACTAGTCTTTACTCTATCAAGTTCAAAGAATTATCTGTTGTTTTCATTGACGTTTTGAATTTTGTTGTATATTAACATTAAATGAGATTTAGCAACCTTTTTTCCTTCTTCAGATAGCAATTTTGATTCCTGGAATTTAAGAAATTGAATTCAAAAAACAGACGGAGCTCTTTTTTCCAAAGAGGTGACAATTACTGAGCTATGTCGTCCTCCATTTTTTATACCTTTGGAGAGGGTATATTGAAATTGTTCAGATGTTTGTAACGCATAGAAGGAAGCATCTCCGACCACATAAAGTATATATAATCTTGATTAGCATGACGAGCTGAGTTGATATAGCCAGGTCAGTCTGTGTCTATGCCATCTTCTCCGTCGGTCTTAAAGCTATCTTAACGAGACTTTGCACGAAGTCTTTTTGTGCAAATACGCTGCACATTTGTGGGAACCGGCCGGATCGGATGAATATTGCATATAGCTGCCATAGGAACGATCGGTCGAAAAACTAGTTTTAGTGAGAAAAACTATTTTGATTTGCATGAAACGTGTCTGAACCGTATTTATAAATTTTCTATGCTTCCACATAATTTAAGCAAGTTTTATAAAAATCGGACAACTTTATAGCAGCCAAATAAAAGATAGGTCTGAAAAAAGTCTTTGTATAAAACACTTTTTGGTTATCAATGCGATCGCTCCCAAACTCTTTACTGATCAATATTATATGCTAACACACAATTCTGACAAGATTGATCCAAATCGGATGACTATAGCATACAGCTGCCATAGGAACGATCGGTTGAAAACATAGTTCTAGTGAGAAAAACTTTTTTGTTTTCAATGGTAGCGTCTTTATACTTTCTAGTTCTGAATATTAAAAGGTTGTCAAAAAAGTCTTGCGGTATTTCCACAAGCTTGTCTTTGCAAGCGCGTAGTTCTTGTTGTATTCGTCGCATCGGCTCACGCTTGAGCTTTTTGGAAAGCTCTTTTCACGCGTTAACACGTGTTTGATTTATTGTTGTTTGTTTTTAGTCGTTCGTGAGTTATAGCGTCGCAAACATGGAGCAAAATAAAGAGAAAATACGGCATATTTTACAGTACTTCTACGATAAAGGCAAAAATGCAACTCATGCTGCCAATAAAATTTGTGCAGTTTATGGACCCGATACAGTTTCCATTTCCACCGTAAAACGATGGTTTCAACGTTTTCGTTCTGGTGCAGAGGTGATCGAAGATGCGCCACGGTCCGGAAGGCCTGTCTCGAAAATTGCGATAAAAATCGCTGAATTGATCGAAAGAGACCGGCATAGTAGCAGCCGTAGCATCGGCCAAGAGCTGGGCATGAGTCATCAAACCGTTATAAACCATTTGAAGAAGCTTGGATTCAAAAAGAAGCTCGATGAATGGGTGCCACACGACTTGACGCAAAAAAAACATTTTTGCCCGTATGCATGCGAATCGCTTCTGAATGGCAACAAAATCAACCCGTTTCTGAAGCGGATGGTGACTGGCGATGAAAAGTGGGTCACTTACGACAACGTGAAGCGCAAACGGTCGTGGTCGAAAAGCGGTGAAGCTGCCCAGACGTTGGCCAAGACTGGATTGACGGCCAGGAAGGTTCTTCTGTGTGTTTGGTGGGATTGGCAGGGAATCATCCACTATGAGCTGCTCCCCTATGGCCAAACGCTCAATTTGGACCTGTACTGCCAACAACTGGACCGCTTGAATGCAGCACTCATGCAGAAGAGGCCATCTTTGATCAAGAAAGGCCGAATTGTCTTCCATCAGGGCAACGACAGGCGACACACATCTTTGGTGACGCGCCAGAAGCTCCGGGAGCTCGGATGGGAGGTTCTTTTGCATCCACCGTATAGTCCGGATCTCGCACCAAGTGATTACCACCTATTTCTGTCCATGGCGAACGAGCTTGGTAGTCGGAAGTTGGCCACAAGAGAGTCCAGTGAAAATTGGCTCTCCGAGTTTTTTGCCAATAGGGAAGCGAGCTTCTATAAGAGGGGCATTATGAAGTTGGCATCTCGTTGGGAACTCGTCATCGAATAAAACGGCGCATATTTGACTTAAATCGCATTATTATAACCAATTTTATGAACAATTGAAAATTCAATAAAAAACCGCAAGACTTTTTTGACAACCCTATATTTGTTTCGACATAATTTTAGAGAGTTTGTTGAAAATAAGATGAAAATATCGTATAGCTGCCACATAAATGGCAGGCAAACTTGAAAAGAATCCTTTGAAACTATTTTTTTTGCAATAATAAATATGTAAAATAATTTTTTTTTTTAATAAAAAATTTATTTAAATAATAAGTTTATCTTACCCTTGCCAATCCAAGAAATGGCACACATCATATAGCATATTCCATGAAGCTTAATCCACATTTTGTTGTATAATCTTTAAAAGCAAAATCCGTATCCAATTGTTAAGTTATTAACTTCTCAGAGCAGCATAATACGAATCTGTCTAGTATACTCATACATCTGATGTCTGGATTTGCTCATAATTCATTAAATGAGGCACTTGTGGTTTTATTTCACACTTTTCACTTTAGTTGAGATTTTATTGTAATTCCTTTTGTTGTATTATTTTATTATTTTAAGATCTTAATCGCAGGCTTCATTCGTTTTTAGCGTTTATGTCTTTTATAAATCAACTGCTCCACATTCAAAAGTATAATAATTGCATATCACTGATGTGCCATAAACGAGCTTCTCATATGAAATTTATGTGCGCAACTTTTTCTTTTGTTTTTGCTGCCGTAATTGCCAGATACATTTAAACGGGTAACATTATATACACCACTTTAGTGATTCCTCTTAGATTATTAGATAGACAAAACGCCTTAGCACAGAAACCAAAGCAACTGGAACATTAGCCGACCTCCCACCTAACCAAAAGTTCTTGCTGCTGCTACCTCTTGTGGCACAAATGTCGCACACATGTCACCTCGGAATCAGTTGTAGTTGTTGTAGTTGCGGCTGGTTGCCACATTGCCTTAGTTGTTGGTACAACGGAATTGGCGGCATTTTAGCAACAATAACAACAACAATAATCGCGTTGCTTTTTTGTTTTTGTTTCCTTGGTTCCGCTTTTTTGGTCGTAGAAGAATTTGTAACCCGCCACTTTCCACCTTTCCACCAAGGAGCACGCGCATTTCCCTATACCCAGGATTTATGGCATGCCAACGTGGACTCAAGCCAGGTTGGTCAGGTGTGAGGATAGACACAAACATTTGCATTTGCATGAAAAGCTAGTGGTCGTTGCTGCTGGCCATTGGCCGTTGGGCGAAAATGAAAACGCTATTTGACCGGAAGCTTGCGGAAGCTTACAAAAAAGTCATTCACCTGTGTAAAAACAACAGTTTTTGTGCATTTTCCAATATTTTTTTTTGGAACGAGCAACGAGTTTTATCGCTAGCAAAGTGAGTAGGAGTAGATGAGATTTACATATGAAAAGTTTGAAATTTTATAATTAATAAGGAGTTAAACTGTGGGAGGCAGATTTTATCACATATGGGAAGTTTGAATACAAAAAATCACAAAAGTTATCCAACTGCTTTTGAGGAGTTAATAATATTGATAGAGAGTGCTACTTGGAGGTAGAGCATATAAAATAAAACTTATGATATAGAACATATGGCTAAGAATAGGCCTTTCTTGACCGAAATGCTAACAATCATTAAAAACAAATTTTTTTGCTGGGATAGATGTGGAAATTCCGGGTTTCAGTAACATCTAGATTTGATAAAAGTTACTTCCTATCTGAGAATAACTTGAAATAAGAATGACAGTTCAAAAAAATAATGTGTGCGTGTATTCCAAAAGTGCTTGAAGTCCGCACTGTTTAAGGCACAGTGCGGCACTTTTGTATCTACTATAATCAGCCCTCTGCGGCGCGCAGACACACAGACCGTATACGAGCTTATACTGCTCTCTTTTACAACAACAAATAACTGCTAAATGATCGCCCTCTCTCGTGGCTAAGCACAAACACGATACCCAAAATAAGCATGTGCGTTTTGCCGGCCCCTGCTTTAAGGTCAAATCAACTACCTTACAGAAAAATATAAGTTACATCTTAGACGTGTAACAACAAGCGTGCGCGATGGTGAAGTGCGATAAGACTCAATTCCCTTCGTTTTTAGTTCAACTGGGTCTGACATCCTGAAGTCCTTATACGAAGGCAAATCAAAAATAATTCGTTGTTTTTCACAGAGAAGCACTTTAATTCTGGACCAAACCTATCGAAACATTATTCAGCTATTTGTAATCCCAAACATGAACCAGAGATCTTACAAAAATTGCTTAACCCAACTGAAACCTACAGAATAAGTGGCTTGATATGATTAATTTACCTTGTGGAATCTAATTAAAATGTACCGTTTTCGAGGTTCTATTAAGGCTGCATATTTTCTCGGTTTATAAAAACAACATTTATATTGATTTTTGAAGGAGCGATATTGTCGATAACAGGGCTAAGAAATAAATAAGGAAAAGTCTAAGACAATAGTTGTGCGAGATGAAAGAGGGCGACGCACTATGGTCCCAAATCCCAAAAACACGGCCAAAAGTCGAAAAACAAAATATATTTTTGTTGACTTTAAATGATTGGAATAGTTGCAGTGGTACATCTTGTTTGTATTTTGACCATTTATAAGGGGAAAGTGTCCCCACCTGGCTCAGGTATGAACTGCATTCGTAAGCATCGGGCGTGCCTTATCGTTTATTCGTCATGCGTCGAAAATAACACAACGTTTAGAAGCGTATAGATTCGCGAAAAATTAACCGATTTGGATTCTGAAAAATGGATTCTACTCCAGAAAGTAAGTACAATTCATACGTATTGCTAAAAATTATTATTAACAATGCATGAAAAAGTGAATCATTAATAAAAGTAGAGGTTTTTTTTCGGTCACATTCTGAAAAATCGTGTTAAAAAAGCAATGAGTCAAAACTCCCAGCAGATCCCACTCTCAAGCAAAATAAAAATTGTTGTTTAGACAATTCTTCAGAACATAGCCCAAAATTAGCTGCAGATAGCTGCAGATTGAGTCCCATGAAAAAAAATCTGTCGGACAGTTAGCGAGATATTATCGATAAACGGGTTTTTCTATGTTTCAGCCAAATCAAGTATGTTTCCGAAGAAATTGTCCACCATATTGGATCCGCCATTGTGTTTTCTAAGTTGTGACATACAACCCCGAAAACCCCAAACCCCAGCCAAATCAAATGCGTTTTTGAAGAAATTGTCCGCCATATTGGATCCGCCATGATCGCCCCGAATGAAAATGAAAACTGGATGCTCCATGGCTACGCACTGGAGGTTGATAAAGAATACACATACTTTGGAGTAACATTAACGCAATACATGCACGTTAAAACACATTTAAACCAAAAACTGAAGGATCTTTCAGAGGCGGTAAACATGGTACAAGTACATGGAAAAGCTTCATGAGAAAAATAAGGCATTGCGAATTCGACCAAATATCAGCTTTTCCAAGCTGCTGCAAGAGCGAAAATGTTGTATGCGGGCGTAGTATGGGAACATCAAAGTTACAATGACGTGAAAAAATGCCGTTGAATGTCCCAAGATATGCACTATTTCTTTCATCTTAACACGCTGATAGTGCTTCAAAAATTGACAGCAGCTCTTTATTGCAGGGTGCCCCAAGAAGAAAGCGCTAAAACGTTACTTTGTCTCTCTCTCTAACAGACAATGAAGTCATATTTCGGCTAGTAAGTTCATGCCCCTTGGGCTATCTCTGGGGAACTCTGTTTTATTGCACACAATATAGAGTGCGATGTCTTAAATACTAAAGAATATTTGTACATTATGTAATACGTGATCTAGAGAAGACATAATTCAAATTTATGCATACTTTAATTAAATCTATTTGGAACAGAAGGAGGTAGTTGAGCTACTCAATGGGAAAAATTGACAGGACTTGGCGAAATTTTTTAAAGAGAAAAAATGAAAGCTTCATTCTTTAAACTTTCAAAAAGCACGTGATTATATATTATTATAAATGTGATCCACTGAACCAAAGAAAACAAGCATTTCGGCTTTTACAACCATATTACGATCTGAACCAATCCTGAAAATATGGATGGGTTCGATTCATCACTGGGTCTTTGAAGTTTCATAAGCGATGTCCGATCTGATAAACTATAATTCAGAACAGAGTATCAGCGTAAACATTATTCTAATCCCAAGGAGATGTGTCCATTGGAACCCAGCGGTGATAAATCAGCTTATAGCCCAATGAAAGTTCTTTCTAAGTGAAGTAATTACTGCAGAAGAGAATCTAACCTGAACCACAACTAGAATCGTATACCAAAAAGAACCGACTAAAATTTAGAACCAGAAACGGGACCGATATTTTGTATTTTTTGTGTACCAGTAGTTGAGAAACCATGTTTTTGAACCATAAAGAACCTAAACAGAACCTTTCTTTTAAAGTGCAGATAAATGTGAAAAGCAAAAAGTGGAGACAAAGTCGATTCATACATCGCTCACTTACTTTATACTGTTAGAGCTCCAAACAAACGATTTTTTAAAAAAAACTTTTAAAGTTCTCAATGGAATCCACCCAGCGAAAAATAAATCTTTTAATTTCTCATCAATCTAATAAAATATTATTCAAAATGGTCAGTAAAGAAATTCACAGATAAGAAGTCTTAACGGAATGCCGAAGGATCTTTACAGGTTGTCGTCTGCAGGACAACTGAGATATGCCAATCTTGTTGGATCATGATTCGATTTGAGATTTGGGTGAGAACAATTGTTGGTGCTCAACCTGAGAAGAAAAATATTGTGGTTTTCCCTTGTGTAGGCAATATAGCGAGAACAGACTAGACATGTTAAAAAAAACTAACAAGGAATCCAACCTGTGTTGTTTGAGAGTTCAGAATTTGGTTTTTAGTAGTTTTGCCTTTTGAAACTAGGAAATCGTTATTTCTAACCTTATTCTAGGAGAAGAAATGGTATAATATTTATAAGTCGTCTTTAAAGAAATGCAGTCTGTTTTGTACACATGTAAACCTCAGATTCCGGCATTGGAATCAAGGAATATTTGGGATACTACCCTACTCGCAATGGCCGGTGAATCCGTGTGGATTCGGCGTTAAACTGTAGGTCCCTCTCTCTTGGGCGAAAAATTATAAGCTCATACGCCAAGAGATTGAGAGAAGCTAGCTTGGCCCTTTGGGGGCTTTAAAGCAGAGTTCCCCAAGAAGAGAGCGCTAAAACGTGACTGTGTCTCTCTCTAACACACAATGATGTATGACATCGGCAAGCATTCGGCAAGTAAGTTCGTGCTCCCGGGGCTATCGCTGGGGAACTCTGCTTTAAAGCCAATTTTACATTTACTCTAATCGCAATTCACCGACTTAAACTTCAGCCGTTCACGCTTTTAACTTAAAGTCCATCCCAATCTTCTTTTTGGCATAAGATTTAAGTACTTTTGCCATAGATGGAAAAAGATTTGAGCATAGAATTTTAAATTTTTTCTTTGAAAATTCTATAATTGAAATGGTGTATTTGATGAAATTTTAAAAAAATTAATCTCTTGCTTTGCCAAATGTTTTATTTTGGTTTTTTAAATCAGTTTTTTCACTCCACATAAAAATTAAAAATTGAACAGTTTGCACTTGATCCTTGAGCATAATTGTGTTTCACAATTCAAATTTATTTATATTTATTTATTTATTTCTTTGATTTTATTCACAAAAAACATAAATTCAGAGTTATCCATGCGAACAGTTTTAAATATTTTTACTACGAACTGTTACTCCGAGTACTTCATGTGGCCAGCACGCGCTCCAAACACAAACTGATTTTCCATAATGTTGCCAAAGCCCAGGCGAAGCCAGGGAATGCCCCTAACAACAACAACAACAACAACAAAGCGATGAGACTTCAACGGCAACAGCAACAGCCTGTAAAGCCGGTGTGCGTTGGGACTATGCTCAGCAACAGAGTGGCTCTACGGTGGTGTATACTCATGGAGTACCTCTTGGAAGACTCTCTGTGACGTCGTTCGCTTTTACTCTTGCTGTGTGTGTGTTGAAAATGTTTCCACATCACTCGTCAAGCGTTTCGGCTTGAAAAAACTCTTTATAAAAGAAATAAACAAAGACTACAACGGAAAACAGTGGTTGAAAGCAGATACTATGGACTACCATGACGACGTTGTCAATGAAGAGCCCAGAGCGCACGCGCCCCAGCTCAAATAGCCAGGCTAAAGCTCAATGAAAGACCCAATGGGTCCAGTATCTAGACTAGATACATTTGGATTTATTTTTAAGGTTCTCGTAGTACTCCGTGTAGCTGTGCTGTGGTTATGCTCCACTGAGCCGGCTCTTTCACCCCTTTCAACAGCTCTCACTCTCTCTCTCTCTCTGTGTGTTTACATGTTGCCATTTCTCCTTGGCAACCAAGGCGGCGTCCTATGACTCTTCCCTTTTGCCGGTAGCCACTTGTCGTTCCATGACTCAGTGACATTGCATTTGCAAGCAAGTCCGTTAATTGCTGTAATTTCAAACTGGACGACGACGTCGGTCGTACATAATTGCACTCCCTTTTTAGTTTCGTTGCCCTCTTCCTGTGTACAGTTCCTCGTGTTTCCTTTCAAGTAGTTTTTGGGACATGCTTTCAATTGGTTTTTGCTTTCCTTTCGACTCTGGTGACAGGCAACACTTTTGGCTTACTTTATGACCTGGAAGTCGATTATGGCTTTTGCTTTATTGAGCTTTAAATGAGACATTAAAATGGGGGACTGTCTTCCTTAATTTGTGGGAATGGCAAGAGAGTTTGTCGGTTGTACTTCATTTTGTTTGCTTTCGAAAATCTTAATGCTGTTGACTTTGTTATCGGCGCTTGCAAATGCTCCCTTGAACTGATCTTTCCGATATAATTAACAGAATTAATTCAGCAAACTAGTAATTTTAACATTCTACAATTAAAAACGAGAGCGTAAGTTAAAGTCAACTTTAACCGACTTCGATATACCCGTTACTCATGAAAAAACATGTTTAACAGTGTTCCTTCCTGTGACCATCCGAAAAAAATTTAAAATTTTTTTTAGTATTAAATTTTTTTAGGTGGGAGGAAGAGGGTTACCCGGGTTGGTTCACTTTTTTGTCATAACATGAAAACCGTTCATCCGATCTTTATCATTTTTTTGGCAAATGCTTTTTTTTTTTTTATTACTAACTATCTCTAAAAGGTACAAATCGTCGATCTTCAAAACTGTAAGAGATATAACGTTTTTTCCAAATTGCGGGGGCGGGAGAGCTCTGAGATTTCAGAATATTTGCAAGGGTATAAAAACTCTGACACAGACGAAGTTAGCTGACTTTGTCGTTTTTAATTACGAAATACCCAGACTTTTTTAATTATTTAAAAAAAAAAAATCGATGTTTCATCAATGTTTTAACTTACAAATATCAAGAAGAATTTTTGTTTTCCACCAATCCAACATTTATGCCTTGCTAAGCAATGTTTTTTGATTTAGAATGAGATTAATGAAGAATTGTTTTATTTTCGGTTTTTTTTTGCACTTGACATTAAATAAACAGCTACATCACTGCAAATTTTCGACAAACTTGGTTTTGGACTGTTTCCACCTGATAATTTAATCGAGTAAATGTTGTCCAACATTCGAGTGTGCAAATTTGATAAAAATTAAATACAGTTATTTTAGTGCTCTGAAACATCATATTTCGGATCAATAAAAATTTCTCATCATTCTAGACTAGATTCTTTCAACCCTAACTCGTGAGACTAATATTTTTTCAATGCTTAAATGCTTTCGAATTCAATTTTACATTTAGGCCTGTTCCAATTATCAATTTCGATCAAATCATGCGGAATCGTAATTGTTAAATTTTCTCGCTGCCAAAAACTGACTGTGTTTTTCGAACTTCCAAATACCAATTAGCTTTAATCGATCCTCTGGATCTAAAAAGATTCAAACGAATTATTGATTAGTTTCTTAAAAATCATAACTCGATTAAGCAGAGACGAAAGTAATTACTTCAATACTGGCATAACTCAAAAAATACGATTTTTGACTTAATGATGCAGAAATATTCGCTGTACTGTGTTCTATTTAGTGCAAACATTTTCGTACTGATATCTCTTCTACTTGCCTTGTGATATGAGAATTAATGCAAGAACGTCATATCTCAGTTGTCCTGCAATTAATATTGAATAAACATAAATCGGATTTCAGTTAAAACATCATATTTTTAAGTTTTATTAATAATATTTTCTAATATTTTTCTTGATTAACTGAAAACTAAAAGAACCATTTTTTCTAGCAATCCATTAACGACTTCAAACGTGTTTTTCTCAAAATGGATTATTTTGAGTTATGCCAGTATTGAAGTAAGTGAGCGATATGTATGAGGAAAATTAGGAAAGTTAAAGATGTTGGATAACTGCACTCTCTCTTTCTCGTTCACTCTGTCCCCGTCAACAAGAGGGCGGCGCAATCTATGTAAATAAAATGGTCATTGTAAATGGAACAGCAGAAAAATTTTTTAGTTTCGTTTTGGTCAAAAATGAAAAGCTTTTTTGAAAACAAAATATAATATCAAAAAACTTAATTTTGATATACATGGGAAATATGAGACAAGTCACGAATGATGTTAATTGAATTTTGTTGGAATTAGCTGGCGAGCTTGCAAAGTAATTTATAACACACTATCAGTTTGTATGAGTATAGAACTCATCCGTCCGCTGTGTAGAAAAGATAATATAAAGACGTAGTTTCAATCACTGACTTTAAAACTGACGCGTGAGATTTTATTTAAGGGATCTTTTAATTGTTTATACTTCAAAATTCTAACTTCAACTTAAAGTCTCCATCTTTTGAAACAATTAGTAATTTAGAATAATTGTTATCCTTCGAAGCTATATCATGGTGGTTAACACTTTGAAAAATTATAAATTTTTTGATTACTATATTTTAATTTTAAAAATCTTAATATATTTGAAACAGTAAAAATCCCATCGATATCAACGATCACCGATAACAAATTCTGAGATATCACGTTTTTAAAAACCCTTTTTTCATTTTTCGTTTTTGACGATTTTTGAAATTGAAAACGCAAAACCGCAATAAGTTTTGGTGGTTCGGATTTTTTTTTTTATTGAAATAAAAATTTTTTGCTGTTCGGTTTATAAAAGAAGACCCTGCGTGTTTTTCTTCTCTAATAGTTTTAAATTTTTATTTTAAGTGATAATGCAATTTAATTTAGTTGGGGGAATATCTTAGCAACATTTCAAATATAAATGTTGAATATTTTCAACATAGACTTGGTCATAATCATACCAAACAGCACATTTTTTTATTCTTCTTATCTCTTTCAAGATAACACTTCTAGACAGCATTTTCCCCTAACGCGCCAAGCCAACTTTTTCTAAACTAAATTGAATCACTGATCACGAAATTCACAATGACGAAAAGTTCTATTGTACAGTTATCCAGATAATGTCTGTAATCGATTTTTGTTCAAAAATTACCTACACTCAAACTCTCTACAAATTTTTGGTTTCTAACCAATTTAAAAGTTCTAAAGAAATTAATGAAGAAACATCTTTGCCAAAAGTTTCTTTCTCATGCAATAATTTGCTAGGCTGAGTGCTTTAAATCTTATAGACCCAATACGCAGAAAAAAAGAATAAATTTTTAAAAAGTTTAAAAATTAATCGAAATTAAAATGCTTATAATTGCATGGGTTCCATGATAATGGGTTCTTTGACAGTAAAAGCTATTTCTTGTGGGAAATGTAGCTGGACTTTCGGATTTTTTGCAATTTTGATCGTGTCTTCAATATTTAAGAAACATTTAAATGCAGGTGCTTAACAGCTGCTAGAAAGGCCAACACGGACTTTTAGCGATATTATTTATGAGTTTGAATTTCTATAAAAAGTCATGGAAGTATTTTTGAAATAATAAATGAAAGATAAATTCAACGATTTATTTTTTTTAAATTTTGGAATAGGATGCACCTTATTTAGTTTATCAATTTTTAGGGAGATGCACTTTTATCGTTCTCGATGATTTGTGACGCCTGCTAAAACCGTGCATTAATCGTAATCATATTGGAAAATGGTTAGGTTTTTTGCTTTTGATGGCTAATTTTTGTGATTGTAATGGATAAAAATTTTAAGCTGTCATTTAGATTTAAAACGATAACTTTGACGCATACTATGTTTAACTCAAAAAGTCATCAAAGCATTCCGCAAAAGCAAGTGAACTTCTTTGATGGATGATGTTGTATCAATGATTTTGATGCATGCTGGTGAATAAGGCCAATGTGTATTAAAGGATCAACATTTATTCAGATCGATTTTTTTCATACGTTGTCTAATATTATTGACAAGTTGTATTTTAAAACTTAAGGAGCATTTTGTGCATCACAAGTACTTGGCAACTCAGTTTACAATAAATACGTTAAAAAGAAAATTAAATCTAAGACAATTTTATTTTGGCATTGAATTTGATTTAACTTAAATAAATAAACTTAAAAAAATCTAAAATTCACTAAAGTTCTGTATGTTTGGCCTTAACAAAGAACTTTTCACAAATTCGGGACAAGATTTGTGACACTTCCAAACGATATTCATCCTTGCTTCGGCCATATCTATTACGTAGTGTAAGCAAAGCATGGCGCAATCCAGAACTCTCTGACCAAATCGGATGACAAATACTTTCAGTCACTTCCAATGCCGTTGAGAACTGTTCCACGATTTCGGGTTGCTCCAGCAAGTGCAAAAAGTCCTTCGACAGCACAGTATCCACGGCGGAACAGTAGCCGTGGGTCTGGAGCCAAGGCTCAAATTCCAGGAGTACATATTGGGCCATAGTTGAAGCGGTTTCTGGTGAATTTTGGCTGGCCTCCAGCACTGAACGTTTTTCCTGAACCAGATCACTGATTATGGTAACTACTTTGGCCTTGGTGCGCAACTCCACATCCGTACTAAGTAGGACGCGGATCAGAGCCTGAGTACCCGAAGTGGAAAGAATGCGCTGCTGTGCCAAAGGGAATTTGCGCAACAACGAGCCGAAGGCCGAAGCTGCCGACGACAGCTCACCGCTATTTGTGGAGCTAATCAGAATTTGAGCCAAATGGGAACCGAAATTCTTCTCAAATACCTTAATCTGCGCTTTGGGATTGTTGCTGGTGAGGGCACCGAGAACACGCATGGCTGAAATACGCAAAGGGGTATTAGTTTCGTTCACCACAATGGGCAAAAGGACATCGTCCAATCCACCATTGTCGATGAATATTAAAGCATTATCGATTTGATGTAGTAGATTATCCAAATTCTCCAAAGCATCCAGCTTTAGTTTCAGCTCCGATTCAATGGGAGTTTTGCTAAAATTACGGTATTGTTCTAACAGTTGGACCAGTAGCTCGCTATCAGTGCGAAAATTCTTTTGGAATTCTTTGTAGGCCTTTCGCAGCTCGGCATAGTTCTCCTTCTGTTTTTGCTCCTTCACCTTGCGCAACGATTCCTCAATAATATCTGGTTTATAGTCTAGGCCCAAGGCTTCATTATTTTCAATTTCGTCAGATTCGCTCTGCTGCAGTGCTCTGCCACGTTCACTTTCACTCTCATCCAGCAATTTGGCTTCCTTAAGTCCAGTTTGTAAATTTATGCGCACATGTAATCCTTTGGGTATAGCCTGTCCTGTGGATGAAGGGTACAAAATGTGAGTGGACATGGTCCTCCTACACGTTATATTCACATTTTACCTTCGGCAACGACCTGCCAATCCTTGGTAGCTACAAAGTCAGTTTTGTTTTCAGTTGTTGTCGCTGCCACCCAGGTCAACAGAGTTGCTAAAGTTACAAGTAAGAGTTTTCCACTCATGCTAAGCTTTTAAATATATTATTACACTGCCAATCTTGTTAATTTGTTAATTTTTGAAACAAATAACACTGATGTGGATGTCTACATTAGAGATGACAAAGATAACGATATTTACCAAATATGAAACTGTCTATTCGACGTCTAAGCCGATAGTTTCATTTGATGCTGTTAAGTGCACTGGAAAAGTAGCGTGGCCACACTAAAGCTGTTCAGTTAACAGACTAGCAAGCGCCAAATTTAAAATTTGTTTGAAAAGATTATTTAAAACGGTCAGCTTTATACATATACTATAATTGATATAAAAACAGGCATGTTCTCAATTCCACTACTTTTGGAAAAGTAAGTCGAACGCAAATCCACTTCGGTTTTGATTTTGTGTTCTCAATTTGGAATGAATGAAAAAATTCGTTTTAAAGATTGTATAAAATATAGACAATGCTAAAAACACCTTAAATAAAAATATAACAAGTAAGAGTGCTGCAGTCGACAGCGCCTTGTTCCAAATATTGTGGTTCTTATGGTACAGGGTAAAATTTGTCGCTTTACCTCTTGTAGTCTGCGAGATCGACGCGTTTATACAGAAACCTTTTCCAACCAAATTCCAATTCTAAGGTGCCACAGTGTTTTGCAAGCAGATTGAGTAAAATTCACCACCCAAACAATTTTGACAGCCAACAGATTAAGGTCTGGCAAGTTATACATAAATGCTAACGTTATAAATGCGTCATAAAACATATAACACAATCAAAAAATTCCTTTAAACGTCAAATTAACCCATAACTAAAATAAGGGAAATTTTTTGGCGAGAGATTCAGCTCTGTTTTTATAGATGGAACATCAATTGGAACATCTGGTGCTCTAACTAGAGTTTCTAATTGGAAAATAAAATCTCTAGAAGTTCTGTGGCAGCATCGAATTTTTCGAGAGATTTACAAACCAACCGTCAACTAAATCTCTAGAGATTTCTGTGGCACCACCGAAAGACAGACAAACAGACAGACGGACGGACAGACGGACATGGCTAAATCGACTCGGCTAATAATGATCAACAATATATACACTGAAAAAATCATTCCATTCCGGGATTTCCGGAATCAATTCATGCCGAAAGGGTACGAAAAATGGGATGCTCCCAGAATGGCACAAATCAATCCGTTTGGTATTAATTTTTAAAGACTTTTAAAAAAATGTTATAGTGGTGGGGGGGTTGGAGAAACACCGACCGACCGAACACACCAGCCACTTGAATGTAATCTGTAATTAAATTTAAGATAACATTTTTTTTTTACTTAGCTTGAACCAAAGACCAATATAATCTCTAAGATGCCGAACGGCCATATATTGGTTTTGCACTATGCAGCTATTTTTTTTGGTGGCGACGAAAATTGCGCTCTCTCCGCTCACAGAAAGTTGAGAGCTTAAAAATTCTAAAAATAGAATTTACTTGCTTGTGTGAGTAATGCTTGAGAATACGTGTGCACACTTACAGTCGTCGGCTGTCGCTGTATGCGTACAAAAAGCGGCTGGCTCTAGAACGCTCTCTCTCTGGCGTTTCAACAAAAATTCAAATGAGCGAAAAGCCACTTTGAAAAGCCAGCTCGTATGGAGTTACTCATCTTCATGTTCTAATGTCTTTGCTTGAACCTTGGACCTCCGAATACCAAACAACACACGGACGACGACACTTTAGCCAACTCGACTGTTAGCCCTAAACAAGACGTGGTGTCGCATGGAATTCTGTAAGCATTTTGCTGCTCTGAGAGTAACAAGAGCCGTGGTGGAGTGAACTACACATCCTCTAACAAAACGTGGAGGTCGTTGATCAACTCTCCGTAGGAGCGTAGTGTTAGATATTTATATAATTTTTTTTATTTTTATGTTTTTTTGAGGTGTCTTTAACATTGTCTGTATTTTAAACAATTTTTAAATAAATGTTTTTCGTCAAAAACTTTGAAATAATCAATGAGTACGGTCGGGATCAAATCATTTTAATATAGGTTTGAAATCTTCCCGGTATACTTTATGGGGTTGGAGGTGCTTTCTTCTGGCTGTTACGAAAATCTAGTCCACTTTACCTCGGCTCTTGTTGCTCTCAGAGTGGCAAAATGCCAACAAACTTTCACGCGTAAATAGTCGAGTTGGTTAAGGTGCTCTCTTCGGAGGTCCGAGGTTAAAGTCCCAAAAAAGTAAGTAAAAAAGAAAAATTTGTAATTGTATCTTAAAACTAATTACAGTTTAGAATCAAGTGGGTGGTGGTGATGTCGGGTCAGTGATTCTCCCTTCCCCCTTCCTTGTTACATATTTTTTAAAGTCTTTCAAAATTGGTCCCGATCGGGATTGATTTGATTTAAAACCCTTTCGGCATGAATTGATCTCGGAAAACCCGGAACGGAATGATTTTTTTCTTAATGTACTCAAATTTTTCGTTATAGTTTTTTCTAAGTGATTTTCTTTAAGCTTGTAACCTTTATTATGATTTCAGCCTGCAGCAACCTGCTCTTCGAAATCCGTCTCAGAATTCGGAATAGGTCCGAATATCTTTTATACAAAATGTTACTTACCCATCAAGCTGCCCTCGTACTATCATCTGCAAAATATTATTGTTCCCAGAGCAAGAGTAAACAAATATAAATAACAACGGAGAAATTACCAATTCAAATGGTTTTATACAAAAAAGTTATTATCAAATCTTAAAGAAATTTTAGTTTAAAATCCGGTTCCTGTTTCGGTGCTGTTAGTTTTGATTCTGATTCCGGTGATATTCCCTTCATGTTCAAATTGTGTTGTCTCCAACATTTAATATTTGCGTAATTCGTTAAACTATTCGCTCAGCTCTGATGAAGATGATGATGGTAATAGTAACAAGAGATCTTAAGATTTGAATACGTATTTGTCATCGCAAACATTTCCACAGTATTACAAAGTGAATTAACACGTTTTGTCCATTATTAAGAAGAAATGACGAGTCACGTTTTTACGTCACAAAATGATCGGATCTACATAATAAATCAATTATAAATAAACATAAACTAATTTGTTGTTTTTTTTTTATTTAATGTATTCATAGGTCAGACATTTAACATGGTTAATTTAATTCATGTTTGCGCAGATTGAGAACGCTTTTGTTTATGTAAATGGCAAATCCAGGAATTTTTGGTGTAAACAAAACAAAATCCCCAAATCGAAATACATAATATAGAAAAGTAGGGAATTTGGAATGTGAAATCATCTCTGGCGCGAAGTGGTTGGGTAAATAAACAAAGTGCAGAGAGGATGATGTCCATTTGGTCAGAATATGCTAATTACGGATGACGAATGCCTCAAGACTTCAACTTGAATTTGGCAAAGCATTTTTTTTCTTTTGATGATGTGTGTTTGCACATCGCATGCCACTAAATAGCCGAAGTATAATAGTTTGAAAGTGAGGCCATAAAATTGTCTAACTGACTGGTTTTATTTGTTTGTTTTTCTTCTTTTTTTTTTTTGGGTGGCAAGTACAACTTTTTCTCGCCTGCCGCCAAAGAGAATACATTTTAGAAACCAGTTTGTCGCCCCCTATTGCTTATTGTGTTTAATTGAGTTGTTGGCAAAATGCCAAAATAAAAAAGGCATTATCTTCGGTCTGATGACGCGAATATTTTACGAAACGGAAATTCTTTAAGCAAAACTGTTAAATTTGTAGTTAATCACCTTGAGATGTTGCGGACACGCGATCTAATAAAGTTGATGAGTTGGTATGGTCTAGCACCAGTTGGTAGATTATGAAAAAGTAAATTTTAACTAAAATAAATCATTTTTAAATTTTGTTACAGTATTTAATTTATCATAAACGAGAAGGTTATTTTTGCCGAAGTTTTTATACCCTTGCAAATGTTTGAATACATCATAGTTTACGAACGTTAGCATTAAAACAAACAATTTTTCTAAATAAAATCCACCTTTCGACCGATAGTTTCTATAGCAGCTATAAGATATAGTCATCCGATTTTGACCAAAACTTCCAAATCTGTGTAAAAGCGTGTAAAACTAATAATTGCTGAAGCGGGAGGCGTTTACATTAAAAATAAAAAAGTTTTTCTCACAAAGACCCCACCTTTCGACCGATAGTTTCTATAGCAGCTATAAGATATAGTCATCCGATTTTGACCAAAACTTCCAAATCTGTGTAAAAGCGTGTTAAACTAATAATTGCTGAAGCGGGAGGCGTGTACATTAAAAATAAAAAGTTTTTCTCACAAAGACCCACTTTTCGACCGATAGTTCCTATGACAGCTATCAGATATAGTTATCCGATCCGGTCGGTTCCGACATATTATCAGTGTGCAGTAAAAAGAAGACTCTGTGCAAAGTTTCAGCTCGATAGCTTTAAAACTGAGAGACTAGTTTGCGTAGAAACAGACAGACAGACGGACAGACGGACAGACAGACGGACGGACAAAGCTCAATCGACTCAGCTCGTCGCCCTGATCAAGAATATATATAGTTTATAGGGTCGGAAATGAATATTTCTATGCGTTGCAAACTTCTGGGCCAAATTATAATACCCTTTGCAAGGGTATAAAAATTGTATGGTCCTGGAGGCAAACCTTTTATGATTTTATATTAATTTGCATGATGTCATTTATAATAATTATATTAATAATAATGCTATAAAAATAATGTTATGAAGTTTGTGGTGACCGGCTGTGTAAAAGTTTTTATTAAACCTCACAGAACCTTGTTAAGCTTCTATTAAGAACGGTGCTGCAATGCTGTCTGCAGTCTAAGCCAGGTGGCCAGATGATGAGATGGAATAAGAACTAAAAACTTGCAAAAACCCAATCGGTCCAAGCAAATCGAGAAAATTTGAAAAATTTTATAATTAGTTTGGATTTAATAGTTAGCATATGTCGACGGGTAAATAGGACGTGTAGGCAAATCGGTCCTAAAAAAGCGTAGATTGTCATGAAGACGGGAAAAGTATTCGGATAAATATAAGGCGTACATCGAAGGAACCAAGAAATAAAAATTCGCCCAATTCATAAATAGACTATTGGAAATCCACTGCTACGAACGGGGAAATCATTCGAATTTTTTAGCCTTAAATTTAACAAAAAACAAAGAAAAAGTGTTTAACCAGTACTGTATCAAAACCAATGAGCGTGTTCAGCAGCATAAATCGATGAAAAAATATCGACTATTTTTGGCAGATTGTGCTGGTGAACGAGCATGATGCGCAATCATGATTGCAATAAATGAATTGGCAGAGAACATGGTTTAGCAAATCTCAACACAGTTTGACAAGGTACTACCATTCAGCTCCTCCCAGAGATAGGGAAGCCCAAGGAATGAAACCCGGCGCCAGGGGTTACGGAACGATGGAATAACCTTCCGGCTTGCGCTACAGTGCGCCGTAGCTAGGGTCACGTGGTCCCTGTTTAACCTGAAACGGAAAACATCTTACTTCTGGTCTGTGCCCTAACAGGTCACTGCCTTATTGGCATGCTGCTGCATTGAATTACAATGCATTGAATTACAATTTTTTGGTCGGGATCGGGACGGGGCGGGACAGCCGTGTTCGGGATCGTGGCGGGAGTGGAACGAATAGTCCTTAATCGCCCATCTCTACTCTTAGCCCATTACCACTTTGTTAAAATTAAAATTTTTAGAACCTCTTTGCGTGGACAGGAGTCCTCCTTAATGGTAAATGTATAATTCGACAAAGGAAAAAGATTTGGCCATTCGGATATTCGAGTTTGAAGTGCACATTCTCGCCGGGCCCGGTCTTATAACAAACATCAAATGGCTAACAAAGTCATAAGGAAAATTCAAGGGGAATTCTAGGAGCAGTTGGTGCTAGTAACGACGGTCATAAATATTTAGTAGTCAGTTCTTTATTATATTAAGCTGTTTGTTGTCAAAAATTCAAACCTGCCGCCAACAAAAATAAACTTGTTGCAACTTGTTGCACTTTGTTGCCTAAAAATGATATCAAGCTCGTTCACCAGCAGACTAATAGCCCATTTCCACTGGCTTCATTTCTTGTCATTTTCATTTCTCAAAATTTGGCCGTTTCCATTAACAAATTGTCATTTATTGAACATTCACAACGATACGTTGTCAAAAACAGCTGAAAAGTTTGATTTAATGACAGGCGCCAATATCAAACTCTTGTGGACGTCAAGGAATATTTAGCAAAAAATAACATACCCGTCATCATGGCAGCAATTTTGAGGGGCAAATGCATTGTTATCGTTCTGAATTATCAGCAGAAAGCTCAAACTAAGCCAAAACTTTTCTTGACTAATTAATATTTCAATCAAAATTGCGCCTACAATTTAAATTCAAATTAACAAATTATTGGTGATGACACTTTCTGTTTCCAGAGAGTAGCGAGTAATGCCAGAGAGTAGCGAGTACTTTTTAAGAAAATACCAGATTCCTTTGTGGGGAATGTCATAATTTTTAAGAAATTAAAGAAATGAAGGTCAAAATGAAACAACAATTTAAAATGACATAATTTTCTTCATTTCTTTTCATTTCAAGAAATGAAGGTTCATTTGTTTGATGGAAATAGGCTATAACACTATTTTTTTTGATTGATGATTTTTGTTAGATGATTGGTGTTTGGATAGCACTTTCTTTAATGTAAAAGCTGTTAATTGTACACTCAAAAAAAAATCAATCCCGAACGGTAACGAAAACAGGGTCCCGGATATTTTGACCCTATCAGGAAAAATATCTTAAAACAGAAGATTTTCCAAAGATTTAAATAAACCAAAACTGGTGTTTTTATGGGTATAAGAATGTTTTATGAAGTATGGGGGAATAAAGGAAGGGATCTTTACTTGGACAAAATTACATATCGAGCACAATTAAAATTTGAACCTGCCTAAAATGATCCAACTTTGAGATTAAATTGTAGTCGAATTGATTGCTTAATTCAATCTTTTTTAAGATTACCCCGGGATAAATGTAATCTTTTTAATAAAAGGGAAAGCTTCTTAATATTTTTTCTGATCTGGTAAAGAATATCCGGGACTACCCTGTTTTAATTACCGTTTAGAATTGTTGATGCTGAGCTAGTATATAAATGCTTATAGGGTCGGAGATGCTTCCTCCTAGCTGTTAC
The DNA here is from genome assembly GCA_018904275.1 of Lordiphosa clarofinis. Lineage (NCBI taxonomy): Eukaryota > Metazoa > Arthropoda > Insecta > Diptera > Drosophilidae > Lordiphosa > Lordiphosa clarofinis. The sequence goes on from JAEIGQ010000212.1 coordinate 26,885, forward strand.
ATAAATTTTCACAACTTCCTAATTGCCTTTTACCGATTAAAAAATTAGTACAGGGTATAAAATCACATTCACCGTTACCTTCAAGATTTGAAATTGGTTTCCCAATGTGTAAAATCCGCATTTAATTTTTCGAATTTCGCCTTTTTAAAATATTGGTAAAAAACTAAGAAAAATTCTTTTAAAATCTGTATGCCAAATTCAATCACTCCCAAAAAATAAACCAAACCTACAAAGTGTAACGGAATAAGAACTATTATATTAATAAATATATTTGTTGGCTTCGTACACCGCAGTCAATAATTAATATAATATTCACTTCCCAATTATTGTGTAAATATAGGTCTACGTATATTTGTCTGATATCTCTAATACTTGACTATCGTTCTTCCGATTTTTGCAAACTGTTTGGCTAATAAAAAAATTATCCTGATAACCAAACACATCTAGAATGTAAGAACCGTCATCTCGTTTTTTCCAAATTTCAAGGGGAGAGGGAGCTTGCCAAAAATTAAATTAATTAGTACAACTTCTGACTTTCACTTCAATCCATCTTGAAATTAAAAAAAGAGTGCATAAAATCTGTTGTCTAATTATGATCCCCGGTTCTATGTGTTAAATGTTTTAATTCTATTCTCAACACTTGCTTAAGAACTAAACTCAATTTGCTTTTTAATTTTAAGAGAAACATTTATCTATTAACACTTGCTAAATTCAAATTTGCTTGGAATTCCCCAAACCCCCAAATACTAATCCAAAACGACTGCTGATCTCAATACAAATATTTGGACAATTATTGTAAATGCACCAACATTATTTGCAAACCAGAACAAAGCAATGGCAGACAGGTTCAGTCCCTCATCGTTGCGTCTGATACTTATGGGTCTATAAAAAGCACACTAAATAGGAATAATATAATAGTGTATAGACATCGTAGAGAAATACTTGTACAAGAGGAACATGAAAACAGCTACGAAACTGGCTGCGGTCCATAAGCGAGCATTAACTTTTATAGAATCACTTTTGATTTTCGATTTTTGTTGCTGCGGTTCTTGCGAAACCGGGCACCTGTTAATAATATTAATTAATAATAATGTTGTGTTGTCATTGTTGTCGACGTCAAGCGCGTCGAACTGCGAATTCTCAACATCCACAAAAAAACATAAAAATAAAATAGCAACAACAGCCACAACGGGCGAGACAAGTCAAGAATGAATAAACTATGAAATTGATAGGGGGCCGGCTTGCTGCGAAGCTCTTGTCTTGGTCTGGCCGGGGTGGTCGCTCTCGGCGCAAAAAAGTCTATAAATGCTGGCGTTTGTCCCGAGCCAATTTACAGTTTAGCATTGAACTTGGTCGGGAGTTCGCCAATCCTAAGAATACACTTAAAAGCGTCGCTAAGTAGTTATTGTCCTTCTTCAGCATGTTGCTGCTCCAGCTGTGCTCTGTGATGTTGGCCGTTTGCCTAGCCAATGGTGCCTCCAATTTTCGTGAGTTTTTCATTGTCCATAAATTGTTATATTCAAGTGATTTTAAGGATTGGTTACTTTTGGTTTTGCAGCCGCTGATCTGCCGCTTTGTCATTATGGCGATACCGAGTGCATCATAAATGTCTCCCACAGATTGGTGGGGCAATATGCCAGAACAGGTTATGCTCCAGCTGCTTTTCCTCAAGTGGAACCGTTTCTGGTCAAACGATTCGATATCTCCGATGGACGCAGTGGTTCGCTGAGTCTCAAGCTTAGCTTTCGGGATGTCAACGTGGAGGGATTGTCCAGCGTGAAATTCGATAGAGCTGTGTAAGTAGTAAATGTGAAACTAAAAGAGATCCTAGAAAAATCGACATATTTCGACTTAGAAAGGTCATGATAAAAAATTCCAGCATATGGCGAGGACACAACGACAATTGTGTACAAATTATTTGTTTTGATAATTAAATAATGAAGACATAATTCTGTTGTACCCTTCCGCTAGATTTTGCTGTATTAGAAAAAAGGTTTGTTGAGTCATCAGAAAGCGGCAAACGACTTCAGTGCTTAAACTAACTAATCATTATTTGATAAATTAGCCCTCGAAACACGAACAATTTAGAGGGTTAACAAAAAGTGGGATTTCTAAAAAAAATTTTAAATAAAAGTTTCTTACGATAGAGGAAAGCTAACTTCGGGTCGACCAAAGATTATGTACTCTTGCAGCCTGACAGTTTGTTATATGACAGATATGCGATATATTCATCCGCTTTAAATCAAACACCCCAAAATTGAGTTTAAACAGATTATAATCAAAACTGAAAATTATAAAAACGCTTCCGCTTAAAGCAAACAAATTTTTCTCACTAAATCTATTTTTTTGACGGATCGGCTCTATGGCAGCTATATGCTACAGCCATCCGAATTGGATCAAACTTATCCGATCAAACTTAAAAAATTGATTAACACGAGGTATGGGGACGGTTAAGTTTAAAATAAAAATGTTTTTCCTACTATGGCAGCTATATCCTAGAGTCATTCTACCTAAAGACTTCGTTCAAGGTTTGATCGGAGATGCTTCCATCTATGGGTTACAGACATCTAGAGAATTTTATGAATATTTTATTTACTCTCTGCAAGGATACAAAATTACTCGCAATCGCTCTCATTTTCTTTTTAAAGCTTTATTTAAAATTAAGAACGAAGAACAAAGTTTGTATATATCTGATCAATTTAAGTTAGAGGCCACGTAAAAAAAAAAAAGACAGAGAGTGTGTGAAGTGTTGCCCATCGCCCTTTTGGCCAATGCTGCCCATCATAATTCTTTGTTTTCCTTATAACTCGAGTATTGTTCATCCGATCTGTATCATTTTTTTGATAAATAAGACTGCTCACTAAAAAAGCGTAGAAGATACGAACCATCTATCTAAAAACTGTGGGAGATATGACGTTATTTCCAATTTGCGGAAGCGTGGCCAAAATTGGAAGTAAATTTGATCTGCCTGCAAGTAAAAGAAATATATGTCCCATACATGCCAAAGCTTTATCTCTTACGATCTCTGAGTTCTCTTCGTTCATAAGCACAACCGGACAGACAGATGTACATGGCTATATCGACATGGCTATTGATGATGAACAGGAATATATATGGGCATTTCCACAGTCGCGAACGCGACATTCGTACGACTTTAAAGCGTAGAGAAATATAGAAAACAAAAAGAATTTTAGATTTTGTTTTTATATTTTGGTAGAATTTTGGTAGCAATCTATTTAGTGCAAAAGACAGGTTCAGTCGATTCGAAGATTAAAATGTACTTTAAAAATCATAGAATTCATTACGCGACAAAAATGCAAGTCTTTATCTACTGCATCTAAAAAAATTGGCATAAATCAAAAAAGCAAAACAAATGTCAAAATGTAAAAGATTAGGCCAGCGCGACCTTCAAAGCGAATATTTTCAAACGGGTTAGGATTAAATGTAAGATTGGCTTACATTAGTTCAATTAAATTATTCCCAAAGGATAACATGAGAAGACTTTGTTTATTAGGACTTTTAGTTATTGGACTCAGCCAGACTATGTTATACTCTGTACCAAGAGTAGAAGCAGAATGCAGCTCTTCTGCTGCGCTCATCTCTAAGTTTCTCTATCTCTCTCTCACTCACACGTTGTTGAATGATATGCGGTGTTGGTTGTGAGTGCGTGGGAAGGGAGAAGGTATCATTTCCGACTATATAAAGTATATATATTCTTGATCAGCATCCACAGCCGAGTCGATATAGCCATGTCCGTCTGTCCGTCCGTATGAACAAACAGATCTCAGAGATGGTAAGAGATAGGGGTTTGACATGTATGGGACAAATGCTTCTTATACTTGCAGGCAGATCTAGTTTATTTTCAATTTTTGCCAGGCCCCCTCCCGCTCCCGCAATTTGGAAAAACCGTTATATCTCCTACAGTTTTGAAGATAGACGATTCGTACCTTCTAGAGATAGTTAGTAATTAGCAAAATGTATGTAATGATAAAGATCGGATGAGCGGTTCTCAAGTTATGAGCAAAAATGTACATCACCCTCCCCCAACCGCCTCCCACCCTATACAACTAACACCGCAATCTTAAAGAGAGAGAGAGAGAGAGAGAAAGTGAGAAAGAGAGAAAAAGAGAGAGAGACTTTGAGATGAGCGCAGCACCAGCATTGCATTCAGCTTCTACTCCAGGTACAGAGTATGTTATAGTCGGGCTTGACCGACTAATTCATTTTAGACATGGGGTTTCTTCGTGAAATTTTCTTAGAATCGCAGATTCCGAATCTGCAATACGCTTACCACTTTTTTTTTAGCTCCATACAAATTGACCCGCCCTAGTATACAATCAAATTAATCGGTTCGGATTTTTAAGTTCCACAAATTAAGGAACTAGATTTATTTCTCAGCTTTGAAATTTGTACAAAAATAAACCAGTAAAATGAAATTCAAATTTGGCAGTTAAAATCTATCAACATTGGTTTAAGACAGTTCCTTCAGCTCAATAATTTTTAGAAACGTGTCTATCCAAAATCAGAATTTAATCACAACAGTTTTATTTCTCCATTAGTTTTATAATTACATGCTAAGTATGTGTATAGCATTAAATCGAAAACCTGATAAATACATATGAGCTTATTTACAACTGAGACTTTGAAATCGATGAACATTTTCTGACTTTTGTGAGCTGTCTAATAAATAATGCTGGATCGTTGTTTCTGCATTATTGTCCATTGCTTCTATCGTTTGGTCGCTGATCGTGCATCTCTCTGTCCTTTTTCTGTGTTGACTATCCTTTAGTTGTTATACGATTCACATCAGGGATACCTGATCCTGGAAACTAAAAATAGAATTAGCTAGCCTCCACCTTTAAATCTAATCGACAACTTAATTAAATTATTCTTTGCTTCTCTTTCCAGCGGCTTTGGTGTCAATCCGGCTACCAGCAAATTCGAAATGTATGGTTCCTTCCCTAAAATAATGTTGCGCGGCAAATACAATGCTGATGGACGTATTCTTATCTTGCCCATTCGTGGTGATGGCGATGCCGACATCACCCTACACAATCCTAAGTTCTCCGTGAAATTCAAGCCGGGCACTCAATCGCGTAACGGACGCACATTCCTAACTGTGGATAAACTAAAAGTGCTGGTCGAGCCACAAAAGTGAGTGTCAACAGATGGAGGAATCCATGTTTCCGTGTATATAACCACAATTTGTTTATCCTTTCAGAATGAACATCAAGCTGACCAATCTTTTTAATGGAGATCAAGCTTTGGGTGCTAATTTGAATCAATTTTTGAATGAGAACTGGTCTGAGGTGTGGAGCGAATTGCAACCATCAGTGCATGTGGCCATAGCGGAGATTATGAAAAGCATTCTCACCACTCTGTTTAAGCGTTTCGCTTATGAGGATCTGTTCTTGGAGAACTAACATTTAAATCTAGTTTTAGTCCTAAGTGTACGAGTATTTTCATTCCACAAAACTTTCATAGAATCTGTTTGCATTCTTTAAACCCATGGACTGTTTGCTGCTAAGTTAAGTTTTAATAAGATTATTAAATAACAAATAAAAAAAAACACTAAAACACTAAAACATTTCCGCACACATTTTTCAGTGCTTTAGTAGGCCCGTCACGCGTCACGTGAGTGTATGGCCCCATTTGCATAACAAACGTTTTTGGGAGGGTCAAATAGTAGGTACATACATACATGTAGTATGTAAATATGTGCTGCTTCCAGTTGCAGTTCGACTTGGAGTCAAGTTCAAGAGTACACAAATAGCCGGTTAACCTTGAAACATTGCACAAAAATCTTCCATCTACATCTGAGTCAATTTACTGTTGCACATTATGGCGAATCAAGTTTAACAAGTTTAAATACTCATCTTTTTTTAAGATCGCGATGAAAATCGAAGGAGGCTGGGCCTGAGCCGTTATTGAGAAGGACGGCAGGCCTTAATGATTTTATCTGTATAATTAAAGCTTGTTTCTTTTTATATGCTTGATACTTTGTGCATTCGTTGTTTTATGTCTCTTTATTTGTGGTCTAGTGAATCTACTAACAAACTTGTACAAGCTTAGCTCGTTTAAAACCTTGCACAGCCAATTTATCAATTGACCTTTGGATAAAAGTGTGATAAGTGTGAAGTTCGTAATTGTTGCAATGATATCAAATATAACACGTTACTAAAACAATTTGCATATTTCAATCGAAACAATTTTATTTAAATTAAGGTAAGCGTTTTTTATTATGCATGTTTCTATTGTACTCTTACATTTATTCTGGCTTGCAAAGTCAAAAAGTTGAGCTACAGAAATGTGCAAAGCAATTTCAAGGTATAATAACTTTGAAATGAACTCTGAACTTGAGGCACACAGATGATATTGGGATGGTGCATATAAAGAGAAATATCAGAAGGAAGCATCTCCACCCCATTGCAATCATGTTCGTCAGTCTATATGGACAAATAGATCGCAAATAGTTCGACATGTATGGGAAAATCCTTCAAAATCCTCATATCTAAGTATCTATTACTTTAATTTTTCAAAAAAGGATTCGATTACTGGGCGCCTAACTTTTGGCGGACTGATGAATAATGCTAATTACGAACCATCTACATATTTACAAAACTGTAGACATAGTTCAATAATTTCTATGACATAACTCTGAACCACTTTTTAACCGTTTTTAAGCCGGTCCTGAGCCAGTAAAATATCTTACTCCAAATAACCAAACTACAGACCAAATTTTAAGTTTATAGCTTCAATAACACTTATTTACAAAAGTTTACAAAATTAACAAAAATAAATTACCCATTTCTATCAGAATCTTTTTAAATAGCTTGGAACGCTGAACTCGAAGACTGATTTAAAAAAATTTTATAGGAACATTCTTAAACTCTGTACCGTAGGTATAGAGAGTATATTAAGTTTAGGCAAAAGTACACAGAAAAAAAGTGAGAAAGTCGGTCAAGCCCAACTATGTTATACTCTGTACCAAGAGTAGAAGCAGAATGCAGCTCTTCTGCTGCGCTCATCTCTAAGTTTCTCTATCTCTCTCTCACTTACACGTTGTTGAATGATATGCGGTGTTGGTTGTGTGGGAAGGGGTACCAAAGGTACATAGAGTATATTAAGTTTGTGCAAAAGTATGTAACACGGATAAGGTATCATTTCCGACTATATAAAGTATATATATTCTTGATCAGCATCCACAGCCGAGTCGATATAGCCATGTCCGTCTGTCCGTCCGTCCGTATGAACAAACAGATCTCAGAGATGGTAAGAGATAGGGGTTTGACATGTATGGGACAAATGCTTCTTATACTTGCAGGCAGATCTAGTTTATTTTCAATTTTTGCCACGCCCCCTCCCGCCCCCGCAATTTGGAAAAAACGTTATATCTCCTACAGTTTTGAAGATAGACGATTCGTACCTTCTAGAGATAGTTAGTAATTAGCAAAATGTATGTATATTTGCCGAAGAAATGATAAAGATCTCAAGTTATGAGCAAAAATGTACATCACCCTCCCCCAACCCCCTCCGATCCTATACAACTAACACCGCAATCTTAAAGGGAGAGAGAGAGAGAGAAAGTGAGAAAGAGAGAAAAAGAGAGAGAGACTTTGAGATGAGCGCAGCACCAGCATTGCATTCACCTTCTACTCCAGGTACAGAGTATGTTATAGTCGGGCTTGACCGACTTTCTCACTTGTTTAATTTCTCTTCGTCATTTAGTCACCATAAAAAGTGAGCAACAAGACAGGTCAGAAAAAATAATTATAATTTATAATACATTTAATTATAGTTTTTATTAATTAATAAAATGTGGCTCTGAACCACTCTGAAATCTGTTCATCCGGCTGGTTCGGAGCCGTGAAAATAGCTAACTTTATTCTTTTACTTCTAACCAAAATTCGAACCAAATTTCAAGTTCAAAACTTTAATTCTTTCAAAGTAACGGCTAAAAACCCATGTCGAACCGAATGCTTTTGAACCGGATCACAAACCTGGGACAAACCCTATGACTTATTCCCACTTGAACAAATACTGTAAAAATTTCGTGAAGATTGCTTCAGCGGCTTGGACGCCTACGAGGAACTATCATTCAGTTATATATATTTGTGTAGCTAAAGAACTTTTACTTGAGTCAGAGCAGCAATCAATGATAAACAAATCTCGAAACACGGATAATTAACTAAGATCAATAAAACAAACTTAACAGCTTTAGAATCATCAAGAGAATCAAATAATTGTCACAAAATGCATATTGAAAACTAAGACTCAGTTGTAAGCAAATATCATAGATATCACAAGTCAACAAAGTCCAGTTTTTAATGGGGGTGTTAGTAATTCTAGTACTGTTTTTAAACTTTAAAATAAATTGTCCAACAGAGATCTACAAGTTTTTTAAGCGAATATATAATAATATAGCCAACTGCTTTGTTTTTGCATTGCATACCTTGGAAAGTATTTAATGTTGTTAACTCTAGCACATGTATAAATTGCTAAAAAAAAAGAATTCTTTAAGATAGATAAGTAATACTACTTTACGATAATATTGAAGATACACAAAATAAAAGTAAAGGTTCCCCACAAAATGAACCTAAAAATGGTCAGAATAGGCGCTAAATCAACTTTAAACTCAAATAACCAAAAAACGAGACGTGATGAACCATTTCCCAACACATATTCTTGATCTAAACACAAAAAATCATCTAGAATAACCACCACCCCTTCAGTAAGCTAAAAAAAGCCTTACTGTGTTGTCTTGTATAATTGCTGTAGTATATATTAATTATTATTTAATTGCTGACAACTACATGTTGCATATAGTTCTTAGTCTAGGCCTAATGATGCAGGTTAATGAGATCGGGATCTGTAAACAGGTTTACACATTTTGTTTTGTTCGCACGAGATGAAGCAATAGAAGTCGAGAATAGAGTCTGGCCGGGTGCAATGTAAGTTGCCGCTGCTACTATATAAAGTAAGCCACATGCCGGCATGGGTTAGTTTACATCCCATCTAGAGTTGTGTCAACATGTCGCGTCTAAATCTCGTCCTAGTCGTGTGTTTCGCTCTGGCAGTGCAGGCCACATTTCGTAAGCAACGATAGCATTAACAAAAAGGACATCCACTTATTAATTACCTACGATCATCTAGCCGACGATCCCAAGCCTTGTAAATATGGTGATGCTGCCTGTATAATACAATTCGTCAACAGCATTTTAAGTGAAAAAGCAGCCACAGGTGATGGCGATATAAATCTGGCTAAGCTTGATCCTCTCTCTGTGGCCAAAATGAGAATCCAACAGGGTGAGGATAGTCCAGTAAATATAGATCTCAAATTTACGGATAATCAAGTTATTGGCTTGCAGGCAATGAGATTCAAAAAAATAAAGTAAGTGAGGTATACAAATTGAGGATGAAACTTTATAGTAAAATTTTTCTCCTTGCAGAGGATTTGGCAAGAATCTGGCCAGAAAACATGAAATTCTGGCCAGGGCTCCCGTTCTGTCGCTGGTGGGTCCATATTCCATTACAGGCAAAGTCCTAATTTTACCCATTAGCGGCACAGGCAAAAGCAACATGACTTTGGGTATGTTACGTTTAATGCAAAGAAGTCAAATTAATCTTATTTCTTCTACTAAGCCAATGTTTGCTGATGCACAAAAGATTAAAAAAAACTGTTTACTGATTTTTATACCCTTGGAGAAGGTATATTAAAATTGTCCGGATGTTTGTAACGCATAGAAGGAAGCATCTCCGACCACATAAAGTATATATATTCTTGATCAGCATGACGAGCTGCGTTGATATAGCCATGTCCGTCTGTCCGTGTGTCCGTCCGTCCGTCTGTTTCTATGCTATCACCTCCGTCAGTTTTAAAGCTATCTTAACCAAACTTTGCACAAAGTCTTTTGGTATAAATACGCTGCACATTTGTCGGAACCGGCCGGATCGGATGACTACAGCATATAGCTGTCATAGGAACGATCGGTCGAAAAACTAGTTTTAGTGAGAAAAACTTTTTTGTTTTCAATGTTATCGCTCCCAACGCTCGTATTTATAAGTTTTGAATGATTTTACATAATTTCAACAAGATTTGTCGAAATCGGACCACTATATAGTATAGCTGCCATACAAACTACCAGGCATATATCAAGCTCCAAGGGTATATAAACTTCGGTCGAGCCGAATGCTGACCTCTATTTTTATACACTTGAAAAGTGTATTATAATTTTGCCCAGAAGTTTGCAACGCATAGAAGGAATATATATATTCTTGATCAGCGTGTCGATTAAGCTTTGTCCGTCCGTCTGTCCGTCTGTCTGTTTCTACGCGAACTAGTCCCTCAGTTTTGAAGCTAGCGAGCTGAAATTTTGCACGAGTCTCTTTTGTCGACGCTGTAATATGGAACCGACCGATCGGAGGCTACTTGTAGCTGCCATACAAATGATCGGTCGAAAATGGATTTTAATGAGAAAACTGTTTTTTCTCAATATTACCGCTCTCAATCACGGTAATGGGTAATATTAAATGTTTTTAAACTGTCTCGAAGTTTGGTCGAAGTCGCTAACCGTTGAGACAAGCGATTTCAAGTGTATAAAAACTTCGGCACGGACGAAGTTAGCCTTGCCTTTCTCGTTTAAATTATTTTGAGCGACTTTTTCGTCATAAGGCCTTTTTAATGCATCATAAAATATCGGTTTCATGATCAGTGCAAAACTATCTCATACTATATTTAATTCCAGTCAACACCGATATGATAATCAGTTTTACGGGTCAACCTTTGGAGAAGGATGGTGAGACCTACATGGAGGCCACCGATCTAAAAATCCAGGCCAAACCAGAACGTTTATGGTATTTTTTTAGCAATTTGTTCAATGGCGACAAAGCGTTGGGTGACAATATGAATGCTTTTCTGAATGATAACTGGCATGCCATTTTTCTGGAGGTTCAGAAATCATTTGAAGCGTCATTTTCCCAAATATTTCAGGAAATTATTACAAAAGTGTTCTCCAAATATCCATATGCCAAGTTCTTTGATGAGCATGCTGACAGTTAAATCATAAATGTTGTTAATCAAATATATATTTTTAATAGATCCACTTATCCTACCTATCAATTACTCAAATGATTCAACGTTAATACGAAGCTCAATAAAATGTTAAAAAAAATAATGAGGAGAAATAAACTAAATAAAAAGTCGTCTTCTAACTTGAAAGCAAACAGGTAATAACTACTTTGCATTGATGGAAAAAAGTGAGCATTCAAAAGTAGGTAATTAAATGCGTTTTATATAGATAATGATTTATGTGCAGCCAAGGAGTATGCTATGAATTTATAATAAAATTAAAATGTTTACATGCCTTCTTTATGTATGTAATCAAACAAGTAGAAGTAGAGAAGGTAGTTTTTCTGACAAAAATTTAATGACTTCAAAATTTACCAAAGTTATAGGCTTTACATTACACTTTAACTTGGTCTATTCGGAAGCAGGGAATCCAATCCGAAATACATTTTCTGAAGATATCGGAACCGAAATGGATTTTATTTTGGTATACCATTACCGGAACCAAAAAACCGGCCCAATTTCGGATTATAAAATATTTTAAGAGAAAAAAAATATTCATAATATTTAATTATCATCTGTGGAAGTCACAAAAATTGAGTTACACTGGTTGTGACTATTTACCAAGTCATTCTCATCACTAAGCAACTACCCATCAATAGCAAATCACATAAACATATCCCAGCAAGATATCTAACTGGTTAATACTTGTCAGTTAACTGTTAAAGCTAACCGTTAAAATACGGAAAGTTTCTGGTCAAACGCTAATGGGTATGAAGATTCTAAGCGAAAGTAGACCTATCGGTGAGCGTACGACTGGGTATCTTATTTAATTTTTAAAAAAATAAGAAAATTTGATACAAAAAACCCGACATTTTTAAATAAAATAATGAAAATTTGCACACAAATCACTCAATTTATCAACATACACATTTGCTGCACATCTGTACAAAAATTCCGCGCATCTTGTCTTAGAACAAACCCGCGGCTAATTTCTTTGTGATCGCGGCCTAATTCATTTTGAAAAAGAAATAAGGCCGCGCGCAATCATTTGTTCGGTCTAAAATCACTTTAGTATAAGACCGCGCGGTCTAATTCATTTGTCATGGCGGTCTAAATTCATTTGAGCGACGCACAGTGGTCGATTCTGCTAATCTGGCGGCTAAAGCAAATTTCAAACCAAATCTTGTTGTTTTTAATTTTCCTGAAAACTAACATCCTGCCGATATTAATTCCGATTTTTTATTTTTCTTATCCGATATTCCGACGTTGAGCGTGCAAAACTTCAATACTTTTTTACCATACCTAAAAACATTTACGCGCCTTTTTAAGGCTTTTTGTTTTGGTCTGAGAAAAATTAAGTTTTTCGATTGTTGTGAACTAAGACTTGAATTTGACAAGAATTGGTATGCATTTAATAAAAAATTTTGTGTTTGTCTGTCTTTTTGTGTTAGTGGTAAATCGTGTCGAACTTTGCTTTAATTTAGGTACTGTTTCTAACACACGACTTTCGTGGGTAGAACTTTTGATATTGGCCCGTATTGGTCTTCAATCTTTATGTGTTAATTAAAATAGTCAATTGTGAATCGTCCAATGTCAAACTGAACTGCAACTATCCGCAAATTATCAGTTTATTACATTTATAGGCAAAATGTCAGTCTTGAGAAGCACTCCCTTCTCTTGGTTGAACCACAACCGAAAAAATTATCCTGGAATACAATAGATGATTTATTGCATGCTCTATTACGTTGTCTTACCCTCTAAAATCGTCAATATCAAAAAGTACTTCATAGTGCTCGAAAATTTCATTTAACTCGATAAGAGGCATATTACTTCAAGAAAATGTCTTAGATTTGAGGAACTCAGAAGTTGAATAACATTTATTTTTTTTTATTAAAATTCGAGTTCTTCTTATCATTATTTCAATGTAAATAATTTATGACTCAATTTTTAAATTTTTTAAATTAAAAAAAAAAATTTTAGTTAATTTTTTAAAATTAACATTAAAATTTAAATTAAAAAAAATTTTTTTTTTTGTTTATTAATTTCTTTTGTTTATACACAAATTTATAAAAATAATTCCAAAAATAATACTTAATTATTTTGTATGTTATTAATTATTGCCTGTCAGATTGGCACAATCGACCACTGTGTGACGGTCTAAATTCATTTTGCAGAATGAAGTTTGGCCGCCCTACCAAATGCAACGCGTCTAATTCCGAGCATATAACTTAGCTCTAACTGGTAAGCAAATTCGTCAGTACTAAACGGTTTATCACCCAAAATAAAAAAAGATATTTTGGTTTTTTCAATTTCATATACATTTGTTTCTATACATTACCACCAACCACCGCAACATCACATCTTTGAAATGTGTACGCTTCACAGTCGAATGCTCTAGCTCAGTGCTACTGTTGCTGAGATCAATAGCCGAACTAAATGTGCTATATATATTTGAATTATTTTATAAAGATATCAGTTAAATATCTCTTACCATAAGTATGATGTGCATATAACGCAAATATTTTTAATTATCTTTAATCAGGAAACGTAACGATTATTCGCACTTATTGCTGATTTAGAGTCTTCAGAGTCGGGTAGACGATTGTCGGCGGACAAAAACTGCAATGTGCCGAATGCTTATAGCAAATTGCACATAACCTCAATAAATATTCGTTATTGACCGTACTAGTATCTTGCCGCTTGAATTGGGGGGATGGTGCTTCGGTCTTGGCTTCATAACCATATACAAATGCTTCTTCATCAGCTATGACCCGAATCTTCGTCAAACTTACGAAAAAAATTGTATGTTGATATCTGTCCAACAGAGACTATAAGTGCAAAGTGGCTGAGCATGTCATTATAGGTACGTATGTTGAGAGCAGGTGTACCAACATGAAAAAAAGAGTATCCCGGCAAATTTAAAAGTTGGCCTTTTTAAACAAATCTTATTTTTCTTTCTGCCATTCCCCTTATATGGCGGTTCCAAGTCAGTAAAAGTCTTCATTTCTATCTTCGGGTTTCAACAAAGGGAAAAAACATATAATTTGCGAACTTCAGACATTGCCGGAAGGTGAACAAAAATATGGCCGGGTGTGGCGCACCGGTAAGTGTGTTCACCTTCTGTGCGGGAGGTCGAGGGTTCGACGCCGCCTCGGAACAACTAATAAAAGTTTTTCTTTCTATAAAAACTTTCACACAACCGCGGTCTTACATTTTCTGTATACACTGTACGCATCGGGATGGCTGACGGTTATCCCAAACAGGGTGTCGGATGGTTAATGCCCATTCCGATGGGTAACCTATATCAATCGGCGTATGGCTGCCATTTCAAGTATAAGATCTGATAGTGTTGTGCGGATCGATTAGTCCGATGGTTACCCGTAGCTGACTGCCAGATGGTTATTCAAAAATGTGCTGGCCGATGGCTGTTCCGAAACAGCCTGGCGAATTGGTGGCATTTTATGTATAATCTCTGGTATTGTTATGCCGATCGGGTCTATCCAATGGTTACCCTTAGCTGAATGCCGTGTGGTAAGTGGTAAATGGCCTGGCCGATGGCAGTCCCAAAACCGCCTGGCGGCTGGTTGACAATTTATATGCGAACGTCTGGCGTTGCTGTGCTGATTGGCCAGGCCGATGGCTACCCCTTAGCAAACTGCCGGATGGTTAACTAAAATTGTATGCGCGTCTGGGGGTAGTGTGCCAAACGGGTCACCGGACGCTTTGCTTTTGGCAGCACCCGACACAAAAAAACTACTGGGTTAGTTCTCAGACAAACTGAATCGATTCCGACGGGTATCAACTCCATATAAAAAAGGGTGTGAAAAGCATTCGTAAAAGTACGTCTAACCATGATGCATAAAGAGGGTATAGCAAACTCTCAGCTCGCTCTCTGTTTTAGTTTACAACTCCGCTTGTTGCGAAATGTTATATACAGGCCTGCTCTCAATTTCACTTCGGTTTTCGTGTAAACGTTTATCCTTTGAACTCTATGGTAATAAGATTGTATGGAAGGTGACACTTATATCTACGGCTACTAGATCCGCTTTCAGTAAAAGTGGAATTGCTCAAGCAGTTGAAACCGGCAGCTCAATGCCAAGTGGTTTCAATTCGTATAAAATTGAAGCCTTGATCTAGTAGCCACAGATTTTCTTTACACCTTCCAATCAAATTTGTAAGAGTAAAATGACCTGTTCAAACGGTTATACGAAAACCGAAGTGGAATTGAGAGCAGAAAAAGCTCTTTGCTCACAACACTATACCGTATTATATGTATCATGTCTCTTACGCTCCGTTGAACTTAGACAACCTAAAATTTCCGTTCCTGCGCGTCGGAAAGTTAATGACGCCGCTAACTTAAAAGGCACAGGCGCTTACTTAACAAGCTGATACAGCTGATTCAATTCCGGTGCTCTATAACAAAAAATAGTTTGTAATTTTTCCAACACCGACCCGTGGAAATGTCAGATGCAAAAGTTCGACAAAAACAATCGACAGGCGTAATTTAAAACTAACGGTAAGATTTTTCATTGCCCATGACTTATGCATTCTACATATCCTTCAAATATGGCTGAATATTTAAAAAATAAACAATTAACCAAATTTAAATGCAAGCAAATCATAGAAGACAGTGCAGTGTGACCGTTTCACATGTGGTGGTATTTTGCAGTACATTATGGCTAGGGTTGTCGAATATTTCAAAAATATCTATATCGATATTTTCGGCGATATTGAAAAAGTATCATTTCGATATAAATATTTTGGTGTCAAAAACATCGATACTATAGATATTTTTCAATAATAACCCGGATCTTAACAATGAAAAGGTCGTTTGAGGTAATTAAGGCGTAATTTGAGGCGTAATGAGAACTTGCGCTTAAAAAATATAGTTTTAATGTATAATTATTAAATAACCAAACAATTTTTTATACGCTTGAAATCATGCTGATCAAGAATATATATACTTTATGTGGTCGGAGATGCTTCCTTCTCTGCGCTACAAACATCCGGACAATTTCAATATACCCTCTCCAAGGGTATAAAAACAACGAAAGTGATCAGAACGTGAACACAGAAATCCATTCGTTAGAAATCTAGCGAGCTGAGCGTTGACCATTCGATTGTAGGCGCCAATACGTTACAATGAAACTTCATATGATTTATTATTGTACAGCGCTATTGCACGACTTAAGTATACATTTTACGCTTCAAGTAACGGGTATAAAACAAGAAGGCAGGGACAATATTGTATTTTTAGTGGCCGCACTGCAAATTATGAAACATTTCTCAGCGTCTGAGTACCCTGCTTTACCCCAGTTTGCTTCCTTGCCTGCATGGCAACACTTTGTTCATACATACATCAGAAATCACTTCATGGGGGTAAAGGCTCTGCGAGCATCACATTAAGTGTCTTTTCCTTATCAGATATAATTTTGTACTTTTAGCTCATTCATTTGGTTTCTAGAAATGACCACAATTGAAGTGTGGTTACTAAGCAATAAAGAGAGCACGAATTAATCTCAGTTTAACTACATTCTGCCTTTGCTTTGCTAACACGCTTAATGCCAACTTTTTTAAAGTTATTCTAGATTCATTCCCCTATGTAGACTTTGAATCATCATCGGCACATGCGAGGCAATAAACTTCTAGAGTTAAATCAACCCGATGGCAACAAGGAAAGGATGTCAAAAAGGTGTTCCAATCGAAATATATGGATGCTAATTTTCCATGTGACAGACAAAATTTCGTATGCATATTAAAATTAAATCAACCATTTTGCATTCAATTCATGTATCCAGGGCAAAATCAAATACATATAAACAAAATAAACGTGATTGGGATGTATTTGAAAAGTCATTGGCATATTCTCTCATATAGAACTGGAACTGGAAGCCACGACAAGATCAAGTTCAAATTGTTAGTTCAATAAAGGGAGCCATAAAAACACAAAACATTTCACTTAACTTGAACTGAGTCAGAGTTGTGAATTGTTGTAGTCAGTCAAAGTCGAATTCTCTGGGCTGAGACGCAATTTCACACTTGAATGTTTCAATTGAAGCTGGAGATACCCACAGAACCCCGAAATTCCTATAAAAGAGGCATCAGCTGAAAACAAATGTCACAGTCGCCGATTGAGTTTGTCAGTGGAAATAACATCGAAATGAGGCGAATTGAAATCTTGCTGTCGGTGCTTAGCTGTTTCTATATCCCCATCCAGGGATATGAACTACGTTAGTGGAGCTCTCTTCTATATGAATGTCTCTGGTTAAGATTTTTGTTTGGATTTCTCTGCTTATAGCCGCTGGGATCGAGAAGTGTCCCATTATGGACGATGAATGTGTAAGGAATGGAGTGAGTTATGTGCTGAAACATCATGCCAAGACGGGGATTAAGGAATTGGGTCTGGTGCCTTTGGACCCCCTGCACATTAAGAAGCTCAACATGGGCAAAAACCCCAATAGTCCTGTGAGCATTGATCTAAGCTTTCACGAGGTGGACTTAGTGGGTCTGCATACGGCGAATGTGAAACGGGTGGCGTGAGTAAAAGTACATGCAGTCAAGATTACGGATAAGATCTTATTTCTTTGTGCAGCGGGTTTACTCGAGATCTCAGCAAGCCCATTGACTTTTCCATGGAAGTACCCAAAATTTCCCTCCAGGGTCCGTACAGTGTGAATGGAAAAGTCCTAATTCTACCTATAGTGGGTAAAGGACAAGCACAGATAGTGTTAGGTATGTTCCTCTGTATTAAGCAAAAATAACATTTATTTAAACTCCCTATCCCACACAGAGAAATGTCAGGTGAATGCTTTGGTCAAATTGAAGTCAATTTCTAAGGGCGACCATAGGACTTTTGCAGAAGTAGCTGATATCAAGTTAAGTGTGATACCCTCGCATGTGACCTACAAACTGGAGGGTCTCTTCAATGGCCAAAAAGATCTAAGCGACAATATGCATGGCCTTATTAATGAAAACTGGCAGGAAATCTTCAACGAACTGAAGGGAAGTATATCTGAAGCCTTGGGTCTGATTATTAAGGCTGTGCTAAACCGAACATTTGGCAAACTGCCACAAGAGATCCTTTTTGCAGATGTCTAGAGAATTTAATTTTAGGAATCTTAAGTAGTTGAAAATTTCTTATAAGTAACTAGAAAATGTAATATACACATAATGAATATACCAAGAAGTGAAATTTATTTTATTTTATTCGTAGTTTATTTGCCAGAAGATGTTAATTATAATAGGATTACTAACTAACTCTGAATCCCTTTATACTTGCAAGCTCACATGCTAATATAGACCTTTAATTAGCACGGTTGTAAATTTGTAAATGTATTGACACACTCTTGTATCCCTTAACTCTAATCTTAGCCAAAAATCTTAGCGCAAAAATTGATAAACTAATTAAGTTATTAAGGAATCTTTATTTATTCTTGCAAATTCATTTCATCCCCCTTGAAGTAGTCCCCCAATTGGCCCCAACGTATTGGCCAATTGATAAAACATGCAGCAAGTCCTATTTTGGTAGTGCTTTCAATTCCTTCTTCTTTTTTAAGCGAATAGGGTGGTTGCGGAACAATATCGAGCGCTCACCGCGAAAATAACGTAAGCGCCATTTTTTCGAAAATTTGTGTTTTAAAGCAAATATGTTCTACAATTAAGTTCACATTTATACTTCAAATAAAAAAAATCAATTGTTTATACTCACAAAGCTATCGCACTTACAAAAACATCGTAAGCGCCACTTATGTTTATTTTGTGACCGCGAAAATAACGTAGCGCCAAAAAACCAATTGGACAATAGAAACAAGTGAGGAAGTCGGTCAAACCCGACTATATCATACTCTGAACTGTAGCATTCAACGTGGAGAAAGAGAGCTGGTGGTAATGTGGCGGCTACAGTGGCACGTGGTTATTCCCGGCTCTTTGGTCGTCGGCTTGGGTAGGGTTCACTTTATTTCCTATAGGCCATTTGCTCACATAGGTGCACAAACCTATTTAAAATTTCGCGTGCAAAAAAAATAGAAATACCAAATATTTTCTTTGTCCGATTGGACAGACGATACAAAACATTAATCTACATGTTTTAGTTGCGTATCTTGATGCGGAGATATGGCTGTGCAGGTGTATTGCAACAGCAGATGCCCACCCTTCCTATGATCACCTTATGCCGCATGACCTTTCTTGGCTGGTGATCCCTTTAATCATTAACTCTTCCTAACTCTATATATATCCAATATAATAAGGGTGTAAAATTTATAAAATAATTAAGAGCGATTAAACTTGTGCGATGGAATTAAATTCTAAATTTGAGTAATGCAAAAAAAAATTTTTCAAATAATTCAGAAGAGTTTTCATTATATAGTTTCTACAGAATTTTTATTTTAATTTAAATTGTAAACTTTAGGTATTTTAGCGAATCAGCATGAAACAAACTTCGATCATAACCGATCATATTTACTGCAAAATTGCGAGGTATCAAAATCAAATCGAATATCGTAAATGAGAAGAAGAGAAAAAAAAAAGTTGACACAGGTCAAGCCACTCTCTCTTTAATTCATCTTTCTGTATGTGCACTCTCTGTACTTTAACGTTTATTTAATTAAAGGTTAATACAAATGACTTACATGCTTTTAATTATCCACGGTAGAAAGCGCTTTCTTTCCGGCTATATATAATAAAAATTTAATAAATATATTTGAAAGTCACACAACAAAAAGAACACCAAAAAAAATGTTGGCCGACTAAAGTGCTGCCAGATTTTCAAGAGCAAAAATTGCTAGATTTGACAATAACATTTTCGTTTTAACAAATATACATATTTATGCATTTTAAGAATCAAATTAAAAATACTCAAATTAAAAGGGAACATCATTTTGTTTGTTTTTTAACAATTACACAGCCCAACAGTGATTTTGGTGCATGTCTATTTTTAACAGATTATGTTAATATAGACTTCACTGAACAAAACTGTATCTTTGGTTTTGTTCAATCAGCTCTTGTTTCCAAGATATCGCGGAAAAACCAAAAAGTCGACTTTTTGGCACTCTAGGATTTTTGGAGGCCACACTAGGCATAATTAGCTGAATTTATGAACTAATTGCGATAGAGTACATATCAATGCCAATTTTAAAAATCATAGCAGCTATATTAGTACAGCGGAAAGTGTATAAATTGGCCTCTAAAGACAGACATTTTTCGATTTATAGCATTTTTAGCATTTTTATAGCCCGTTAAAGCTAGCACAGTTAT
Source organism: Lordiphosa clarofinis (assembly GCA_018904275.1). Lineage (NCBI taxonomy): Eukaryota > Metazoa > Arthropoda > Insecta > Diptera > Drosophilidae > Lordiphosa > Lordiphosa clarofinis. The sequence continues at coordinate 47,205 of JAEIGQ010000212.1, forward strand.
TGAATTAATATATTCGCCATCTGAGCCTATAGACAAACCTATGATCTAATTTTGTGATTTTTTTATGGCGATTAAATCAATTTATTTGGCAAAGTTACAGCCTCTTAATCTCGAAATTACATATTTAAATTTATGGGAGGAAAACTAGATTTGTAACTCAAATTTTTATAGGAACTGTGAAAAGGCTACTTGTTTCCAAATATAATTTATCATCTACATGTAAACATATAACAATTTATGCCGAACCAAGTAGCCCCTTTACAGTTCCTATACAGATTTAGAGTAACAATCTAGTTTTCCTCCCATAAATTTGAATATGTATTTTCGTCTTAAACACGCCATATCTTTGCCAAATAAACTTATTTAAATGCCATAAAAATCACAAAATTAGATCATATGTTTGGCTATATGCTCAGATGGCGAATGTATTAATCCAATTACCGCGCTTCCTTAAACTGGATGATTTATTTTGATAAAAATGCTATAAATCTAATAATTTCTCTCTTTAAAGGCCAAATTAGACACTTTCCGCTGGACTTATATGGTCCCTAGGATTTTTTTAATTTGCAATGATATGTCCTTTATCGTAAATAGCTTATAAACTCGGACATTTATGCCTAGTGTGGCCTCCGTAAATCCTAGAGTGCTAAAAATTCAAGATTTTCGTTTTTCCGCTATATCTTGGAAAGAAGAGCTGATGGAACGAAACCGAAACCAGTTTTGGAATCAGTAAACATAAACTTATCATATTTTTAAATCAACAGGGCTGCACCTCACAAAGATGGTCATTTTGTTGGCCTGTGTTATATCATTTGTATGTATTTTAAGAATTTTATATTATTACACAGTGCAACACATAAATTGGTTACGCCTTCGGACCCCGATATTTTTTAAGAGCATACCGATATATGGACAGTTTGGGGTGAAAATATGTTGGGTATTAAAGTAGTACCTTTACGATGTGATAGGACCAAGTCCTTTGGGGATTTTTTTAGTTTCGGCATGCTTTTAAAAAATATAGGGGTCCGAAGGCGTAACCAGAAAATGACCTTAAAAAAGTTGCACAGTGCTATCTACAAAAAGCTTATTTAGACTTTTTGTAAAACTAATGTCAATGGACTTGTCCAACAGAAGACTAAACGCGACGTTTCCGATATTGGTGCTTAAGTCGTCCATGAAATGCATTGCAAGTACATTTTTCATTTATTTATTTTTGATGTAGGTTCACTTCGTACTGCCTAATTTAATATTTGCAGCAGCTTTGTAAGCTGAAATCTGCTCCACACACAACTTAGGCAAATGTTCACTTGTCGGTATCGCCCTTTTGTTTAACAATGCCTAGGTATAGTGCCGCTTCTTTTTCTTCTGTTTTTGTTGACTTTCGAACGAAAGGTTATCATGAAAGGATACAAAAAAGCTGTGCGACCATTGGCGAATTTTCATCACGAAAATCTAGCTTACAAACTGTTGGCTTCTTAACCCAATCACAAAAAACAGCAAAAGAGTGAGCAAACCGTTTGAAGTTTTTCATATAATCGAACCACTACATGTCGATTGCAAAAAGGAATAAAAAACGGCAAAAATGCTAAAGAAAAATAAAATATTGCTAGTTTTAGAATAAAGTTGCTAAAATTGCTAAAGAAAAATTGGGCTGTACGTTTACGCCACTCCGATGCCGAATCAAAAATTATCAGGAATGCGTCCGCGCAGGCTGCAGAGCTTTTTCTCTCAGATGGAGCGACGACTCTGTGGAACACTCAAAAAAAGGAGACTACTACAATTTCTTAAAGGTCATTAAACGGACTTTGAGTATGACACTTGTAGGAACCAAATTATATGTAATTGGCCGAAGTTATATATATTGGTCACTTTCACTTATAATATTTTTCGTGATTAACTTTACTAGACCGCATATGAAAAGATGACTGGTGCTTTTGGCTATTGAAAATAGAATGACTCTTCGCCTGGACTAGCAGCCTAAAGACAGTTTTTAACAGATTCAAAAGGGATTTTCACCTTTTTACCTTTGGCTCTCATTAATGCTGTTAATGTAATTTCTCCCGCCCAATTTCTCTTTTCTTCTCCCTACAGAACATGTTCGCATACTTTTAGGCCGCTAAAGAAAGTCTTTTTATTTTTCTCGTTATTTTTTTCAGTGTCTGTTCAAGCGCCACTACAGAACCCGGAGTAGAAGCTGAATGCATGCTCATCTCAAAGTTTCTCTCTCCCTTTTTGTTGAATGAAATGCGGTGTTGGTTGTGAGTGCGGGGGAAAAAGGTTTTTTATCTTTTTTGCTCATAACTTGAGAACCGCTCGTCCGATCTTTTTTGTCCCATACATGTCAAACCTTCATCTCTTACCATCTCTGAGATCTGTTTGTTCATACGGACAAAAAGGAATGAAAATTTTATATGAATGAATTATCGAAGGTAGGCCGACCCCGCAATCGTTAACCAATCATAAATTTTATTCGATTTCTATTCAGAAAACGTGATTGTCCAATTTTCTAATCCCAGTCGGCTATCACTGTATTCAGCAGGTAAAATCGGCAATCATAAATCACAAATCGTAAATCGAAATTATCTGCTGAATACGCCCATTGATTTCATCTATCACTTCTTGGTACCAAAAAAGTGCGGAGCTATGGGTCCAAACACTTTTATAGTTCTGCATAATAAAAAGCTTTAGTTGTCATATTATTTTGGAAACATAAGGTGATTAAAAATGTTTAATCTGTGTATAGTCTGAAGATATAAAATCTGTCTCGTTCAGGGTTTTGTGTTCAAGTTTTTCCTCTTATTTAGCTAAGCATGTTTTACGAAAATGGAACCAGAAACGGATATTGTTTTCTGTGGGGCTAAAAAGGCTCTAATTCTGGATAAAAGAAAAACTGTAAGCGATTTAAGCCAATATTGTGACAGTTGTGCAGGACAAATTAGTAACAAAGCCATGTTGACCACGATTGCGTATTTTCTTTCATCATCCACGATTGTTAAATGTTTCAAAATTACGTATTTGTTACCACGTCACACTTTGATAACTGCACAGATGGAAAAACTGAGAACATTAGACTTAAAATGAGCACAAAAACCATGCATGAACGTTTTTTCTCATTTGTAGTTCAATGTTCTCAGTAGCGGATTTTTAGATTTTTAATGTTCATAGAAATTTTAAAATTAATAATGCGTATTTTTCAAAATTTAGAAAAATAATTAATATCTGGTATTTAAACAAGCAAATGCACAGTGTTTAAAAAACTGACATAAGTGTCATTTCGTCCGCTTTTGCTTCTGCTTTTGCGAAATTCAAAAGTGACAGTAAATGCTTTGTTGTGTGTGCAAAATGCAAGTAAGTAGAAAAAATAACAAATAGTTTTTTTTCTTTTTTAATATTTAATAAAATGACAAAAAATCCAAACACGAAGTTTGGTTTTCATTAATTTTTGATCAAGTCAGCTTCATTCCAAGATTAAATAATACTGAACTATTTGAATCGTCCTGTTTCTTTTCATAAAACAAACATGTATAAATTTAATTAGATTCGATGTTTAGCTTATAGATTTTTAATCATAGAACTTTTTTAAGAAGGCTCTAGGTCATTTAAGTTTAGAATATTGTCCAAAACTTGTCTAAAACAATACACGCACAACACCACAAAGGAGGCTGGTTGACAGTATAGCGCTATTTCATGAATACCAATTACATCTTCAGCTGTCTCTGCCTGTCCTTAGTGTGTTGGCAGAAGTTACCTCATGACAGAATTGCTATAACCGCTTGGGAATCCCAAAGGCAGGCTTGTAGCAAAATCCGGCATCAGCATCAAACGCCAAAAACACAAAGGCCTTTGTGTATGTGTGTGTATCCCGTCGGCCCTTCTGCTGCTAGATTTTTGTTAGAATTCTTTCCTCATTAAGTTTCACTTGAACAGAAATGGATGATATTATTGAGAGAGTTTAAGTATTTAAGTATAATAGTTTTATGTAATTTTCCTTTAGATTAAAATGTATACTTTACCGATTTGAAACCGAACCGAAATTAAAACAGTTAACCGTTACCAAAACCGTAATCGAAATAATTGGATTTTATTGATCGTAACATAAGCCGATATTTGTTTCGATTTTGTTCCCTGATTAAAACAGTAACCAAAACCGTAACCCGAAATTGATATTCTTCGCGGGAACTATTTTTACCATGTGGCAACTCTAAGGCTCAGACCTTTTCAGCGAAATTGTTTTGATCAGGCGCAAAAATTTGAAAAGCAAACAGCGGGATGGCGCAGTCACGATCAGACTGCCTGGCGCCCGCCTTTTTTTTGTGGCGAAACTCTTTTTACCAGATGGCAACGCCAGACGATCAACTTTGTTTATGCTGCACTCCCGCCAAAATTCCTAAGAATTTCATTTCACAAGCAGACATCAAGTCGCCCAGACACGCAGACAGCTTGTCGCCGGAGTTTTATCAAGTGTTGTTGTTGTTGAAGTGTGCGCTCAGCAAAATGTGTTCTAGAATGAATTTAACAGAAGATGATCAGCAACTAGACCATAATCTTATGGAATTAAACCATAAATTGTGTTTTCTGATGGAGTCCGCTGACATTGAGAAAGGGGTGGCCCTGAAGGAGAATGTCAGCAGCTCCAGTCAAGTTCTAATGGAATTGCAGAGCAATTTCAATGATTTAAAATTGGATGACAATGCTCCAAACTTTCAGTTCCATGGCTACGGTTGCCTGCAGGCCGTTCCAAAGAGGACACTGAATGCGCGCCAAGTGTCAGAGTCGGGCACTCAGCGCAAGAAGTCAAGGTCAAATGGCTATGGCGGTGGCGGCCAGTTGTCTCTGGTTTCCCGCCAAAAGCAACAACAGTTGGAAAAGGAGAATATGTGGAATATCGGACAAGGCGACATGAATCAAGTACCAATTACTATAGAAAGACTACGTTCCATAGGCCTTAATAGCAACGGGTAAGTGAGATGAATATATAGCTTCATTAAATTGCCCAATCCATTGTCTCCCTTTTCGATCCCTTTGGTAGAGTGGAACCAAATGTCGTGTTGCGTTTAATGGAACTCTTGAGTTCACTGCATGAGCATATGAATGCCGAGTTGTGTTGCTCTCAGCAGTACGCACTGCCCTCAGATTATCTGTTTGATATGCCCAAAAAGCGGACCATGCCCAAGAGCTTGAGCTTGCGTCACCAGGTGCAGGTATTGTGCACTAAGCTAGAGCGCTTCCTCACCCGACAACGTCGCGTTTTGGAGTCCAATCGACACTTTGACTATGACAAGTATACCGAATGCGATGAACTACTCAAACGAGCTGCCTCCTATGTGCAACCATTTAGGCAGTTCACCACCATAGAGGTGCGCCATCGTAATGGTACCTTTGTGAGCGACTCAGCTAAAAGTAAGTTAAAGCTAGGATTAAGAATAGTTTTCACATAATAATGTGGTTTTCATTCCTCCAGAAAATGCCTTAAAATTGGAGCAACTTCTGGTGAGTGCACGTGATTGGCTGAAGGCGGCCCATCTTTGTGTCTTTGTTTTCAATTGGGAAATGGATCATGAGCATCGCTATTCATCTGCCATGACCCAACGCCATGAGCAGACTATTCAAAAGGCTTTGCTTCTGGCTGCTGCTGAACTTCAAGCGGCACAACCCCGTCCGCCCAGTCGTGAGGAGTTGCTAATAGCCGAACGTTATCAGTTGGATAATGTCATTAAGTGCGCAGCCGAACATGATGAATTTCTATCTGCACTTTTACACATGCCAGAGGCATATTTCCCACCAGAAATTGTTGCCATGTGTTCGCCGAAAGCAGATTCGAGCCCCGTTGAGCCACAGACGGAGATTTATACTAGTGACGATTGGATGGTAATTGGTGACGTAATCGAAGAGGCACCCTCATCTCCACTTAGACGTAACACGCGCAATCATAAACCATTAATTTATAAGGGTTAAGCAAGAAAGAAATGAAAGTTAATCCTCTGAGGGGAAGAATTGTGAAATATGATTTGAAAAAGCTTCCGACAATGCGAAAAAATGGCATTAATGCAAAGAAAAAGCAAAGCCAATTTACTTTTAAGAAACAAATATGCAAGCGTACATTTTAAGCATAAATTTAAATTGAAATATTGTTTTGATGCTCGTTTTGATTTGTTATGAACAATTTTCTGCGTGAAATTTGATTTGTTTTATGTTCTGTATTTAATTAAGTGAAATTATGTCAAATAAATGTTAACAACAAAATGGCCTCATATGACGCTCTGCTACTTTGGGAAATGAAACACAAACCCAACAAAGGCAAAGAAAATTAATATCTGGGATTGAAATTATGTAAAAATTGTTAATGAGAGAAAGAGGGGAAAGGCGGCAAAAGATGTAATATTTCGAAGGCTGGGTTAACAGGGAATTTATCAGGTCTGCAAACGGTTGAGTCGGAGCCTCCGGGAAGTTAAGCCAAAACTGAACTGGAGCGGACTTATTTTATGAAACCAAGCTTAAACCTAAATCAGAGCACAAGAGTGAATAAAAATGTTTGATTAGGTCACCAAATCAACTTCCACAATACGTTTTCACAGGTTCACAAATAGAGGTTAGCTTTTGCACTAAGAAAGAACGTTTGGTCAATTGTCCGTTTTCCCCCAGGATGTCAGGTTTATGAGATACTAGCAGGTACACGGCATGCGTTGCTACGCCGCCTTTAGAATTTTAAACACGAACACGAATATAAAATCATAAAATTTTGTCTCATTCCCTCATTACCTTACATATATAAGAATTTTTGAAAATTTCTAATATTTCAAAATAGATTGACTGACACCTATCAAGTCTTTATGATAATCTGAACTGATAATACTGTTAATTATTTCCAAACTGCGCAATATTTTGGACTGTTCAATTTTTCAAAAATAGTCAAATGAAAATTTGGAAAATTTCTCGGTTTTTGGTCTACATAATAAAGTCCTATGAAAATATTGGAAATTTCGCAATTTGTTTGACCGTTGATATATAGTACAACTCCTTTTTGCCGTTGGACCGTTTATTCTACTTCTCCTTTGTTTACCCGTCTATCAAAACTTTATAATAATCTTAGGTTTTCTGAATCATACGACAAATTTGAAAATTTCATAATATGTTAGTATATAATTTTTAATAATTATTTTCTGCCTGCGCTTTCTTATATACGCGTCTTCAGTTGACATTTATACAATCTTCATATTTCTGGGGTATTTTCAAAATTTTGCAAATTTCGCTATTTTCTTGACCATTTGATCTACGCTTCCTATTTACCTGTCGACTTACCCGTCGCTATGATAATCTAAACTCAAATAAGAATTTTTAAAATATCGCGATTTTTTGACCAGTAAATTGCAGGTTTCGCCATAAATTTTTATCTGTTCAATATACACCTCTTATTTACCCATGTCAGCGCTTTCGTAAGTACTTAAATGACTATTTGGGATTACCATTTATCCAATGTTCATAGTAATGTTATGTCCCATGAAAATTTTTCAAATATCGGAATTTTTTTACTATTGGATCTACACCTTTAATATACCAACTTCTTCATCGTCATCTACGCATTAATCGCTTTAATAAATAGTCTTATAATAACTTTGCTAATTTCGCGGTTTTTGGAACATTGAAATAAAAGATATATAGCATATGTTCCAGTCCAGGTTATTAACTATATTTTTGCCAAGTTTTATCCGAAACAACAAAAATCAACAGAGATTAATTACAACAATTTGGAATAGCAATTGGTATGTCCGTACAACGATCGCTGTTTCAAAAATAACCACATCTTATCATCAGCGGACTTTTGTATTGCATATTCACATTCAAACGACCACACAGACTTCCTTATACACCTTGATTTCGCCAAATAACGATTTGGGGGACTCCAATTTGCTATGGGACGAGACCACGATTCAGCCTAGAATTCTGCTATGTTTTTTGAACGTGTTGCTTTTGCTTTCCCAATTGTTGTAATTAATTTCTTTTGCCTTTGAGCTTCGCAAGGTGGTTGAACAATCCGTCCAATGATCCTCCATAGCATTTGTTTTGTTCTATTCAAACAAAATTCTGCTAAAAATCTGCGTTGTAAAGCTTATGAATAAGTTGGCTAAAACCAACTGGACTCGATTAATGACGATAAGGATCAGAAGTTCTATGCAGCTTTCCCATAAAATAAGCTAAACTGGTCACCTATAAATTTAATGAGCTCTGTTAGCTCCTACTTGACTTTCTTTCCATTAATTTTGAACCAATATTTTGAGTACTTATCAAAAATACTTAAAAAATTTCAGGTATTTTCATTAATTTGAAGGATACTTGTTTTACACATCAAACTTGTGCCAATTGTATTTAAATACCAATTTGGACTACGCATTTTCCAAGGCACACCAGAACATCAGGGAATGCAAACACATTCTGGAGACTATGAAGGATGATAATTTCTTCTGGTTTTTAAGCTAAAGTCCCTGCAACCAACATAGCAAATAGAACGGTCGATACGATGCCGAACAAGATTCCGTCTTCATACGTCTGATTAGCTTACCCTAAACGGAGCTGCGTTCCTGAGCTGACCTGCTAGTTGTGCCGCTTTTCCTCTGCTGTGGATTGAGTTTCGTATTTCCTTAATATTAAAAAAAATTAAATTCTGACCCTAGATCGCTGATTTATAACCTATTTATGTCCATAAAATACCGTACTATAAGGTAACCACAGCCTGATAAATTACTTTACTTACAAAATAAAACAACTTGAAACTAAACAATTTCTTATTTAGTGTACACACAATTGATTTATTTTTCATTCCTTTTCTTGTATGGCAAAAATGAATACAAAAAAAATTAAATATTAAATTTTATGTATGTATGTTTGTATGTATAAAAAGCTTAAAGCAAACTAGCAGGCAAGTGCTCAATGCCCATTCGTGAATTTGAGTTCAATGCTTTTGCATGCAAATCGGAATTGAGCCCATGCCTGTTTATATATAAGATATAATATATATATATGTAATTGGCTGCTTGATTTCTTTATGAATTCTTGTTGATCTGTTAATAATTAAGAAAAACTGCGGTTGTTGCATTTTATAGCACCAAAATTCTGAACAGAAAACATAAAAACATAGTGATTTGTGCGATCTTCAGTGGAAAATACTAATGGAATCCTGTTCGTTTGGTGCATGTGTGTGTGAGAGATAGAGAACAAATGTTGAGTTTCTGTTAAACAATTTGGATAACCGGGGATCAAAAAATTAAAATAATTAGAATAACATTAATATTTATACATATATATAGTATGTATATTTAAATCGTATATCGGGGTTGTGTGATTTGTTTAGCACGGTACAAACAACATTGAATTGAAAACGAATGATCATAGCAGCTGAACCAAGGCAGTTACAACAGTATTCATAGTTCATATGTGGAGGTACATATTTAAATTATTTGTTTTTTTTTTAATACTCTTAAAAGGACGCCATGCAGCCTTTCAAATGACACACAATGCACACACACACACGCACACTTTTGCAAAAACAAAAAGAAAACGTTTTGACATACATATTAAAACTTTAGTTACTTAAATTAATTACAATTTGATGATGTGTGTGCTTGCAGACACAGACAGATAGGCGGATAGGCGATAATTTGAAAAAAAAATATTTGTAAAAATATTTCATGAAAACCCAAAAAAGTTCGCATGGCCATTTTAGAGCATTTCACATTTAAATCTACGATTCGGCTTATTGAGTTTACGTCCTTTCCGTCCCTTGTTATCCTTATCCTTGCGTATCTCGCGCACCAATGTGTAAAATGCATCATCAACGCCCATGCGCGTTTTGGCTGATGTTTCAATGTATGGAATGCCATATTGTTTGGCCACCTGCAAAAGAGATAAAAATCATAAGTCAATTGATTTGATGTCTTCAACTAATATTAATAACTAGACAGCGGATTTTGCATATTTGCATATTTTGAACCGCATGTCCGATTTTAATTCTGATTGCACACATCTTATTTTTATTGAAATATGATCTAAGTCCGCTAAAAACATTTTTGCATAAATTGCATATTTGCATATTAAAATATGCAAATATGCAAAATATGCAAAAACCTATTTTATATGAAATTACATACTTCAGATCAATTATTATCCTACTAGGCTATGGTTATTAAAAGTCAACAACAGAAAATCAGTGATAAAAATTACGTTTGATTTAAAAACGGCTAAAAGATTTGCAATCAACTGTTTTGAAATACTTTTCTATGAGGTACACACCCTTAAGAATTTTAAACACAAAACGAAGCATATAAAATTTTTATCCGAAACCACGCGACTTTTTGGTCTGTATGATCTATCTTCTATTAGCAGTCAGCTCACACGTCTTCGTGTCAATCTAAACTCATATTAAAATTCTACAAATGTTCTTTAAGGCGATCGACAATCACTTCCTTTTTAGCCGCCTTTAGTTCCCAACTATTAAATCTAATAATAACTCTGAATATCTTCGTCCATTTTGTACAGATTGATTCTTTAACGCAGATTGGCATCCCAAAAACGCTTGATTGCCATCGTTCTCAGAAACAAAAGTTTTTGTTTTTATCAGGGCTGTAGCCCTGGCCAAGAACGGTTTTGATTCTCAAGGTATTTTATCAAAAATTCACACCAAACGGATGAGTACTTACAAAAATGTAAAGCGAAATAAAAACAACATAACTACAGTATTTCTCAGTTGAGTACTCTGCTCTATTTGGTTCTACCTTATCACAGAACTGCTATTAAGTCAAAGAAAATGAGTAATTTTTTAAAATAAAATGACATCATAATGAACGATTTTAAATAACACATCTGAGATGTGCTATTTTTATACCCGTTACTCGTAGAGTAAAAAGGGTATACTAAAGTCGTGCAAATGTATGTAACAGGCAGAAGGAATCATTTCCGACCATATAGAGTATATATATTCTTGATCAGCATCAACAGCCGAGTCGATATAGACATGTCCGTCTGTCCGTCCGTCCGTCCGTCTGTATGAACACCTAGATCTCAGAGATGGTAAGAGATAGAGATTTCACATGTATGGGACATGTGCTTCTTTTATCTGCACGCAGATCAAGTTTGTTTTAAATTTTGGCCACGCCCCCTCCCGCCCCCGCAATTTCGTTTAGAAGATAGATGATTCGTACCTTCTAGAGATAGTTAGTAATTAGCAAAATGAATCGATTTGCCGAAGAAATGATAAAGATCGGATGAACGGTTCTCAAGTTATGAGCAAAAAAGTGAACTAAGCCCCCCCGCTTCCCACCCAAAAAAAATGTTGCATACTTTTTGGATGGTCACCCTAGGGAACGCAGGAACACTGTTAAACATGTTTTTTCATGAGTAACGGGTATATCGAAGTCGGTTAGAGCCGACTTTAACTTACGCTCTCGTTTTAAATTACAAGCTGTGACTTATGCTCCACACATTGGTATAGGCAAAGACACTACATATATAGATACCGCATCTCATACAAACTTTTTTATTTGGGATCTAATGTCAGCTCCCAAGAAAAATCAGTTTTTGCATCATATTTGTTCTCCTTAATATCTATAAATTGTTGCTATCAGCCGTATAGCTAATTTAGAAAACGTATAGCTAAATTTCAATATATATATCCTTGTAAAGGCGGCGAGAATCAAATATAGGGATACAAAGTCAGCCCCAAAAATCAGTCATTTTTTGTTTCACATGGCATTTGGTATAGGCATTCTTCAACATTAAATAAAAATATATGTCAAGAAATTGCCACTAATTTATGTTAAGTTAAGCTTCAAGCTAAAAGCTTCAAAAAAACTGAAAAATACCCAAAATAACAGTTAAATTGAAGGGTCGCACTGATTTGTCCACCGCTTGAATTCAAAATGTGTTTAATAATTTACAAATTAAACCAGCGGGGGCAGAAAAAATAACGGAAAGGGTTTACCCTTTGTTATATCGAAAGCATATATCAGCGCGATTCAGCGCACGTTTGTTGCAGTTAAATAACGGGCTGGGTTGCGCGGCTGCCCACCGCTGGTTTAAGCAATTTTATAAACATCTTACAGCTTTCAAAGTCACATGATGTACAACCACAAGAGTGCGCGACTCGTGGTAAAAAAAGTCTTGAAGCTCTTAAATTTAAAAAAATAAAAACTAATAAAAAAAGAGTGCTATTTTAGGCAGAGTTCCAAGATATCTTACTCAAAGTGACAAATTTTAGACACTTTGAAATTTCTCTCAAACAGATAGAGTTATTTTTTGAAATAAGGGCCTAAAGTTAAGCAACGAAAACTAAATTTCTGTAAAGTTGTTGCTTGCCGCGGTTATCAGTGCAAGAAATTTGTAACGGAAGAGGGGCCGTGTGGCTTTCCACCCATATAAGGAATATATCACATAACTGCATTGCCATGGTTGATACAATACTCAACAGCGATAAATACCATGGATGACCAATGATAATGACTAAAAAATTATTTAATCGTTAAAAGTACCAAAGACAACCAAAAATTGATGCAAGGATGCATTTGCTCAATTCACAGATAAGGGATCTCTATGGATCATGGTAATAAAACCGCTAAGTATGTACATAATAAAATGCTTTAATAGTTTTTTTTTGGCAACAGGAGTCATGCAGAAGCTTAAGAAAATTGTCTCACTTTGAGGCCCCGACACGCGCAAGCATACGTAGCAACAAGTGCAGTTGCCTTACATAAAAGAAAGTTAAAATAACAAAATGCATGCGTATCGACGCTCGGCACCAACTGGGCGCATCAGGTACAGTGTGCGCGATCGAAACCCGCTTTCATGCCCACTGTTGGTAAAAAACATTGCCCCCAATCAAATTCACAAAGTAAACTTTCATTTCATAACTAAAAGAGAAATTCCACTTCTCTTTATTTAGAGGATTGAATGATGATAAGTGGGATTTTTAACTAAAAAGCCCAATAGAACTGTCGGTTTTTGGAAGTGAGAACATTTAAGAATTCCGATGCCGCAGGCCTGTATATTTATGTTTAATTATAACTTTTAAAACAAGACACACACGCACCACCAAGAAGGATGGTCTACTGTACAACTGGTTCAAAAACCTCCCGGTTTTATTATTAGCAGGATTTCCTATCTTCTGCAAGTCGGCAGAGTCCATTGCAAAGACTGTTTTGGAATTGCAAAGGTTACTCAAGTGCAAGAAGTGACAACGACAAACAACGCCAAATTGACAGAAGTAGTCTTTAACACAATTGGTATAGGTTAATTAACTCTATCGCTGGATAAATCAAATATAGAATAGGAAAGTATGCTAGACTGATACTTGTGATACAGGAACAGATGATACAACAAATGTGACTTCTTTAAGTTCTTTACAATGATACTTGATGACTCAATGATTCAATACTTTAAAGCAAAGAGATTGCTTTTCATCTTCATCAAATATAAACATGGTTAAGATATATTAATTATTATTTTATTTATCTTTCTTATCACAATTTCGATCAACACTGCGCATGCGCGTATGCGGAATTGCGAACAGCTCGGTTTCATTTCGATCGTTTTGCTTTCGTCTACATGCAATTTATGGAGTACAACTTTGAAAAAATTAATTTTAAATCAAATTGAATGCCCAATATTTGATGGTTACTTTAAAATGTCTTATCAGATTTACTTCAAAATATTTGAAAGAAAAAAGTATTTCGTTAAATCCGAATAATTTGATCGTTTTTCGGAAACGGGAAAAGCTATCAATTCCGATTCCGCATGATTTGATCGAAATCGAAAACGGGAACCAGAAGTTTGCAATGCATGGAAATATTTATTTCCGACCCTTTAACTAACATAACTCAAAAAATACGATTTTTGACTTAATGATGCAGAAATATTCGCTGATATCTCTTCTACTGGCCATGTGACATGAGAATATTTCGCAATATCATTTTGCAGGTGCATTTTCACGTTAATGCAAGAACGTCATATCTCAGTTGTACTGCAGTTGATATTGAACAAACATACTTCGTCTTTCAGTTAAAACATCATATTTTCAAGTTTTACTAATAAGCATTCTAAACTTATATTTTTCTTGATTAACTGAAAACTAAAAGAACCATTTTTTCTAGTTTAAATCCATTAAGAAATTCAAACGTGTTTTTCTCAAAATTGATTATTTTAGGTTATGCCAGTATTGAAGTAAGTGAGCGAAACATTCTTGATCAGGGCGACGAGCTGAGTCGATTGAGCTTTGTCCTTCCGTTTGTCTGTCTGTCCGTCTGTCTCTTTCTACGCAAACTATTCTATCAGTTTTAAAGCTATCAAGCTGAAACTTTGCACAGAGTCTTCATTTTACAGCACAATGCTAATAATAATCGGAACCGACCGGATCGGATGACTACCATCGGTCGGAAAGTCTTAATGAGAAAAAATGGTGATTTTACAAATCGGTGATCGATATTTTAAGGTTAATAAACTTTTGAAGTGTCTGGATCATTGAACAAAAATCTGCTAAATTTCAGAAATTTTAAAGCAAGTATATAATAAGCAACGCTTTGAGACTAGGTTCTGGCAATTGACGGCTTTGTTTATGAACCTAATATTTATTCTATATAAATTATTTAAATGGTTTGCACTTGTGCTTGATTTGCAGACATATACACACCTCTCTTGCCTGTTCGTTTTGCACGTTCCATGAGGGCAAGTCACATTTATTGCCCACCAGCACCATTGGCACCTCTTCAGCATCCTTGACACGTTTAATTTGCTCCCGGTATGTGCCAATGTCTTCAAATGATTTTGCACTATTTACAGCAAAAACTAACAGAAATCCCTCTCCAGTTCGCATATATTGATCGCGCATTGCCGAATATTCCTCTTGGCCGGCGGTATCCAAAATGTCAAGCAGGCAGGTTTCGCCATCTGTTAAAACAAGAGCAAGAAAATAAGGAATTAATCATTTTGTCATTAACTATAACAACGCAAAGACCCAACCGAGCAAAAGACTGATATCTTTGACTAATGTTCACTAAATTTCAGTGGTTTTTTTACAGAACCATTTTGGACTTCTTAGAGAAGCTTTGCTTGGCCGCTATGGTGCTGTATAGCCAATTTTACATATTGGACATCTTTGTTCCGGTTCAAGTTTGAGTTCAGCAACAAAAAATTGTTCTGCTCGGGTTCAGGTTCGCAAAACATTATTCCCGAATTTTCGGAGCCTTCGATGCTCAGCCTTGATTTGAAATACTTGAATACAAGAATTTGAAATTTAATTCCTATTTAACTTCCCGATCTCCTATACAATTTTGGATTCACCAAGACTTTTTTTACGCTCCAAAATTTGTAATTATTTAATTTAAGATTGATTGGTACGAAAGACTTAACATAGGGGCTCGAGCCAAATCTTTCGGGTTGATATACTTCCAAACAATATTTAGCACGGGCTTTTCCCCACCCAAGTCATCCTCTATCTGCCCCTTTGTGTAACTTACCAATAACCACTTGCTTTCGATATGAATCCTCGATTGTGGGATCGTATTCGTCGACAAAATGATTTTGAATAAGTTGAATGGTTAGCGCAGATTTGCCAACGCCACCAGCGCCAACAACAACCAATTTGTACTCCGTCATTTGGCTCTTGGCGTCCTCCGAATTGAGTTAGCCGTAATTCTTGCTCTCTCCCTCGCGGACTCTCTGAATTGCCCGCAGTTGCAGTCTCTGTGTGTGAAGTAAATTTTTATTAATTAAAAACGATTAAAATGAATTAAACATGTAATTAGGCATATTTAAAGCCACCGCCGACTGAGTCACACCAACAACACAAGGAAAAAAGAAAATGACTCAATGGAAGGGTCAAAATGTTGTACAAAATTAATAACAAATCATCTATGGACCACAAAACCAATTAATTAAACTAAAATTTTAATTTTAAAACAATGTTTAGTGACTTGTTGGGTTGCCCAGCACATTTGTACCTTCTCCTTTGTTGCTGCAGTGCTGCCTCTCTCTATTGAGTAGCTCCTCCTTGTTTTTCTGTGTCTTTGCTCTCTCGGCGGGTGGCGGGGGCCGCAGAACTTAAGTTTAATCAGAACAGGAGCACGCTCTACGAGTTTTGGCCCAAAAACAAGGCTTAATGATAGGCAATTTCGCAATTTGTATTTTTTTTCTCTTGTTAATAACAATGTGTTGTTGTAATTGCAAATTACCACTAAAAGAAAACAATAAATTCGTAACTCAATTCGTCGCCATTTTGGCCTAAGAGTGACCAGGTTTCAGTCGAGCAAGAAATGCTAAAGCAAAAAAAAAATACCAGAAAATTTTGCCGTGGTGAAGGTTTTTCCCCACGCCATTTTCCGTGCGGTTGCGTGGGGAATTTGAAAAAAATACTAAAAATTTGGCATTTCGGCCAAATAATTTTCCATTTTTCGAATAATTTTCGTTAAAAATTGGCAAAATATCCATGAATGCAGATTTCGCAGGACTCAAAAACATGAACTTTGGTTCCATTTACTAATAATTTGATCAACTATGGCCGAGAAGTTTGCACAAATGGCCATATTACCCAATTTCTTTAAAATTTCCTAAAAGTTTGCCTGTGCGAACTAAGCTTAAGTTCAAATTTAAAGTTTAAGTTTTTCATATTTTGGCTATTAAAAATTGAACAGCAATTCTACTTTCTCAAGGGCTAAATCTAGCTATAAAATAGCTAAAAATGGCAACAGTAAAGTTTTCTTTTACATCACGAACGATTTACGAAATAAAATCTTGTTAAGTAAATTAAAGAAATTAAAATAAATAACAGGCGACGTTATCGCATGATTCCGTAATTATTTCACAAAACAACAAATCAAAGTTGTCACAGCGTAAAAAAACGAACATGCGCGATATGCTTCTCATTAAAAAGTACTAATTCCTGTAGCGGTCTCTGCTTATGTATCTGTTCTTTCTGTTGGCATTTTTGGATATAATTTGATATAATTTTTGGGAATAGATTAAAATAGAGAAGATAAGAACAAAATAATATGTACTATTGTACGTATTCGTCATTATTCAAGACGAGAACAAGGAGGGAACAGTTACCAACTCGTCAAAAAATAAGGGAAAGTCAAGTTTTTAGCATTTTTTCGTCACTTGCAAGGTGGACAAGCAAAGTGCAAACGAGAGCGTAAGTTAAAGTCGGCTCTAACCGACTTCGATATACCCGTTACTCATGAAAAAACATGTTTAACAGTGTTCCTGCGCTCCTTAGGGTGACCAACCGAAAAGTATGCAACATTTTGTTTAGGGTGGAAGGGGTGGTAACGGGGGGGCTTCGTTCACTTTTTAGCTCATAACTTGAGAACCATTCATCCGATCTTTATCATTTCTTCGGCAAATCGATTCATATTGCTAATTATCGTCTATCTTCAAAACTGTAGGAGATATATCATATTTTCGGCGAAATTGAAGATAAAAGAAGCATTTGTCCCATACATGTCAAACCTCTATCTCTTACCATCTCTGAGATCTAGGTGTTCATACAGACGGACGGACAGTCAGACGGACATGTCTATATCGACTCGGCTGTTGATGCTGATCAAGAATATATATACTTTATGTGGTCGGAAATGATTCCTTCTGCCTGTTACATACATTTGCACGACTTTAGTATACCCTTTTTACTCTACGAGTAACGGGTAAAATTACATATTTTCAGTTCACTACATTTTACAACCAAATAAAAAGTTTTTCCCATTTTGGTAGAATTTTCCAATATTAGGAAAATATAGGGTTAATAATTTTATTTATATTTATGAAAATGGGAGGTTTTCGAAGAAACTATAAAGTTTTTGAGTGAAGTAATCGCTTTCAATGACTAAAGGGAATCAAATATTTTTTGAGTTAGCCTCGTTTGCGATTCAGAGTTTGTCCTTGCCATGGTTCAACGCCAAAGTTGAGCGTGCCTACAGATACTACGTGCTATAAGGTCCCCTCTAGTTACCTTAAGCTAACAGGTACAACTGAGGCCTACGGCAAGGACGAGGACGAGGAACTTCAGCACTCTGATGATATATTAAAAATATTTTGTATTAAAGACAAGAAAACGATGCGCTTTTTTTACGCTTTTTTGTCGGAAAATATAGCTTTTTTTTCTCGGCAAAAGTTGGCAACACTGTTTGAGAATGAGCACTTCTTCAAAACTCAAAAATTGGATCAATTTGTAACCAATTTTATTACTATAAAGCGATTCTGCTGAAAGCAAATAAAATTCCCGCTCTCGTGTGGCTTGGAGAAATGATTAGCTAAGATCGTGATACAACTATAACAGGTACGGCACTCAGCTTTTATCGAGAGAGCGAGAGAGAATAACACGAAAATCAAAGCACCCTCCGATTCAATTCTATTGGTATTCGCTTAGCACTTTTTAAAAGAAGCCTGCGATTATTTTTATCGCGTTCTGTTAAGTAAAAGTCACTGTACTTTCGCAAAGTTTACTATATTGTGCAAGTGTCCACAATTTTCTTCTTTCTTCAGATCTTGGAAGCCGCCTCAATATAATGTTTGCAGCCATTGCCCCTGGGTCTCGCACGTACTCGGCAATTCACGCCGAATGCTTGCCGAAGTCATGCTTCACTGTGTGTTAGACAGACACACGAGTCACATTTTAGCGTGAGGACAGAAAAGCGTGTTTGTGTTGGTGAACAACGGAACTCTCTCCAGACCACAGTACTTTTACATGCAATTCAGTGCACAGCGATTCACACATAAAACGACTGACTTGGGCTCCTGGTAGCTATCAGTATCATGGTTAAGATCGATCAAATTTTCAAACATTAAAAAATCCAGATACATTAAAATAGGTATTAAAAATTTTGCGAATTGTCCACGATGTTTGCTCGAATCACGAATGCTCACGCACGATTCTCACGTCGTGACTCACCTGAACACGTTTAAATTCACGTCACGGGCGCATCTCTAGTGCAGACCATCTAGCGAATCAACATGCTTGATAAGTTGAAATTTAATAATTTGGCAAGTTTAATGACACAAACATCAATACAACAAATTTAATATTACTCTCCTCTCATCCTCCAGGTGATTACCCACAAGAAACGCATCCTGCTGGCACGTTCCCAGACTGTGCAAAAGTTTCACCAGAAATTGAGAAAATTTAAATCGGATCTTGAAAAGCATCCGGATAAGAGTAAGAAAATTAACGATGGCATAAGGAAGAATGCTGCTTGCATGGAACAATTGAAGTCCTTCAAATGCCTGGAAATGATACGGCGACTGCTGCTACTAGAGGGAACAAATCTTCAGGCAGTGGTGACCAATGGACGCTCAACACCAGATGAATTGGCCCTGGCCATGTTGGCACAAAACAAAATCATAGTGGAACTGCTGGTCACATTTCGTAAGGATTTGAAACTGAGCACAGAGGCTACAGCCAAATGGCGTGAGGAAATTCTAGAGACCAGCAAACGGCGAGTGAAATTGGAACGCACGGAGGAGAAAAAAAAGAGACGTAAGGAGTTGAAGGAGCAGAAGGCACAGACCAAGAATCGTTTGGACTGGCTAGAGCAGAACAAGGTGCCCGAAGTGGAACAAGCAGTTAAAAAGGAAGAGCAGGAGACGCAAGCGGAACAGACAACAAAGCCGGAGAGACAAAAAAAGAAAATCGAGAAAGTGAAACCGCCGAAAAAGTTAGACCGAGTAAAGCCTGTGAAGAAGCAGCGGGAGAAAGCTAAGTTGCCAAATCCCGCGGAGGAACAAAGGGCGAAGGAAACTCTACCGCAGGCGAAACAAAGAAAAAGAAAACCCCTTGAAGAACCTAAGGATCAGCGTCCCACACATGTGATTGATCCCTTTTTTATTACGGAAACTGGTCAGCCCTATTTATCCACAGCTGTGGTGCTTTCTGAGGATAATCAAAGTGATAGCGATGCAGAGGAGCAACCTCCTGCCTTTAAACGTCGAGTCCCGCGGACAGAAAACCCATCCACAGATGATCGTCATCCCTCTTGGCTGGCCAAACAACAGCAGAAACCCATCATCAGCAACTTTAAGGGCAAAAAAATCAAATTTGGCGAAAATGGGGATGTGGCTACCGTTGTTGTCGCTGCTGCTGCTGATCCACCTGCCGCCTCCACCGAGGGCATGCATCCCTCATGGATAGCCAAGCAAAAGCTGAAACCCAAAATTGCCTCCTTTCAGGGCACCAAAATCAAATTCAATGATGACTAAGTTTACAAGTTTTGCATTAAATTTAATAACAATTTCTTAATCAAACGTCCACCTTGGGCACAAAGTGTCCTCGAGTCTTGTCCTCATTACGCAGTTTATCCACATCCACATCGGGGAATTGGCGACGTAGTACGGACAAATCAAATTGAGGATTACGTCTCAGAATCATCATGACCTCATTGCGGGAGCGACTAGAAAAATTTCATCGCATTAAATGAACAAACTCTGACCCAGACATAGCTATACTCACTTCTTGGACTTGCGTTTGGCATTGTAGAGCTGTTCGCGATACTTAAGCAGAAATTTGTGCACAGCACGTCCGCCATAGGTCTGATGGCGGGACTTGATCCATTTGGTGTTCATAAATGGCGGCAAAACATGCTCACAGGATTTGTACCAACGACGCAGGCCAAGGGCATTCGTCACCTCTTTCTGTGGTCGTTCACCCGTCACGCCCGTCTCCAGCAAGTGATAGGCCTTGTTACGCTCTCGCACCACTGTCTCCAGATTTTCCATAGAGATTTTGACCTAGCAACAGGTTAATATTAGGAAGTTGATCAATTTCATCTAACAAACTAAACATACCTTGTCCACGCGCTCTGGATTGGGAAAGATTTCCATCTTGTCATTGCACTCGTGCTCCATGGTCATCAGCATGTTGCGCTCCTTGAGGAGTATGAACCAGAGCTGATGCAGCTCTTTGTTAGATTTGATGCGCAGTTCATCTGTTCGCCAGGCACGACCCACTTTCACCTCATTCTCGCTCCAGTGCTTGGGATCATCAAAGAATTCCATCAGCTCAAGGCGCGCCGGACTCGAGTGGATTTGCTGCACATGCTGTGGCGTTGACAGAGCGGCGACAGCGCTGCTCCGTTATTATATAAAAAAAAAAAAACAAAGCGAATTTTGACAATGTGGAGAATTCTCAGGGTGCTAGCTTACCTCCAGTTGGGCGATTGTTGTTGGGTTGTGGAAAGTAAAGTTCGAAATGTAAGTGTTCTCACAGCTTTGGCCAAATTGAAGCATTTTGTTAAAGCCGAAGACATTTTTAACAAGTTAACACAACTAGTGATGGGCTAAATATACACCATCGATATTTGTTGGGCACATAGTCGATATTTATCGATATATATTAATACACATGGGCAGCACTGGTCGCAAAATCATCGCAAGATCATTGGACATTTGCTTTTTGATGTGAAACATCTTTAATTTCGGTACGGAAGTTTGATTTAAACGTTACGTGACGCTGTGAAAGAAAGGAGAAAGTGGTGATAAGAAGGCATCAGTGACTTAACAGTGACCTAAAATGACTTAACAGTGACTTAACGGTCACATAACAATGACTAGTAGTGGCTGAACGGTCACATAACAATGAGTTAAGCGAGCTCATCACATTTTTCATACTCTACAAAAAAAAAAAACCACAAAAGGTTCTATTTTTTAGAAAAAAAAGCTTAACTTTGATCAAAAAAGCAATTTTTTCATTTTTTACACACTCACTTCCTTTAAATATTGAAAAAGAATAATTTAATTCTAAAATATAATCATCCACACGAAATCTCATCTTCACACTTATTATTTGAATTAATTTCTTGACTGTACAGTCTGTCGAAAAAAAGTTGCGTGCAACATACCCTAACCCAACACCCATTCCAGAGCCATCTGATGAAAACACAACCCCATAAACCAGCGTTGTTCTGCCTTCATTCCTTGACCTCATTAAATGTTCGAACACTTCTTGGCGTAGCCGCAATACCGCCTGATGAATTTAAAGTATTCAAATTTTAAAATTACTCCCCCCCCCCCCCCCCCCCCCCCCACCCCACCACCACCCCACCCCCCCGAAACCAATTTCCTCCCCCCCCCCACCCACACCCCCCCCGACCCCCTCCCCGCCAACCCTCAACCACGAGCCCGGCGTTCATCTCCCCCCTCCCATCAAACCCAGATCATACGTTTAACGACTAACAATATATTTAGATTCAAAAACTTAACATCTAATTTGACTTAATATAAATTATTTTTAATGTTAATGAGCAAGACCCTTCGCATTATACCCTGTCAAAGAACAGAAAGACCCCGAAAAGTGAGGTATGTATACGATATATATGGAAAAAAGTATTTTTAACAACCTTGAGCTTTGTATTATGACCAAACACTCACGGATCTGACCACATCTATACCCTTTTTGTTTTTCTCACACGCTACCTTTTTTAATTCTTTTTTCTTTTTGTTTAATATATTCCGGAGCCTGCACCTTTGGCTGTGCCAAGAACTCTTACCAGAACCCGTAACCCGCCCACCCTCACCCTCAAACCCCACGACCCCCCCCACAGAGAAGCCCCCACACCGGGCACGCCCCCGTTCCCAACGGAAAACCCCCCTAGATAGCCAAACGACCCCGCCAACCACGTAGATAAACTGTAGCTCCTCACTGGATCACTACCACAAATTATCTACTCACTTTCAAAAAAATATAGCGCAGATAAATTTCCAAAATTCTCAAACAAACTTTTACTCAGACACAGCTATACCGAACCGCCCCCACCCCTCCAACTCACACCGAGGCGTCCCCCACGCCCACCTACCCTTCACTTTGTTTGGGGTTAACGACCGCAGCTCATCAGCAGCACCCCCACTCACCCGTTCGCCACTCCCGCCAAAACTGTGAGCGAACCGGTAAACTTTGGGCGCCGTTATGACCACCTACCCCCCCCCAACAGACACCACGTCCCCCACGCCCCACCCGGACGGGTCCCCCAAGCCCCCCCGCACACATACCCCATCGGCCAGCTACACTACACTAAAAAAACCCCACAACGTTACTCTACTTTACCACGACTTTCCACCCACGCCCGAAACACATCCTCGTTCGCCAAAATTGAACCCAGTCCGATCAGGCGACCCCCCACCGAGGACCACCCACTGCCCTTTCCAATCCCCAGACCACGTTAGGCCATGGCGGTTAGCTTTGGTTTCATCTCCCCCTCCCACAAACTTTACCAGACAACGGTTTTAACGTACTAACAAATATATTTAGATTCACAAAAACTACTAACATCTAGGAATTTGAACTTACTTTATATTTATACATAGTATTTTTTATATTGTTAATGCTAGCAAGACCCCCCTTCCTCTGCGATCATACTAACCCTATAGGTTCAACCGAACAGATTAGATTTTCCTCTCGATAAAGTGAGGTAGTATACAATATGTGCAATATAATCTAATTCTAACTTAACCTACCTAAAGAGCTCTCATTGTATCAGTTAGTGGCACTCATAAACAGACCGAAAACAGATAGCTCTACAGTGTTACACATATATATGTGGGGAGTCCTTCAAAGTTTTTTCTTTTTTTTTTTTTTACCATTTTTCTAACTACTTACCCCTTTTTTATTTCAGTATTTTTTTTTGACATGTTTCTTATGTTTGATTATTTTTAATTTTTTTTGTTTTAGTAAAAAATTACCAAAAAAACAGTTCCTGTGTCAATACCCTTACCACCCCCGGGATTGTAACCCGAATTGGCTCGCCCGGAACGCACTCACTTATTTTCCGCTCCCATTGACCTGCTACGGGTTTGGTGAACCCTTGTGCCAGCCCCAGAAAAAGCTTCGCCCACTGACCGTGATGCACGCCTCCGCCAAGATGTTTGCCCACGGGGATAAAACCCACCACTAGGGAAAGTGAGTCCAGCAAAGAAATACGTGTACCCTAGGCGATCCAACCACGCTGTAGAAAGTAAAACTGAGTTAGCTGCCTCACTTGATCACTACCACAAAATTATCTACTCACTTCAGCAAAAAAAATATAGCGCAGCAAAAAAAATTTCCAAAAAACAGATAATTCGATTTCCAACGCACAACTTGTAATCAACCAAGCAAATTTTTGTTTAGACCGCCGCCGCTGTACGACTATTCCCCAGCAACAGTCATCAGCCGCATTTATTAGGTCGGTCCATTTCCCATTCTGGCCCTGACCTACTCCAAGTCACTTTATTTGGGGTTAACGACCGATCGCTGCTTCAATTGCAGCTACCTCCCACTCACCCGTTTCGCCACTCCCGCCAAAAAATCTGTGAGCGAACCGTAAAGCTTTGGACGTCGACCTCCTCAAAAGTCCCGTCTTTAGGTGCTGCCACCCCGCCAAAATTTGACACCCCAGATCCAACCTATCGATACGAGTATCGATATATGGCTAGCACAAAATGCAACAAATTATGCACTTTTAAAAACGAACAAAAAGCCGACTCTAACGACTCGATATCCGTTACTCATAAAAACATTTTACAGTGTCTGCTATTGTACCATCGAATACTTATAGGTATACACTTTTACTTTCTCTAACGAACCGTCTCCGATCCCTTCCTCGAATCGTTTTTCTAATACTAACTTCTCTGATACATCGCATCTTCAACTTAATAACCATCCATTTAAACTTCTCTCCCTTTCAAACGTCTATCTCTACCTCTCTGAGATCTATTTCATACAGTGGACGCGACTCGACGCGACGCGGGCTCAAAACTCTTAAAGCTATAGGCAACAATCAGCTCCTGTATTGTTTGCCTTTACAAACACACAACAAACACCTTAGTTATGAGTCACACATTAGACCTAAACTGACAAAAGTGTCTCAACATGAGCAACACTAACATTGTTGACACACTTTTGATAGTCATCTGTCTTCTAACTTCAGGGTCTCGATACGTATACGACAGCCTGTAAAGGGAGCAACAGTGACTGAACAGTTACTTAACCGTGATTCAACACTGACTAAACAGTGACTAAAAAGTTACTTATCAGTGGTTAAGCGGTTCTTATTGGGAAGTTATTTGAAATTTCAACTTAATTTTAGTTTTCCTCTGCTGAAAGATTGCCATGGCTGATTTCTATACTATTGAAAGAGCTTGGGATTTCGTAATTAAGTCACATCAAAGCCTCGTGAGTGTTGACGACGCCTTTTTCTTGTATTCTGCTGTCTCATTGCTGCTGAGAACCATTAGAAGGCCTGGGAAATAATCTTTGCTTACATACTAGCACGTTCTTAATGAAAGAACTGAAGATGTTCATCTGTCAAATATATTAACTATTCACAATGCTTAATATGCGAATTATTTACTTAATTTTGTGAAAGAGAGTGCCCTGACTGATTCCCTGACTGGAAAAGCGTCCGAAAAGTTTGTATGGGAAAAACCTTGAATCTTTAAATCTGCTTCACCATCTCTATCTCTGCCGTACCATCTCTATCTCTGCTCCGATACTATCGATTGTGGGCCACCACTACATTTGCAACCATCTGGCCAGACTGCACAGTAGCGATTGTTCTCATGAAAAATCGAATTTTACATTAAATAATTAAGTTTTCGCCAGCCCATTGTTTTAAAAGTAGTGTTTAAGTGTACTCCGCTCAAATCATTAACAAATGTAAGTCAAAATTAGGTTAAATAACTTATAATTTGTGTCGAAATAAATGGAAAACTGGGATTTTCGTTTTGGTTCTACAGGAACGCGAAGTTTTTTATGGCTATTGTGTATGTGTTTGTGTTGGCATGTGTGTGTGTAAAATGCAGTACACAAATTTAAATTGATAAAATTCAACAAAGGCCTTAAATCTAAATTGCATTGCCAGTCAGTGTGTGTGAGTGGGCTTCACAATTTGCAAGTGTTAATAATTTATTCAACATTCAGTATGAAAAATGCTGAAAACCCATTCATTGACAAAACAAAAAAATTGATGTAGTAATAGGCGTCCAGTGTTGCTGTACTGTCGTGGAGTATCGAGATAGTAGTGGAAATACTCCATAACACTCCTAATTGGCCTTATCAGAGAATGTGTGTGGATTTTGCAAACGTCTAAATCAATTATTTCGGTAACCTCCCTCTGAACCCGGCTGTTCAATTAAACTTAAAAGGTCGCACGTGAATTGATTGATTCATTTAGGGGCAAATGTAAAGCCAAAGCGTTGCTTGTTGTTTTTCTTTTACTCATGTTTCTTTCTCTTTGCAGTCTTTCGTAAGACTTCTTTGCGGCCGCTGCACACGCCCAAAGATTTTGTTTTGTATGTTTCGTCTCTTTCTCATGTCAACCAAGGTTAATTTGTTGCTTTACCCTCAATTTTACCTCCATATATGTATGTGTCAATGTATGTTAGCCTGTGAGTTCTACATTTTTCAGATATATATATTTAATAATCGGTACATCTGCTCGATATGACACTTGTTGCTACTGTTTGCATTGGAGATTAACAGAATCGGCTTAGGCCATCAACTCGAACTTTCCAAGATACTGCAAACCATTCAATTATCATGTTTTCCTTAAAAATAGCTAGAATATAACAAAATAAATTTGTTATCGCCTCGAATAGAGTGTTATGTTTCGAAATGAAACGCCGCAGTCCCCTATTCATCCGTGGGTCAGCTTAAGCAAAGGGAGTGGGTGTCTGGCATTTGCCTAAACAAAAGCATAAAACGAAAAATAATTATCATTAAAACAAACGCCCATATTATATTGTATAATGATAAAGTTAGTACAACAATCTAATTAATCCACGCAGGGTTAGTGTTTGGAGTTTGTTGTTGGTCGTAAATCGGCCACCTTAAATAAAGAAGCCCAACAACTGTTCTACAAACACAATAATATCGGTTATGCAAAAACTGAACATTCTCAAGTATTATCCTCAATTATTCATAAGAATTAAATTGTTTGTACACAAACAGTTAAAGCGCAAATATTTCTTGTATGCATATCGCTCACTTACTTCAATACTGGCATAACTCAAAATAATCCATTTTGAAAAAAAACACGTTTAAAGTTCTCAATGGATTTAACCTAGCAAAAATGGTTCCTTCAGTTTCAAGTTAATTAAGTAAAATACTATAAATTTAAAAGGCAAATTAATAAAACTTGAAAATATGATGATTTAACTAAAAGCCGATGTATGTATGTTTGTTCAAAATCGACTGCAAGACAACTGAAACATGACGTTCTAACATGAAAATAAACCTGCAAAATTATATTACGACATATTTTCATATCACATACATCGACGGATTTTCGAGCGATTTGCAAACCAACCGACGCCAAAATCTCTAGAGATTTCTGTGACACCCCCGATAGAAAGTAGAAGAAATATCAATTCGAAAATTTTTGCACAAAATAGAACTCAATACAGCGAATATTTCTGAATCATTCAGCGGTGTAACAGAAATCTCTTCCAAACAAATTCCAACCCAAAACCAATTCTCGGTGTCACAGAAATCTCAGTAGAAATTGGGGTATTATTTCATAGGGATATTATTTTTAGGGCCTTTTTTACTTTTGCAAAGGAATTTTTCCTTTCTTTTTTCGCGGCGTTTTTTTTTTTTTTTTTTTTCCTCCCCCCCTCTTTTCCTCTCTCCTTTCTCTTCCCCTTTTTCTTTTTTTTCTTCCCCCCCCCTTCTTTTCCTTTTTTTTTCTTTTTTTTTTTTTTTTTTTTTTTACCAACCTTCTCTTTTCTTTTTTTTTTTTTTTTTTCATTATTTCATATGAAATAACTCCCCAAATTGGGGGCCTTATTTCATTTCACCTTCAGTAAAGGTACCGAACCAACCATCAAACACGCTCTCTGCATCTCTTTGGCTATGAGAGGAGAGAAACACATATTTTTTTCTGTCAGGTCTATCTCGGGCCCTTTTGGCAAAATTCATGCATTCAAAGGCTCTTCTTTGTATGAATGCATCGGTGTGTACGCTTACAGGCCAACGGAATGAATGTATTGCCGTCTTTCGATCTCTCTCACACTGACTCGCTCTCTGCATATGCTAAACTTTGGCGCTGTCTTGAGTCTGCCGTTTCAACTAAAATTTTTAAACTTCGGTCTTCGTGAAGACCGCATTTTATGATCGATTGACTGGCTTGGACCTGGTATGGGGTTGCTCTCAGACCGATCAGTGCTGTATGTTCAACCAAAGACACCGAGCAGTGAGCGAGACTGCAGCTTAAATTCGGTTAAGCTATGCTTGTAATAGCCAACCATACTAAAAAGGTACCGAATACATTCAAAACGACACTGGTTTTGGTAAGTTTTGGAAATATTTCGTTGGAAAAAAATGAAAATCCAATTTAAGATGAATATTTTGATTTCAATACAAAAAATCCCTGATCCAAAGAAGACCCAATCAACTTAGAACTTTTCTGATTATGGTATAACCTTTTCAAAGGCGTTTGAAGACAAAAGAGCCCACTATTTTACAAAAAAAAAAACAGATTGTTTTAAAATTAAATTTGTGTAAGAAAACCTCATTTAAAACTATGCGACTGAATACTTTAATATTTAAACATAAAACCAGGGCTTCAAACCTCATAAAAATCGGATGGGGGGCTCACTTCGGGGTTCGAACCCGCCAAACTTTTTGGAAGTGCAAAACAGCCAACTCTAAATTCACAAAAGTGTTTGTGTATGAGTGTGCATTTTGTCCTTTCTGAATTAGTGGGAAAATCGCGCTGTATAAATTAATCATTACTTCTTCCAGCAATCTATCATAATTACTGTGTTTCAGGCAGAGCCAATAAAGCGACATTTCTAGGTTCTTTACATGGATCGTTTTTCCAAAACTTTTAGGCTAAAATATGCTATTTATCTAACTAATAAACTAACAAGGTAAAGAATCATTAATTCTGTTCTTACCATTCTTAAAGCTTTTACTTATTAGAATACACGAATATTAAAAAATGAAGCGAATTGTTTCTTCAAAAGCTGATTTTTTACCAAGGCTTGAAAATTATTTGAAATGGAAAACTTGACATTTATGACAGCTTGTCAAAAATGCAATAGAACATCTTTTTTGAACATTTCAAAAGCGAAAACAAGGGTCATATGTAGTTTCATGATTTTTTTTATGATCTCATAATTATACATATACCATAACAAATTTTGCGTTACCTTTAGAATTAAACTGCGTTATCATTTCCAGGTGCAAGTGTCTTGGATAACGTATATTTGAATTCAAAAATATTACAATAGCCCTTAATTTCCTGAATAATATTACAACCATTCTTTGTTGAAAATTAATTGCAACATATGTAAACTAAATGCGTTTCCACTTTTATCCTAAGGCTAAATCGCAATATTAAAATTTTAGAGGCCTTTTACCGTCTGAAAAATGTTTTAAACGCGGGGTCACTCTGCCCCCTTATTTCAGTGTTTCATCGAAAGGCCCTTAAGAGGCATCGAATTTTTCAACAAATCGGTTGCGGTGAATAACTCGGCCGATTTCGATTATGGTTATACAATACGGGATTCCTGTACAGTTTAAAAAAGCATTAGGGCAATTTAAATGCCGTGACCGAAACCGAAAATCATATCGGTAAAATTGGAAAAAAGAAGAGAGCAATAAGCATGATCTCTAGTTGTTGTCAACGTCTTATTTGGTAGACTTAGGTTCTTGAGGTCTTTGAGGCCTTTACGTATGATTAATGACTGGTGAGACCGGTGAGTGGTCTGCCGAGTAATTGCTATTAAAAGCATTAAAATAAATTCCCAAATTTTAAATTAATAATAATAATAATGTTGAACATTTTTAAAATCGTTTAGCATCTTTACTTAAAATATTTACAGTTAAAGTGTATTTTAAAATCATTTTTTTTATAAACATCTATAAAAATATTGCGTGAAAAGCAAAACCGAACGGTCGTTTTCAAACCGAGCTGTTCTGAATTCCACTTTACTTTTTAGTCGATGTCAACAGTCAATCGATAGCTTTAGTTTAGCTATATTTAACCATATTGAATATCACAAATTTAAATGTAATAATTAAATACTGTTTAAAAAAATAAACATGTAAATAAGAGCTTTGTAAACTAAAATTATACAGATGGTCACAACTCTGGCTGCTGTCGATAAACACAAACACGCGCGCCGGCCAGCCAGCCAGCTGTTTATGAAAGCAACTTCAAAACAGGGATGCAAACCGGTTCTGAACCGAACCGAACCGCTTTTTTCGCTCGTGAACCGATCCGTAAACCAAACCGGTGTATTTTCAAAAATGCTGAACCGAACCAAAAACCGAAAAATAAAATGGTTCGGTTCGGTTCACTTCAGCTAGGTATTGAGATACTGGCGGATATTGAACAAAATCAGCAATTAGCTTTAAAATATTACGAAAATACTTGGAAAAGCAGAGTTGTTGAAAAAAAGCTAAGAACATCAACCTTATTAAATTTGCTAAGGGCCCAAAATTGTAATAAGGCAAGTCTTGATTGTATTATCCGTGAAGGGTCAACTTACTTAAAACTCAAACGTTAACTTTTTATCTTCAATTGAGATTGGCTTGAAATAGAAAATGAGTATTTCTTTGGCTGGCAGGCCTGCAAAATTCATGTTAAAAAAAATGGGGGGGCGACATAGCTCAGTAATTGACAACTCTTTGCATAAAAGAGCTCCGCCTGTTTTTGAATTCGATTTCTTAGATTCCAGGAATCAAACTTGCTATCAGAAGAAGAAAAAAAGGTAGCTAAATCTCATTAAATACTAATATACAACAAAATTCAAAACGTTAATACAAACATAACGGATAATTTCTTTGAACTCTATAAGTTAAGACGAGTTGGTAATGCTTGCCAAACAACTCAATAACAGGGATTCAATATCGATTGTTAGCGTTTACCTAAAGATTATTAAATGTTTGAATATTTATCAGAAAAATCAACAAATCAGCAGTTTCACCCACACAAGTTTCAGTAGAATGAACAATTTCCACATTGGAGTTTGACCAAAGATGTTTTCGTCACTTGATATGTAAAGTTGTAGGATTTCAAAAGCGAAATGAGAACGTTGATACGGAAATTACCGTCGAAATTTTGTACAAACCCGATTAACTCAAACCTAAGTCTTTGTTAATGAATAATCCGAATACTTGTTCTTTATTTATTTAAATGAAAAAATAGAGGCCAGCTAACTTCGGCTCGACCGAAGTTTATATACCCTTGGAGCTTGATATATGCCTGGCAGTTTGTATGGCAGCTATACTATATAGTGGTCCGATTTTGACAAATTTTGTTGAAATTATGTAAAATCATTGAAAACCTATAAATACGAGCGTTGGGAGCATTCAAAACAAAAAAGTTTTTCTCACTTATACTTTTTTTCAGACCTAACTTTTGTATGGCAGCTATACTATATAGTGGTCCGATTTTGACAAGGCTTGGTGAAATTATGTGAAATCATTAAAAACTTATAAATACGAGCGTTGGGAGCGATAACATTAAAAACAAAAAAAATTTTCTCACTAAGACTTTTTTTCAGACCTAACTTTTGTATGGCAGCTATACTATATAGTTGTCCGATTTTGACAAGGCTTGGTGAAATTATGTGAAATCATTAAAAACTTATAAATACCAGCGTTGGGAGCGATAGCTTTGAAAACAAAAAAGTTTTTCGTACTAAAACTAGTTTTTCAACCGATCGTTCCTATGGCAGCTATATGCTATAGTCATCCGATCCGGCCGGTTCCGACAAATGTGCAGCGTATTTGTACCAAAAGACTTCCTGCAAAGTTTGGTTAAGTTAGCTTTAAAACTGACGGAGGAGATAGCATAGAAACAGACGGACAGACGGACAGACGGACAGACGGACATGGCTATATCAACTCAGCTCGTCATGCTGATCAAGAATATATATACTTTATGTGGTCGGAGATGCTTCCTTCTATGCGTTACAAACATCCGGACAATTTTAATATACCCTCTCCAAGGGTATAAAAAGAGCAAACCGAACCGAACAGAACCGTAACCGCGGTTCAGTAAGCCCAAAAAACCATGCAATGAACCAAACCGGCGGTTCAAAAACTGTGTGAACCACTGAACCGAACCAGTCCTTATTTCCAAGTGGTTTGCATCCCTGCTTCAAAACGTAGCCAAATCGTTCGGAATTGGGAACAGCAAATAGTAAAATGTTCGTTTTCGATTCGTTTTTACTTTTTGACGTTCGGAATTCGGAACAGGCCTGATTGCTTCAATGCGAGGGCTGTTCAAACAGTCATCGGCCGTCAAAGTGGGTGTCTAAAAAAAAGGTATAGTGCTGGCGGCCATGATTTCACGTCTTCAGGTTGTCTGAAATGAAATATAAAAAACGGTTATAATCAGCACAAATGTTATTCTGGTCTGACCCTCGAAAAAAATTTTGTGATTTTATTTCACAGCTTTATTTACTCAAAAGTTTCTCGTTTTAGCGAAAACATTATTCGACAAAAAAGGCTATATCTTCTAAAGCATTTCGAATTTCAAAAAATCTTTTTGGGGCGATATTCTCAAATATCTAAGCTATAAAAAAAAGAAAAAAAAACTGGTGAACATGGAGAATACCCCATTAAAATTAGATTTGTCTGCGTACTCCAAAAAGTTTTTGGTTTCAAACTATTTTTAAATCTTAAATCTCTTAACAAAATTTTTCTTATTTGTTGTAATATCTATTGCGTCGTGGGTGAAGGTAAATCACGGGGCGGGTTGCGCGGGTAAGAAGGGCCATGAGGCTACCCACTGCTGGTCTGAAGTATGACAATGTCGGAAATGCTAGTATCTATGATCTGGAAATGGATCTTATGGCAACAACCATTTGTTATTTTTTATCACAAGTCAACTTGTTTAATAATATTATGTAGTACTAAGCTATTTTTAAGAATTTTTTTCTGTGCCCAGGTAATGTGGAGGCAGTGAGTAGTTGGTGCTGTTTCTATATAACTGTGCTCCAAATCGGATTAAATACAGATAACCCAAGTACATTAAGAGAGAAGTGCCAACGAAAGTTGTCTGCCACATTACCCGGCATTTTGTTTACATAAGTGTTTATCTATGGTTTAATATTGATGTCCCAACATAAACCTACAAGAAGAAAACTGATAAAGGCAGCCACCGAAACCCGAGTCGAGAGCCGGAAGCAGCAGCAACAGTTACTCACAACAAAGCATTACCAAAAAAGTACAGAAGAGAATTGGCCAAAAACAACAAACTATAAACAAAATTTTGCCTTTTGTTCTTCTTCTTTTCTCTCTTGCTTAGAAAAAATGTCTTTGCCTCCGCCGCAAGAGCCGAGCCGTAAACGCTCGATAGAAGCCACAACACCAGGTAATTTGATAGTAACCGTACGGCAGGAACCCAAGTCGATCATCGAAATACACATCTCCAATGAGATCAACAATGCCAGTGGCACAAAAAGACCTTGCCTGGAAAAAGCGGAAGAAGAGCCACCGCCGACTAATGTGACTGCCCTGACGGGCGAGGAGCAAAAACTGGATGAAGAAAATCGGGCAAATTGTGTCATATTTCTACAACATTTGCCCTGCTTTAAACTGCAACAACCAGCGGCAGCAGGAGCAACGGCTGGCGATGGTGTGGATGTCCCAGCCATACCCAAGTGTCGCGAATGTCGACGCCGACATGCCACTGCCTCAAGTGGCAGCAATGGCAGCATCAGTACCAACGATGTCTACTGCAGATTCTACGAGTTTCGCCGTCTTCAATACAATGCCGAGGGAGCTTTAATTGTGGCAGGATTCCCGAATCCTTACAGCGAACCTACGCCAGAGGATTATACAATTTGGCAACCCGATGCCAAGACTGCACCCACCAGTGGTTTTATGGATATACAAGTGTGTCGCTACATACTTCTTCATGCGGGCGATCAGTTCTGTTATTTGTGGCGTCAGGAGGCAGAAGCATTGAAACTGCACGAGAATCCCGATGGAACTATAGCCTGGAAAAAAGCGGTGCAGGGTATACGTGAAATATGCGATGTTTGCGACACAACTTTGTTCAATTATCATTGGACCTGCAGGAAATGTGGCTTTGGTGTCTGCCTGGATTGTTTTAAGGATCGCAAAGAGGGTCAGCGTTTGAGGCGTGTGGAGACCACAGGACCAGTCCAGAAAGGTTGCGATGAATACCACTGGTTCCTCTGCACCGATCCCAGTACGGGTGGTGCTCAGCCACATGCCCTGCCCGAGCTCATGTTGACCCAGATTATAGCTGGTGATGCTTTGAATGTTTTGGGCAGATTACTGCATGAGGTGAGAACCTTGTGGCAGGTACCGCAAGTTTGCGGTTGCCTTCTAAGTAAGCAAGAGATTAAGGATGCTCAGTTGAATGAGATGATACAGGATATGATTAAGGAGTCGCAGTTGAAACAGCACACAAGTCTATCCTCACTGGCGTCGGAGCAAAAGCTGCATCAACAACAACGCTTGGAGCAATTGCACTCCAAGAAAGTGGAGTTTGCCCGAGAACGTGGCATAGATTATGTACCCGGACGGGTGTGGACTAAAGAGACACTAGGGAAAGATCCCATCACAAGCGCTTTTGACGATTTCAAGCA
Organism: Lordiphosa clarofinis; assembly: GCA_018904275.1. Classification (NCBI taxonomy): domain Eukaryota; kingdom Metazoa; phylum Arthropoda; class Insecta; order Diptera; family Drosophilidae; genus Lordiphosa; species Lordiphosa clarofinis. The sequence continues at coordinate 81,783 of JAEIGQ010000212.1, forward strand.
TATAAACTTTCTGCGCAAGGGTCTGGCCGGCTTGCGAAGGTTTCTACCACCCCGAGCCATGACTCTGGCTCATTCCACCCAACTGGCACCGGGAGTGCCACATGAGTGGCTATGCGATGGCAAACTCTTGAGACTTACCGATGCCATGCATCCCGATAATCGTGTGCTCTTTCAAGAGGTTTGGAAATGTGGCCAGCCTGTTATGATTTCCGAAGTGGCTCGCTCTTTGAATTTAGATCTCTGGCATCCGCAGGCTTTTTGTCGTGACTTTGGCGATAAGCCAAATGACTTGATCAACTGCCTCAATGGCAATCTGGTGCCCAACCAGCCTATGCGGCATTTCTGGGAAGGATTCCAGTGCATGAATAAACGCTTATTGGATGCCAATGGCAAATCCATGTTGCTTAAGCTGAAAGATTGGCCACCAGGTGATGATTTTGCCGAAATATTGCCCACTCGCTTTGCAGATCTTATGCAAGGCTTACCCATGCCCGAGTATACACTAAGAACTGGCAATCTTAACATAGCCAGTTGCTTGCCCAAGATGTTTGTCCCTCCAGATTTGGGGCCCAAGATGTACAATGCATATGGTTCGGCTTTGCATCCAGATAAGGGCACAACAAATCTACATTTGGATATCTCGGATGCGGTTAATATTATGGTTTATGTGGGCATACCACAAGATGCGGACAGCCAGCCTCAATTGGCAGCCACTCAAAAGGCCATTGCCCTGGGTGGTTGCGATTATATTACAAGAGCTCGTTGCCAATTGCCTGATGTGTTGCCCGGAGCTCTCTGGCATATTTTTCCGGCTCGTGATGCGGATAAAATACGAGATCTGCTGAATCGTGTTACCCTGGAGAAAGGGTTTCGCCTAGAGCCCGATCATGATCCCATTCATGATCAAAATTGGTATCTGGATGATAAACTGAGGGCGCGTTTGTTCAAGGAATATGGCGTAGAGGGACATCCCATCGTACAGTGTTTGGGCGATGCGGTCTTTATACCCGCGGGTGCTCCACATCAGGTGCAGAATCTGCACAATTGCATCAAAGTGGCCGAAGATTTTGTATCACCGGAGAATATAACGCATTGCTATCATCTTACTCACGAGTTTCGACGCCTCTCCCATTCGCATACCAATCACGAGGATAAACTGCAGATCAAGAATATTATCTATCACGCCATCAAGGATTGTTGCACCATTTTGACCAGAGCACTGGATGAGCGCATCGACTTGGAAATGGCCAAGTTAAAGGCCGATTAGTTTTAATCTCGTACTTATCCCCAAATCCCCCTTTTCCCTTTAAATGTGTGTACTAAAAGTTTAAGATTTGTATTTTGTCAGCAATTCAATAAATATATTAATTATTATACAAAGACCAGGAATCCCCTTAATCGGTTGCAAGAAGAGATGATACGACAAATTGACTTTGACAATTGATTTTTTTTCAGTAGCAGCAGACACCACAAACACACAAAAGTAAATGCCTCTATGCATGCTGAAGACAATACGGAAACTGATGATGAGGAGTCCAGCCGACATTCTTGTATTGCTGCGCACCACATGAGCCTCTAGGGCCAACAGGGGGAAGATTTTTTAAAGTCAATTACGAAAGCCATCAAGAAGACTGCAAGAGAAGAGTGAAAGAGAAACGAATTAAGTGCCAGAAGTGAACGGAAAAACAAAATACAAGCAAAATGACGGTGGATTTCAATGATTATTTTTGGGTAAGTTTTTGTGAATAATTCAGTATAAGATGGCGCATCAAAATCGAAAAATGTTTGGCAAAAATTTGCGAAAAATTTTTGAGAGCTCAGTAACAGCTATGCCCAGCTTAATGTTTCGCCACCCAAGTTGATCAGATTAAATTGACTAAAAACTTTGGTATGCTGACGCAAAAGAACTTTCAAAACAAGTAAGAGTGTTGCGGTCGAGTGCCCCGACAGCAAATTACCCTGTCCCAAGTAATGTGGTTCCTATAGCTTTGAATTCCATTTATTTTAAAATGTATTTCAATAAATGGGCAGGCGCACTTGCATATCTGCGGTGTTTTTGCACGGATCTCATTGTGGTACACAGAATAGATAGATTTTGGGCCTAACTGATATATATATATATATATATATTTGAAAAACTGGGTATGAGGTGATGCTTACAAAGGTGCCTTTTATCATAATTTATTGGTCTTATGCCGGGCTTTTTTTTAGTGTTGTACTGTGTATTCAGTCACTAGGTTCAAACTTAAAAATTGTAGCTCTTATAGTTTTTCGCGGTTAGAAGAAGATGGAGGAGTAATTTGCCAAACCTGGATCCATGCGTTTATACAGAGAAAAAGACAGTTTTTCGCTGTTTAAAGATGGAGGAGGAGGAATTTTCCAAATCTGAAACAAACTCGATGTGGGTACAGTATTCACCAAACTGCCAAAACTTGTGGCCGGAGAATTACATTACAATTACAGTCTCTGAGATCGACGCGTTCATACAGACAGACATGACTAAATCGACTCGGCTGTTGATGGTGATCAAGAATAAATATACTTTATAGGATCGGAAATGCTTCCTTCCCCCTGTTAAATACATTTGCACAACTTCATGATCCCCATTTTCCCATTTTTAATGGAATCAGGGTATTATAAAAAATAAAATCAACATTAATTTCTTGGCATACTTTAAGCTCCCACCCTCATGGATCCTCATTGTATTGGGTAGTTCACTGAGTGATTTGGTTTTTTTAGTGCAATTTAAACATTTTTTTTATTCTCCATTTTGACCCAATTCCTTGTGCCATCTTTCGGGCAAGAGATGAAATCCACACTCATAAAATTTATGAACCTTGCAGTCAAAAAACTGGACCAAATGGTTTTTGACGTTCTGATTTGAGGTTCATCCATCCAAAAAATTTTGCAGAGACCGGAACAAGTAATAGTCCGAGAATATGGTGGGTGTGGTAGCACATCCCATTCAGTCATCAAACTTGTATAAGGTCTCAAATTTCGTTCTGTAAGAACATAAAGTATAAGCTTCGGAACTAATCCTAGACGTTTCATGTGCTTGTAAACGATCGCGTTAGACAAATTTATTCTTTCAGCAATCTCTCGAGCTGTTATTCGACGATTTGCATCGATCAACAACACATCCTCTCCGTACACATCACATTTATATCCTTTTAATAGAAAAACTGCAAAAATGTTGTTTTCGATCTTCCATCTTCGATAGGGTATCAAAGAAAAACTATTCCAAAAAATAAAACAATATTTTTTATGCAATAAAGAGCGATAAAATTGAACTGTTGTCATCAAACGAAATTACTTTTTGAACGACCAAATAGCAATGCTTCGCCAAATTGATAAACTATTAACTATTAATTAGGACGATCCCGAATCAATACATCCGAAATAAATCATTTGATGGCCGACAGCATTGTCCTTTATTGTGGAATAGCAACGGAAATAGTTTCGCATATTGAATCTACGCCAAAATCCCGGAAATAACACTAGGCTCCAAGGACAATAGAAGCCACCGAACATTAAAAGATACAGAGCCAAACACACCATTAGGGGTGAACCTCCTGTCAAGTGTAACATTTAAATATCTGCCGGTATTCTTATGATCAATTTGGACACCGTCAAAGGTACATAAGCCTAGATGTTTTGTCCCTAAAAAGTGACTAATACCTATTTACAAGTGGGAGGCGCAGCATTCAAATTTATTTAGGAATTCCTATAGTCGCCTGTATGCTAGCTAGAATTTCAGTGTCTTCCGCATACGTGTTGGTAAGTGAACCTTGAATGTCAACGGACAGTAGATCAGGAGTAAAAACGATGCACAAAACAGGGGCCAGAACACTTCCTTGTGGGACAACAGTGTTATTATAACGTACCAAAGAAGATGACCGTATGTGTTAAAGCCATTTTCTAAAGAAAGAAAAAAACTTTTATTATTAGATGTTCAGAGGCGGCAGCAGTCCAGCACACTAACCGCTGGGCCACAGACGGCAAAATACAAAATGTAGGTACAGATATTGATTTTTGGCGAAGTTATGTTCGAAAAACAAAACGATGATCACAACCCCCACTCTCCCCTATACTAAAGACTAAAGATCAAAGTAGTCAAAATTTGCGCTTGACATTAGATGAAACTTCTCTGAACTATTTTCGAAAAATGTTTACTTAAAGGTTGGTAACCCCAAAAAATTTGGAATTTAGTTTCCTTAATGAACAGCGAATTATAATGAATTTACGATCAGAAAATAATTGGCGGTCGCGACCATGGTTCTATTTATACCCTTGCAAAGGTTACTCTTTATATTTTTGCAACCATTTTGGAAAAAGTGATTCCGAGATAATTGCATTTAAAGTTTCGACAACTGTTTTCGATGATCCGAAAAATTTCCAAGTAAAATTTGGTTTTTACATTTTTTTATTTTTGAAAATTGCGATGATTTTTTAACTTCTTTTAAAGTTTTTTAACTAAAAAAAAGAAAAAACATGAAATATTTAAAAATACGAGGGTCGATTAAAAAATTTCTTAAATTAGGGTTGGGATAACGAATTGTAGTTATTTTGTAAAACATATTTTCGGATCAGCTTCAAAGTTTCTCAGGGTGTTTATAAGACGTTCTAAACTCTGGAGCAATACTATAGCCGCACCTTGTATTTTCAGAGTACGCATAGAAAGAATAGAGGAAGAAAAATTTTGCGATTACCGTTTGAAAGAGCGTTACAAATGAGAGAAAAAAATGACAAACATCAACACTCTCAGTGCAAAAATTAAACGTTATGTTTCATTTTCGTTTTTTGAGTGGTGCACTATTATAGCCGCACCATTTAATTTCTTAGTCTATGTTTGCTGATTGGTGTTGCTGGTGTTTGCACTTGGTTGAGTTACTTTTTGTAATAAATTTGTAAATATGCCAAGTGGGCCAGTGCTGTCAGATGTAGAAAAGGGCCAAATTTTACCGCTCAAAAGTGAAAATTGCTCATTTTGTGAAATTGTCAGAAAAATTGGTAGCTCCGACAAAGTGAAAGCGAAATTTTTGTAAAAACCGAAATGAATATGGAAAATAAGACACGGAGAACGTACGGCGAATATAAATTAGCGTGACCAGCACCGATTAGTAAGCGCTGCAAGTAATTCATTTAAGAACGCTTATGAATTAGCAACTGAATGTGGCCTAAAAGTGTATCGCTGGACCATTGCACGGACTTTAAAAGAATTTAAAAACATAGTGCGACAAAAATTGAAGGTGACAGAAACGTTGCCAGACCGCCAAAAAAACATCGGATGAAATTCGACAGAATTTACATGGGAACTGACTGGACAGAAATAATAAGACTTTATAGAGCAATGCAAATATTAATTTATCTTTCTAGATCATTTTCTCGGATGAGGAAAAGTTTAATTTGGACGGTCCTCATGGGTTTTCGCTCAATGGAGGGTTTTGAGGCAGGATACCCGGTACTTTTCTAAGACAAATTTTGGAGGACGACCATTAATGATTTGGGCTGCGTTCTGCGAGTGTGGATGCTTGGAGCTGGCATTTCCAAGCACTTGTATGAACTCCAGAGAGTACATGGACATTCTTCCATTAAATTTATTTGCATTTCTTAGCGGTTGAAGGGGGTAAAAGCTCATTTTCCAACAGGAAAACGCATCAATGCACGCAACACAAGGCAATAATGTTCGGTTTTTGAAGTGGACCGCGTGTTTCCCGGACATGCATCCGATGGAAAACCTGTGGGCTTTGCTAGTCCGAAGTATTTATGCTCAACACCCTGAGTACCATAGTACTAAGGGGTTCAAATAGTCAATTATTAAGGCATGGAAAGAACTGTCCCTTAGGGATTTAAAAACCTCGTAAACAGTTAACCGAACAAGATCTATGAGATAATTAGTGCTAAAGGAGGTTAATTTGTTAACATTTTTCTATAAATTATTTAATTTAGTGAAGTGCGGCTATAATAGGGCACCACTCAAAAAACGAAAATGAAACATAACGTTTAATTTTTGCACTGAGAGTGTTGATGTTTGTCATTTTTTTTCTCTTATTTTTAACGCTCTTTCAAACGGTAATCGCAAAATTTTTCTTCCTCTATTCTTTCTATGCGTACTCTGAAAATACAAGGTGCAGCTATAGTATTGCTCCAGAGTTTATTAGAACGTTCAGCAAATAACAAAAAAAAGGAGTAAGGGGGAAATCTTACTATAAATATTTATGTACAACTGGAAAAATTTTTCGTATCGGACAACGAATTGAGAATAATGACTTTCGTTAATGTATTAAGAAATGACAATCTTAGACCGGACATAGCCATGTCCAAAATAAATTAAAAAAAATATTATGTAAATTAAATTAACTAAACACACAATTTCGTACCTCAAGTAACACAAAATAAGTTAAAACAGTTACTAGGCACCAAACAAAATAGCCTTCGCAAAGTACGGATTCGCTAAAAAAATATCATAAATAAGCCTTAAAAATTAGTCTCAACAATTCACGACTTTGGATTACTTGACTGTGGAACAGCGTTCATGGAACATTTATGGACCTGCACTACACAATTATAGATTGAATGCATTTACTCTCAAAAGTCTTGGCGAAATTGCGAAGGATAGAATTCAATGTTATGTATATGATGTTATCATGATGTGCCATCTATTATATTGAGAGTCTTTAGGTTATGGTTAATATTTCAATAATTAATTTTCTCTCCAAAAGGGCGAGAAGAACAATGGCTTTGATGTTTTATATCATAACATGAAATTCGGGCTGGTGGCCAGCAAGGAGCTGTCCGAATTCCTGCGCGAAAAGTCCAACATTGAAGAGCAGAATTCCAAAATGATGTCCAAATTGGCTCACAAGGCCAGTACAGGGACATTGAATAGCACCTTTGCTCCAGTTTGGACCATTCTACGCACCTCAGCCGAGAAACTATCCACACTACACATGCAAATGGTGCAAAAGCTAACCGAACTGGTCAAAGATGTGGCCAAATATGCTGATGAGTTGCATAAGAAGCATAAGACGGTCAAGGAAGAGGAATCCCAGACCTTGGAGTGTGTCCAGGCCATACAAACGTCAACGGTGGCAGTGCAAAAGTTGAGGGATCTTTATGCAGCAAAAGTTTCAGAGTTGGAAAAGCTACGCAAGGACAATGGTTCGCATAAGGATGCTGAGAAATTGGAGAGTAAGTTGAAGAAATTGCAAGAGGATTACAAGGCTTTGCTGGATAAGCATAACCCAATTAAGAATGAATTTGAGAGGCGCATGACGCAGACTTGCAAGGTAAGATGAAGTCGTTGAAATACCTCCGGGTCAGCATCTAAGACTTTTATGTTATCGTTCTAGCGTTTCCAAGAAATCGAGGAGGTTCATCTGCGGCAAATGAAAGAGTTTTTGTCCACTTATCTGGAAATGTTGCAAAACAATCATGATATGGTGGGTCAGGTGCATTCCGATTTCAAGCGTCAGTTTGTCGACATGTCAGTGGATAAACTCTTGGAGCAGTTTGTGCTTAACAAATACACGGGTCTGGAGAAGCCGGGTAAAATGCTGGACAAGTCCATAAATTACATATATAACAAAAATCTGTTCTCCCTGCCACCGTAGACATGCCCGAACTGGAATTTGTAGCACTCTCCACTGGCTCACGTTTGCAGCAACCACAGGCCACTAACACAGCATCCAATTCCAATTCAGCGACCAGTATTCAAGCTGCTCTTCGTTCTGGTGGATCAGCAGCAGCTCCCTCCGGCAGTCTAGTTTCTATGGATCAACGTGGCGATGCCTTGGCTGGAATTTCTTTGGGCAGTGGCAGTGCAGCAAGTGGTAGTATTCCCTATGCAGACGACGCCATTCTCGGTGCTCTGGCCTCACCGCGTCCCACTTCACCAGATATGCTGGGTGTCAATATTGGAGCTCAAGCTCAACCAGCGACCACAACCACATCAACGGTTAAGAGTTTGCGTTCCTGGTTTTTGCCCGCCAACAAACAGCAGCAACAGCAGTCTGCACAGACATCGACTGCAGGAAACTTTGGTATGACCTCTGGGAGCAGCAGCACCGTCAACAACAACACCAACATCACAACAACAACAACTGCAACCAACAACAGCAACAATTCGAACACCAACAACACCACAACAACTGGCACGATTAATCTCACCACAAATATCACCAAAAATTCCCCTAACTCAGAGGAAATTAGTAATCAAGGTTTATTCTCTTTTCTTTATATTATTATTATTGTTTTTTGCTTTCTTTTTTTTGTTTTTTTATTTGTATATGTATTTTGTTTTAACTATTGTAACATATTTGTTCCATGTCTTCGTAGAAACTTCTGTACAGGCATTTACAACGTTTATTTAGGAAACAGAGTTTACCACAATCTCAATTTGCAATCAGAAACAAAGAAACAAAGTTGTAGTTGTAAATTAGACTTTTTAGTCATTTCTGTCCAGTAGCTCAATCTTTCCATCCCTTAAATTTCCATAAGCATACAAAAAGTGCTTCACGTAAATCAGCACAAAATGTATTTGTTTGAATTCGATCTAAGCGAAACTTACTCTTCCAAATATGCAGCCTCCTACTTGCTATTGGGCTAAAGTTATGAGATATTAAAGTCAAATCGAAGAAATATCTTCTCTCGAATGCCTTAACCGATTTTCATGAAAGTTTCCAAAATGCAATCCAATAAATTGTATTATTTGTTGGCTTGTCGGTTTCCTGTACCAACCATACCAAATTAAAACTTTAATTACAATTATCCCAATTTCAACTTCGTTGGTTAAATAATTTCTAAGAAATTACTCTTAACCACTCTTGGGACAGTTCAATCTGATTCAAAATAGTTCTTTAAAAGAGAAAATATCTATCTCTCAGACATATTGTGAAACTATCCTCAAAAATCTGTTTAGCGGTTTAGACGCCAATAAGAAACATTCATACAAACACACATAATAATTGCGCGAGAATTTATCTATATAAGGCACCAGTTGTTCACACCAAGCTCGAAATGCCTTTCCGCACTAAATGGTGCACATCCCACCTTGCCTTGTCCCAATCTTTTCCCATTAGTCTTGTAAACCATTTTTGCTGGAGCTTCTTCATCCATACGGGTAACATGAGCTTATACAGTTTATCATTCTTTCGTATGCGAAATTCCTTGCGAGCTTTCAAAGATCAGTTCAAAAATACTCTTAAAAATCGTTCGCTCGGAAACTTCAATCGCCGCCTCATCCGCTGATAATATGGCCCATGCTTCTGCACCGTTTTGCAGAACCGGGGTGATGAGCGACTTGCATAGCGTTATTATCGTTCTGGCTGATGTTGTTGTCACTGGTTATCGTCGTTCCGAGGAACACAAAATCCTCTACAACTTTATGTTGTACTCTCCAATTGTATAAAATTGTTCAAGACGAGTAGACCTATATCTTTAATAAAATTGGAGCAGTATATACTCCTTCAGCAGATTAAAGAAGTCACACACTGAGGTATCACGCTGACCAAAATCTCTTGCGGTATTAAAAGACTCGGAGAGGTTCGTTCCTATTTTGACTTAGCTTTGAGTGCTTCTCAACGTCATCATGCAAAGTCTAACTTACTTTGCTGGTATACCACTTGACCTTATCGGTGTGTAGAAGGCGTCTTTGTAATCGACAAAAAGATGGTGATTTTCGATGATATTTTTCCCAGGTCTTCTCCAGGATTTGACGTAATGTGAATATCTGGTCTGTGGTAGATTTACCAGGTCTAAAGCCTCACTGGTAAGGTCCAATCAGTGTGCTTATAAGCGGCTTTAGACGTTCACAAATATTTGTGAACTGCGCTGCATTATGATTTAAATTTACACCGTTTTACAAAATCTGACTTTAAAATAATCCGGATGCAGAGCCTTAAATTCTAATACAACGGACATTTATTATCAACACCTAATGCAGAGTTTTAGTCCTAGGTTCGTCAGTGACAGCAATTTTAGTATTTTGTTTAATGACACAATATAAAAATCTAAAAAATTCAGCAAATACGAGCAGCACCTACAGAAGGGATTAGACCAAAATTCTTGAAAATCTATCTTTTAAAGCTCTCGATTGATTTTTATTCAAATCGAAGTCTGTGATGATACTTGGCAGCCAATAGATTCACCCACGAAACCCTCTATATAGATCATAAACCACACCAAAAAATGGACCAATTGTATAAATTTTCTCTTCCTGTGTAAATTTACTGTTTGTTTTTTTGCTATTGTTTTTTTAGTTTCGTTATTTTGTTATAATTTACTCGCCTCGATAATAGAACACTCAAACACCAGCCTAAGCAAGACACCATCAAATGTTAACAACTAACACCAAACCAATAACTCGCACTAACAAAAATTCTATCCGCCTTTTTACTGATGTAACATACTTCATTGAACCCATCCATACCTCCCAATCGTTATCCATAACCACTTTGCACTGATAAAACTAATTAAAAAAAAAACCCCAAAACTTTAGATCAGCAACAACACCAGCAACAGCCGCCAGAGGCCTTAGCACCAACTGTTAGTGCAGTTGGTAAAAAGCACATGAATGCAACGACAAGTGAACAACAATTATCAAAGTCATTAAATGAGCAAGATCACCTGCAACAGCAACAGCAACAACAGACTGCAGCAACTCCCGCAACTACATCTACAACAGCAACCACAACGTCCAGACGTACAACGTCACTTTTAAATATTTTCTCATCAAACTCTCAGGGTAAATGATTCAAGAAAACCCATAGAAAGTGATTCCGATTCCCAACTACCTCCCCTGTTTACCATCAACCAATTTGTTGATCCTTTTTTCTAATTTGCATGTTTACGTTTAATTATGTAATATGAAAACCGTTTTTCTATATGCACGGCTTTTATATCTTTTAATCTCACACCTATTTAACAATCAATTCATGTTATGCATTTTTATATAAATGGCGGTGTTTGAGTTCTTCAACTAGAAATTATGTAAATACATTTATCAATAGTACATTTCACCAGATTCAAGCACACTACGCACCTTAACACTGGTCGATTGGTAAAGGGTGGTCAAAATTATGCCTTAAAAACGCTTTTGTTTCAAAATTTTAAAAATTTTCTTTAAGAGTTTAAGAGTCTACACTGCACGTCACCTAAATAGGTTTATCATTTCTATTATTTAATAGCGGCAATATCTCTGCAACTGCATGTGAAAGCTGCGCAAATAAATGTTTCATAAATAGGTTATTAAGTAGGAATACCGAAAATAATATAAATGTATCAATATTTTTGTTAAAACAGACGATATATCATTATATTTCTCTGAGTCGCTATATCGGATAACGAATATTTTTAGGCCGCGAAAAGTAAAGTTATCCAATGGTATTATTTTTGATACTCGAACCTGTTTCGCATTCCGAGTCGCGCATATTTATGGAAGGTCAGGTTTGAGGAAAATCAGAATTGCTTAAACAGTATCAACCGTTGCTCAATGCCAAGTAGATTCGTCTCGTAGAAAAAGGATGACTTAATCTAGTAATCACAGATTTGCTGGCCACCTTCCATATAAATTAGAGAATTTATGTTAGAAAAACCGACGTTTACACGAAAAACGACTTGGAATTCGAAACACTTCGCATTTTTCAGATGGGCTTGTAAGACTTAAATATGTTTCGAAATTCGCAAAATTCGCTGTCTACATATTAATATGCTCCAAACTTCCTCGACGCAACAAATTTATACATACAATTTTGTTTACTAAATGTTTCCGATATGTTTACCCTCAAACCAATCAGTAGAAGTTCATGAATAAGTTTCCACAACTTCTTTTGTTATAAACAGGGAATCAAACCGGAACCAGAACCGGAACAGTATACCTAAAATAACCGGATAAATCTCAAAACCAGAACTGGAACTGATATTTTAAATTTGTTATTTACCGGTGCCCGAGAACCGAAAAGAACCTAAACATTGTACCGATTCAGTTTCTGTACTGAGCAACAACGACTTTTACCTTATTTTGGTTAAATTGTATGATTTAAAAAATGAGTCTGGTTTAGCAAATCTTTTGTATTGTGATATAGAAAACCGAGGAACCGTCTCTTTGAAAATGTTGCCTCATATATTTTTAGATGCTCATTATAATGTCATGATAATGTCCATGATTCTTAGTGAAAAAATCAGATCTGACCAAGGCTGCAAACCTCTGAAGTTTTGAAGAAGGTTCGGTCGGGGGTTTAAATCCCTTAGAAGTGTACATAAATCTCTCAAACCGGTTCCTTTGCTTATCAAACCTAAGGTTTTGGTTCGAAGTATGGTTCATAAAATCTGATTCCGTTGAGATATTTTTTGGGAAGTAATCTTTTAGCTAACAAAGCTATTAAACAAGTTTGGCAATACCCCAACGGACCTCATTCATTAATTCCCAGCCAATGCTTAGAAATGTGTCTGGACTTTAAATTTAAGAGCGTACCGCACTTTCTATTTGATTTGCGATTTAACAATTTGACTTTATTTCCTTCTCAAAGTCGTAATATGAATTTTGGATTCAATTTTCAAATCAAAATCCTCCGATTTATCACTACAAATTTAAATTTTAAACGGTCAAAATATTGAGATAATTTTAGAAGCTCTTAAAGAACTGAATAAAGATATTCTTTGAACATTTTTCCAACAGAAGAGGACCGGATCGAGTTCAGGTTAAAAATGTAAGGTCAAACAACGAACCGAACTTTGAGCCATGAGTGTATGTAAATCCTTATATCTAGCATAAGCTGTTAAAGCTGTGGGCTGATCTATCAGTTAGTCAGTTGGGTCGAAAATGTTCCCTCACTTCATAATACCCTTCTTAACCAATTTTAACAACGAATTTAAATAATTTGGACAATAATTTGGACAATAATTTTCAATTTAAAATTTTATTTTTAAGTGCTTAAAAATCACTTCCTTTTCTCGGCTCTTCTTGGTGTTAAGGTGCGTTGGTTACCTCCATTAAGTTTGTTGTGTAAATCTATGTGCCTATTCCTAAGTCCCAATTTATCTTATTTATTCAATCGCTTCAATGAAAACTAATATAAAATTGTGATTTCTAGTTTCCGGGATTTTGCGAAGTCGTCGCGATAAGACGAAAACTAAAAAGTCCAAGAAAAAGAAAGACAATGAGGCCGCCGTTGATATACAAGAAGAACGTTTGACCAGGTATACATCTCAGATTAAGAATCTTTCGGAGAAGCCCCAATCAAAATTATAAACTTTTAAATTTAAGCGTGGACCGTGCTAATAACACTCTGTTGGACTACGATGATCATGGGCGCAGCATGAAGACGCAAAACTCCAGCGGCAGTAGTGCAGGCGGTGGACTGGCTGCCTTGTCAGCCACTTCGGCCCAGGGTAGCGTGGACTCGGCTGGTGCCAGTAGCATGGGTGGTAGTGGTGGTGTAGTTGGAGCCAATGTGGGCTTGCCCAACGCCACAGCTGGTCAGGCTACGGTTCCAGCCGCAACTGCTGCAGGCAGTGGAGCTGGAGGTGGCTACGAGGTAGATGACGAAGGCTTCAGCATACAGCCAGCCAAAGAGATAGCCTGGGAAGAGGGGCATGATAAATGTAAGCTTAGTCGAGGGTCAGTTTGATGATTGGAAGATTTTAAACGAGGAAAACTGTTTGCAGCTGGCAGTTTCTATTCCGATTCGGATACGGATTCGGATAATGACAAGCAGGAGCGGCGCATTCATGTCAAAATAAAGCCCTTAAATAATGGTCAGGCTCCCATGTCGGCCAGTGTGGATGAACTAAGGGCCACTGTGGAGAATATATCGCTGTCTCCCACCGGAGTGTTTGCAGTGAGTTTCCACTTAAATTTTAATTTTTGTTTAATTTATTTAATAATTTGATTTTTTTCTCTAGCATCACAGCCAGCAGTTGCAGGGAAGACAGACGGTAGGCGGTGGAGCAGCAGCTCCAGCCTCACGTCAACAATCTCCGGAGATATCAAATGCCTCTACGCCTACGGCCAGTGTACATCCGTATGCCCCGCTTCAGAGTCCCACGCTGTCCAATAACAATGCGAATAATGCAGGTCACAATCGTTATGCAGATCTGGGTGATATATTTTCCGAGTTGGGCGATGTGAGTGTCTCTGCGCCGGCATCGGCTACTTTGAGCAAGCCACCTGGTCGCCAGATACCCACGCCCACCTCAGCCTCCACTGGCGGCAGCAGCATAGCCATACCACGTCCACCCTCCCGACGCTCGGATATGATTGCCATTGGACAAGCGGCCACGGGTACGGCCCCGGGACGTGGTCGCATGTCGCCCGCTCCAGTGGCAACACAGGCCGCCGGCGGTGCTATGAATCGGGCGGAGAGCATTGGCAGTCTGGAGTTCCGCACTGCCATTGGTGGAGTGGGTTCCTCACGTGGCCCCTCCCCGCTAACTATTGGCATTTCGGACACCATACCGCTGGCGGTGGCATTCCATGAGATTATACATGCCTATTTCCATGGCAGCGATGAGTCGCGTTGCCAGGTGAAGGTATTGGGTGATATGATGCTATCATTCCCAGCCGGCATTGCCGGCCTTCTAGCTAATAATCCCAATCCAGCCAAGCTGGGATTTCGCATTAAGCAAGTGCAGAACCTGGAGAATCTGGTGCCTAATGGAGATCTAGTGCAAATGTAAGTGGGAGAAGGAATACAAGCTCTGTCATCATTATTAATTCCTGGTTCCCTTTGCAGAGATCGTCAACAATCGAGCAGCCTGAGCACCATGCTGGAGTTTAATATGACAGCCTTGACTGCCCTGTTGCGCAAGCAGGCAGAAAATAATCCCACTGCCTCCTACTTCAATGTGGACATACTCAAGTATCAAGTGCGCACCAAGCCTGGGGCCAGTTCCTGTCCCTTCCAGTTGGTTAGCTATTGGAAATGCGAGCCAACTTATACGGCACTCAAGGTGGACTACAAGTACAATAATCATGCCATGGCCAATGCCTCGCCTTTATTAAATGTCACGCTATCCGTGGCAGTCAATGGATCTGTGCGCAATGTGCAATCCAAACCTCATTCAGCCTGGTAAGTATAAATATTAAAAGATTTAATTCATGTAATTAAATGTGTTGTGTCTTGCAGGTTGGGCGAATCGAATCGTTTGATTTGGAATTTTACGGATATTTCGCAAAATTCTCAGGATGGCGGTGTTGGAACCTTGCGCGCCCGCCTTGAGCTCAATGATGGACCTTCGACACCAGCCCTATTGGTCACACAATTCAATTGCGAGGGCACCACCCTCTCGGGTATTGAATTTGAGCTGCAGGGCAGTGGATATCGTTTGTCCTTGGTGAAGCGTCGTTTTGTTTCTGGTGGGTTAAATAACAAGTCAAGAGAAATTCTAAAACTTTGAAATTAATGAATATGAAACGCAAACCCAAATTTTCAGGGATGTTTTTAAAATGCTAGGTCAGAAAGTAATTTTCAGAGACATTGTGGAGACCGTTGTTAAGAAACATTTTTGAATTAATGAGATCCGAAAAACTAGCCAGATGTAGTTCAGACTCCTTACCAATTTTTCTGAAAGTGGAAGGAAATTCTACTTTGTTGAAAAAAATGTATAGAGCCACACTGGTATGTCTCGCCTACTGAGAAAGCTTTATGAAGTTTGCTTCATAGTCCAAGTCCCGTCTAAAAAGGCTACACTGAAGTCGTGCAAACGTAAGAAACAGGCAGAAGGAAACATTTCAGATCATATATATATATATTCTATATCAACATCACCAACCGAGTAAATGTAGCCTTGTCCGTCCATCTGTCTATGTGAACACCTAAGTCTCTGAGACTAGAAGAGCAAGAGCAACCAAATTTTAAATGCAGAACCTAAAATAAACGGGCTATTGTCTGCGCGCAGATTACAAAAATTAAAAAATGTTGAATACTTTCCCCCCTCAGGAACATAGATTTAGCAATATACAATTCAGTTATGTACAAAATAAACAAGGGGCTATTTATTCCAATATAAACACTTAAGAAATAAGGGGTTAAATTTATCTTTCTTTCATTAGTGGTATTCCTGAAAGTGATTTGCTTTCGATTTGATTTCGTGAAACAGCTCATGACAGCTGCTGCATACAAAATGAGCAGTGTGCCCAGAAAGTGTAAGGAAAATAAGGTCATACTAATTGATTTCGTAAAATCATCTTCGAAGCTGATTTCGATTTGCTTTCGTTTTAGTGTGACAGTTCTCTTAGAGAACTGCTTGACTTGGTCAAAGATGTTCATGGTTAGTTATCTGCACAGCTCTCCTAGAAAGTTGGAAGTTACACGCACATGGCTATTCCACAACTCCAGATACATTTTCTATAGCAAGCTATGAATTTCATTCCTTATTTATTCTTTGTAAAATTTCGGATTCTTGTATGATAAATCTATAACTAATTAAATTGTGCATTACTGGTCTTAGAAGAGTTAAGCTCTTGTTGATCGTTTTATACAATACTGTTGATCGCAGGTCCTTAAGCAAAATATCGTTTTGCTTCTCATAAAAAAGAATACAATGTTATTTGAATTCTGGATTTAAAAACAAGGCAATGTAGAGCAATGAATGTGACTCCAACCGATTCTTAACTAATGTTTTGAGATACTTTTTAAACTTTGGTTCACTCACGAAACACGAACGGATCTCTATTCTCGTTTGCAATATCGATAGAGTTAGAAATTTTTTAATGTTCCCACTTCCAAAGACCGATTTTGCTTCTCCAATTTGGATTTAAAAACAACAATTTTACTTCATTCTTGATGACAATAGGTTTTGGTCAAATTCCTTAATCATTTCTCAGAAGTCACAACTCTTACCAATTTCGATCAACTGAATCTGGAAAGGAATACTGTCCTGATAAATCCAAAAAATTCGCAAATATATTTATTTTTGCTAGGCGCTTTACCCTATCTGCGGTATATCCCGGAAAGGGTGGCAGACTTCGTATTAACGGTTGTCATTTGAAGGTATGAATGGTTTATACCAGAGATGACCTTAGACAACACAAATAACGAAATCAGTCGTAATCAATCAACAACAAACAAACAACGTAAGAATTTGCAAGAGACATAGTAGACAAAGAGAACACATATAAATTCGCGGTTGCTTTTCGTTGAGGTGAGTCCTATACGCGGAAAGTACAAGAAATGCGCGGCTGGGCACCCATGGTTTATACAAAAAAATGTCAGAAAACTGGTAATAATTGATACGTTTTCTGTCAATAAGTTACTAAAGTGCCCAATAAGTCACAAAAAAGATCCAACTTATAGATGATTCCAAAAAAAAATCGTTGGATTTTTATACCCTGTACCCATTGAAAATGGGTAAAAGGGGATCATGAAGTTGTGCAAATGTATGTAACAGAGAGAAGGAAGCAATTCCGACCCTATAAAGTATATATATTCTTGATCAGCATCTACAGCCGAGTCGATTTAGCCATGTCCGTCTGTCCGTCTGTCCGTCTGTCCGTCCGTCCGTCCGTCCGTCTGTCTGTATGAACGCGTCGATCTCGGAGACTATAAGAGATAGAGATACAAATTTTTGCATGTACATAGGTATAGGCCGTACGCAGATCAAGTTTGTTTCAGATCTCGAAAATTTCCCCCCCTCCCCCCTTAAACCGCAAAAAACTGTCAGAGCCACAATTTTAAAGTTACAATATCGTCGCTTAATATATATTATCTTAGGCCCTTAATTTTTTTTTTTTTAAAAGCCCAATCTTATTTTAACAAAAAAACCAGAGTTTTTTCCAAAAAAATTTTCTCCCCCCCCCCCCCCCCCCCTTTACTTATTGCGCTCTGTTTGAGGCTTGCGCGTGAGTGTGTGTGTGTGTGTGTGAGCGCGATATAATTTACGTTTGTGTGTATGTGTGCTTGTCTGTTTGTTAATTGTACAGGGTATTTTGAAGTCGAGATAACTCGACTGCAACGGTCTTACTTGTTCTAAAATATTTTAAACCAAACAGATGACTTTTAAAGAACTATTTTGTAACATAATGCCTTGCTATTCTTAACTATTAATTAATTTTTTTCTCAAAATCTTTTCGTTTCTTTTAGGCAAATATGTGTGCGAAGGCGATGGTATACGCAGCGGTGCCACACCCACACCACCCTCGGTGGGTTCTACCAGTCCGTATTCAGCAAAATCGAATTAGATACTTTTTTCCACAGCAAATGGCAATATAATGGCAATAGGCTCGTGAAAATCTAGAGAAATTTTTTGTATCTAAGCTAAAACCTATTGAGACATTAACATTACCAATACACACAAACCTACATAGATATTGTAATACTTTAGGCACTCGATTAAAATTGCCTCTGGAGCTTTTCATTATGTATTTTTGTAATCACCGAATTTTCGTTTTCACTTGTAATGTTGAATCTACCTGCAATGTCCTGGGACGTATTATTTGTTATATTTATATATACGTAATTTGAGTATATATTATAGAAATGTATTTATTATGTTTAAAATTAATAATGATAATAAAAAAACGGAATATATTATAGTATGTAGCTATGTAGATATCGAGAAATACACAGAACGTTGATTTTATGTTCAATTTTTGTACACACAACCAAATCCAAATGTATTAAATGTAAGATGTAAAATTTGGCCTGTGTTTTATGGGGGAGGGTAATAATCGTAGTTTGAAGAGGATTGAAGATTCGATACCTTTCCACAATTTGCCTTTCGTCAATATCGATACATTTTCACAATGAAGGTCTCTGCCGCCATCTGTATTTAAGCTTTTGTGTAAATAATTAATTGTGAAATAAAGGCAGATACGAAAAGTCAGAGCAGATTCGGTGTATATGTATACTTTGTGCATATACAATAGTACCCTGCATGAGTTGAGTCAATGTTCCCATTGACTTTGTTACTTACTTGAACTATATATGATCTTCTACTCATAGCTCACAAAATAATTGATTTATTGAATTTAGCTCATGACATTAGCCATGAGCTTAATGATCTGTTTGAAATAAATCAGCTTAGATCAGCTCAACGAAGTAACTAAATCAATCATGGTCAACTCAAATTGCTCATAGCAAGCTGCAAAATTTGTTCCAATTATGCAAAAAATAGGTCCGCAATAACATCCAAGATTATATGGTCAAAAAATATGTCGCCAGCACGATTGTTTTAGATGAGCTCAATCTTTGATATTTAGCTATACCAATGGAGCTTGATCTGTTTGAAGCTTTATATATGTATAGTTAAGCTTGATCTGTTTGGAATCACTCAGAATTTTAGCTGACTAACTCAAACCAAAACAATTTCTAACTTGATTTATTTGAACCTTTTTTTAACATGAATCAAAGCGCCCTTTGACTCCTAAATATTTGATGGATCTAAATATAAATAAAAAATTAAAAAAATATTGTTTCTTTCGCTTTGTGATTAAAATATTTGCGATGGTTGAACTAAAGGGGAAATCCTCCGAAAACTTAAGAAAAAAAAATTAAATCGCGATTTGTGAAAAAACTGTCATTTTGATATTTAAAAAAAAATAGAGAAATCCTTTTGATATTCTAAGTACTCTAAAAAAGGTTTCACGATGGGGCAGCCATAACTTTCCGCGAAATTCACTTTCAAAGAATCAAATATTAATGAAATCATAGTAGGCTATAAATTAAAATTTATAATTAGTGAATTCAGTCTGCACTGAAAGATTATGAATTCTACATCTTGATGCATCAATCCCCTGAAGGAGGCTTATCACACAAAAACTGGTGTTTATGCGGTGTCGGTTGTCCTTACAGAAAAAATTTCAAGTTTTGCAGGGACGAAAATCAGCGATTCCTGTAGAAAAACATATCCAAAATGGAGCTGACCGATCTTCAGCCGTTATTTCCTAATGAATTGACAAATACTGTTGAGGCACATAACATTGATACTGCATAGTGCTCCATTGACACCGAATGTGAATCATCCGAATTCCTTTGTTCCTCAAAGAGGCGAAAAACCGACAATGACTTTTATGCTGAAGCAGGCCGTCAAATGCGATCTCAACTAAAGGAGAAGATTCATTCACCAGAAGTGACAAAATCAGTGCAAATACGCAATTTAACCATAGTTCATAAAAGTTGGAGTGTGAACGCCACAGCTGAATTTTTTGGTAAATCTTTTTATATGGCGATTTTCGTGATCAGCGGGTTAATATACTTTTGAAAAAGTTGGTTTGGCGCTTTGCGAAAAATTGTTGTCGAGCAGTATAACATTGTATTAGTTTATCCATACAAACAAGTACCGCATTAATCATCAATTTTGTATGGGTGTCCCCCTACGGATGGGAAAGAGGGGTTGGGTGTCAAGAACAAAAATATTGGGAAGTGAAAAATAATGGTGGTTAGTCATACATTTGACCCTTCCAGGAAGTGTTTTAAGGGGTTAAGGGGCAATTTTATAAAAATGTAATTTTTGTATCAGGACCCTTCTAGGGAGTGCCTAAGACAAAAATGTTGGAAAGTGAAAAATAATGGGGGTCACTGGTACATTTGACCCCTGGGCAGAAATGACCTTATAAATCAATTTTCGACCATTTTTCGAGAACTTTGACCTTGATGCGGGGTCACTTCCCCCCAACTCACCGCTACCACATTTTAACTCACGCATTTTTTTTCCCAACCTCACAAATTGGGAGGCTGGAGCAAGTCGAAATCGAAAAATCGTGCACTAAAACATATATCGACTCGCTTTGTGGGATCGCTCTCCAGTATGAGTGCGAAGATGTTTGTTCAACTGGCCCTCATAGTCATACGCTCTTCCGCACTCCCAGCAACTGTATTCTCCTTCTCTTCTATGAATTTCCTTGTGTTGCTTTAACTTATCCGCCGTATCATACGCCTCATGACAGTAATTGCATTCGTATGGTTCGTTGGATATATCCCTTTCAAGGAATTGCAAAACATCTTCCAACTTGGTGCAATGACGCGCGTCAATATAAGGATCTTCGCTCAAATTGTCCTGCGTCTCATCGGCACGCGGATTAGATTTACTATCCGTATCCGAATCCGAGTTCAGCACCTGATTCTTGTCCAACTTTCCGACTACCATTTGTGCTAGAATTTAATAAAATTTATTTTGAAATTCTTTATAAGTGATTGCCGGGAATGTCATGCTTTCATCACTAGACCATGTGAACACACACACGCGTTAGCTATCGGCTACTGCTACTCCCATCCGTTGCTCAATTAATTATCAAATTTTAGCCAAAAGAACATGACAAACAGGTTTCGATTTCTTTCGGAAATTAGCAAACCAAAAAATAAATTCTTTTGAACAAAATTAAATCAATTAAATGTGGGCGCCCAAAAAAATAGAAATCAAACTCACAAGAATCTCTCAGCCATTAGTCTACAAATTTCATTTGTAAAATTTTTGTAAGAATTTTTAACGAAAACAAAAAGTTTCAAGCAGCTGCCGCTGTATGTACATACATATGTATGTATGTTGTGTTATGGGGAGGATGACGTCATTTTGACACAAATTGGTTTCAAGGTCGACGATCGCGTTTTCATTTCACTTGGCAAACACTTGAGCTAAAATAAATTGCATTAATTCATAAAGTGAAGCGAAGAGTATGCGAAAAGTCGTCTGCCCGGGCTGGTTAAGTGGCCGCTCATACACACTTACTATATACATACATACATATGACAACAATATCTATATGGTAGTTGACAAACGATAAGATTAAATTACAAAACAAAACAAAACAAAACTATTGTGTGCGCTAAAGTCATGGCAGACAAGTGAGTCTATGTACAATTTGTATATTGTTATGAATATATGGCCATTAATTGTTTAACAAAAGTCGCCACAATAGTAACATATGTTTACATTTTGTTTATATTTTACATTTAACAGCTTGCGGAAAACTAGCACAAGCGCAATTATTCTGCTTGGATAAAAACGAAAACAATTAAATTGCTTTTTTGCGGGCTTTCTATTTTTTTTCTTTTTATTCGATTCTGACTCTGCTTGCATACAATCTCTTTTAACTTAAAAAACTAATATTTTGAATTCAAATGTTTTGCAAAGTCAAAAATTCTTCTCATCTGAATTATTCACTGCGTCATTATGTCTTTATAACTCCTTCTTCTTGTCACTTTAAATGCTGAAAACTATTACCCCTTTTATCGACTAAACTTTTAAATTTTCGATCTTACTTTTTATATATTTAAACTTATTTTTTTGTTCTGTCTCCGCAAATTTTGGTTGTTTTGTATTAAAATCCAATCGTTGTTTTAAAACGTTTATCCAAAACTCGTGAAACTAAATATTTTTTCTTTGGGGCGTTCCGCCTTTTTTCATTTTCTTTGATTTCACAACCTTAAATCGAAAACTCCTTTTGAGGCCGTGAAGTTTTTTTTTCCTTTGTACTTTGTTTGTGTAACTTCAAAAATCTTTCAAAATAGTCCGTTCTACTGAATCAATTACCGGGGTAATTAATTTTCTGCTTTATTAATTTAGAGCTAATCCACTATTTTAGTTTATTACATTCGGGTTAGTTCATTTCCGAATCTTTTATTTTCCTTTGAGCTCATACGAGATATATGTTTTGACTTTGTCAAACACTTTCACGCTGAATAAAATAAGAACAACTTCAACCTTCTTTGTAGATGCTGAGATGTTTTTTTTTTGGTGCAGCGATATCTTTTATGATATCTCACAAATCTTATCGACAAATTCACCAGTTTGCTTTGCTTTCTATATTTTCATGCCTATGCTAACAAAATATATGGGCATTGTTTAAAAATCCTTAAATATTTTACGAAAGTCATGAACAAGACTTACATCAAAGTATTTAGTATGAGGTAAGTCTTAATCTCATTATTACACATCGGATTTTAGGTTTTTTTTGCTGTTGATCTAAAAAATTTGAAATTTTGGCATTGGACTAATAAAAATATTTGTGATTTTTTAAGATGAGCATATCCAAAATATGTTTTTTTAGGTAAAAAGCATATGCTAAAATAGGTCAAAAATAGGTGAAAATAGGTCAAAATATGTCAAAATAGGTAAAAACAGGTCAAAATATGCTCTACTCAAATACCACTCTAAATTCCGTATTTATTGATTGAAATGATGAAAAATACCGAAGAACAGAAGGTACACAGAGAAAAGAAGGATCCCCGTAGAATGGATATTCGAAATATCCACTTAAGATCCATTTTTTTAAATATCCTTTTCACATTTTTCAGCTCCTTTGGATGGAGAAAAAAGATCAATGAAATATTTTTTCTCTGATATATCCTTTTTAAGCGAAAATAAATCGATTTCGAAAATATCCAATGGATCCCTAAAAAGGATAGTTAACTATCCAGTCCAAATGGATACCGAAAATATCCTGAGGATCATCAGAAACTATCCTTTTTTTTCTCTGTGTACCAAATAAAGGCAGGCACTGTGGATGGTGCGTACCGTACTAATCAAAGGACAATTACAGTAAATACCTGGAGTTTGTATCTTACTGTAGTTTTGTTTTCTCGTACGTTGTGCGTCGTATGACGTACAAAATTCAGTTTTGTAAATGTGTTCAGTTGACGTACGAGCGAAAAGTTTGAGTCAGGGACGCGAGCCTTATCATAAAATTGTTATAAAATTTACACTTTGCATTTCATCTGCCTGGCTTCTGTACTTAGTTGAACGAGAAAAAAGTGGACCTGGTGATATCATTGCACCTTAACTGATTTGGTTCTATTTTGGTATTTTTCACAAATTCACAAATTAGTTGTTTCTCAGTCATAGTAAAATTGTACAAAACATTCTGTATGCTGTAGTCTATTCTCTTCACCACTGTTCATCCATGGTATTTTATCGCGGTTCGGTAAGATCATTATAATAGTTATGCAGTTATTTATGGTATTTAGAAGTAATTTCTTAAGTTAATATTAAGTTAACCACCATGGAGGACTCTTAGCTAAAAGCGCGCTAATGCAATAGATCAGAAATGATTTTCAATTTAATTGGCACTTAAGTTTGGTGCAATACTGCCAATAATCCTCATTGATAGTAATTTAATGATTCGCAAATCACGGTAAGATGGTTTGAAACAAGACATATGACATATTCCAAAATAGGTCGAAATAGGTTAAGCATATTCTCAAATATGCTTTTAGGTCGAAGATATGCAAATATGTCAAATATGCAAAACGAATAAGGATTTAAAATAATCTACTTTTCATGAAACGAATTTGTTTGCAACCAGAATTTTTTTTGGACCAACCATTAAAAATATGTTTTAACCTAAAATCCGATGTCTACTCATTATAATCGTAGTCAGTGTTAGGAAATACCTAGGTACTTGTATCTAGGTATATATCTAGATACAAATTTGGTACCCTACCTCGGTATTTTCAAATTCGAGAACCTTTTACCTTAACTATGCCTCAGAGAAGTACGGAAAACTGTATTCGTTACGCAGCATTGAAATAGGAAACCAGAAATCTCCTTTGAATGTTGGCAAAATGTAAAAACTGTTCAAAATTGATTTTTTAAAAAAATGTTGTACCTAATGCAAGTACCCTAAGTGTCTTCTCCAGTGGACTTTGCTATCGACATTAAAGAAGCTTACTTCTTCATGTCCCTGTCGCACTTGTCACATATCTGATATGAGTTCTCTGAGAAGCTCTAAAAATGTTTTAATAACACTTGTTTACAGCATTTCCGATCCCGACCATTGTAAATCACTTTACTTAGTCCAAATATGCAGTCCGTTTTCGAGAAATCGCGGAAACGCTACTTTTTTGATTGAGGAAAAAAAAGTTCGTTAAGAAAAATGTGTATGTCTTCAGTATCAGATCATTTATTATGAAAAGGTAATAAATGAATTAAAAAATGTAATTGAACCCCCTATCATTCATTCATACACTACTTCTTTATCCGATGCTTGACTTTGGCGTTATAAAGGCTTTTTCCGGCAACTTTGCATTAAATTAATCACTTTTTTAAAAAAAAGCTCGATTTTAAGGTCGATTTTCATTCCGAACGAAATTGTGTAAAATTTATTTTATTGCTGGTCACCAAAGATTTATCTATTAAGAATACAACGCCACATAATTCATTAAAATCAGTTGAAGAGTATAGAAGTTATTCGCATTTAAGTAAAATATGGAAGTTTTCATGCAAGTGGACTTAGTTTGTAATTGTGTTTTTATTTGTCGCAGGAGGCATGGTTAACATTCAAACTCTATTTAAGGGCTACTGTGACCTGCCTTATATTTCTTTCCTATATTTCCTTCCAAGAAAGCATTACCTCTTCAAAATAATTGAACTAATACTGAAGATATAGACATTTTATCTTTAAAATCCCAATTTCCTTCAATCGATCCTCTGGATGGCAAACAGATTCGACCGAATTCTTTAATCGTTTCATAGAAATCGCAACTCTTATCAATTCCGATTATTTGGATTCGAAAACGGGAACAGGCCTGTATATTGCAATTGTTTAAATATGTTGAAAGAGTTCGGATTTACATGCACAGAAAAAAAGAGTCCATTAAGATTAATAGTTTTATCATATCCTTTAGATCAATTGAACATTAAGTGGATATTATTAATTTTACGATATTAAACTCAGGAGTGCAAAACTCATCGTCAGGGGTTTACTCCGCTGTTCGAAACCTCAAAAGTTTTGGGTTCGGTTTCACAGAGCAAGTTCAGAAGATCGCTGAACCTACTTTCGGGTTCAAACCAGAGCTCAGAATTAATTTTTCCAGAAAACATGGACGTAAATTGTTTGTTAAATTTGTAGAAAAATGTAAGGGGCTATCTCCCTTGTGAAGAATATCTCCCCTAATGAAGTTGCAATTTGAGTAAGTACAAAAAAATGTGTGCATTTTAAATCAACTAGTGTAGTTTTTAAAGATAAATTTCGAGACGACCAAATTTGGGCCGGCGATCGCGAAATGCATCCCAAGTTGTGGCTTCGAGGAGCCGTGAAAGTAGCCAAGACATTTCACATCGCAATGCAAACAATCGTCCACGCACAGCAAGGTCCCGTTCAGATCAACGAAACAATGATGCAACAACAACTGCAAATGAACGTCGTAAAATACAAACGTACAAAAGTGCATACGCTTCTCATAGGCATATTATAATTGGTCCGATGAACGAACGTTGTCGCCATTGTCAGGCATATAAATTTAAAGCTGAAGCAGATGGGATGTGGTGTGCGAGTAAAATGTAAAATTGGCTATACAGCTCCTCCAACGGGGCCAAGCCAAGTTTCTCTCAATCTCTTGGCGTGTGTGCTTTAATTTTTCGCACAAGAGAAAGAGATTTACAGTTTAACGCCGAATCCGAACGGCAAAGTTTGAGACAGAAAAAAACTTGTATTATTAGATGTAATATTGCCCTGAATTCGGGAGCCCACCACAACCATTGACCACATTACTGAGAGTATTGACACCTGAGTCAACAATATACGAAAATACTCAATTCATTTAGTAAGCATCGATGCGCGCGAGTCTGCTAGTAATAACGTAATATTCCATCATTTATCATCGAACGTTTTTTTTTTGCTCCGGTTCAGGTTTGGTTCTCTGACTCCGATGCGGTTAAACTCCGAACGGGTTTGTATAGATAGAGGCATTTGTGAAAGTGTATAGATAAACTAAACAATTAAAACTCCGATTTCACATCTTCTACATAAAGCTTTTGTCTCATAAACTAACAGATTTAAGGCCGATTTCACATCTTCTAAATAGAGCTATTTGTCACATAAACTAACAAATAACAGTGTAAAAACGACGACTATCTGACACATAGCAGCTATCTGGGAGAACAGAAATCGTCCCTTAATTGTAAGTTTATCTGATAACACAGTAGCTATTGGGAAGAAGAGAAAACAGCCCTAAGAGATTAACATTAAAATAATCTTTCTGATCTTAAGCGCAAAATGTTTATGTTCCAGCACACAGAACTGCTTCACCAGAATCTTTTGATCTTTTATCGTACTCTTAACTACCGAATTCGCTGAAATTTCGGGGACGTCTCCGAGATCCGGTGAGTTGTGGTGGATACTTAAAAAGGGGCTTAAAAAATAGCCTCTTTGCCCATTTACATTCACTTAGGTACTGAACATTTCGTATATCTTATACCTTACCTTACCTAGATAAACATTTTTCCATTTTTCTTATAACTTACCTAGATAGAAAAAATTAGTACCTTTTCTTTCATTGATTGTAGTCCGAAAAATTTGAAAAATGGATCGGGGAGATTTATTACTGTTATGGGAACTTCATTTAAGAAAGATTCATTTAAGAAAAATTTAAAAGAAAGTCAAATGATATGTGAGCTGAAATGCGAAAATTTGCTGAAATAGGACTCCAGGATGATATGTGCCTTATGCCAGAAGTAGCATTTAACCTATATATAGAAAACTTGATTACTCTAAAGGACTTATAGACTCCATTAAGTCATCTGAAAGAAGTAAGTTAATATGGATAATGAAAGCAAGAGCTGGCCTGTTACTTCTGCAAAGTGAAACAGACCAACGATTTGTTGTTTTGGGCGTGCACGCTATGCTTACCGAGGAGGAAGTAATAAAGCATAAAGCTGTCAGGGTGACGAAAATGAGGTATTGCAGGTCGTTGAAAAAATAGAAAATAAACTTGAGCTGCCTGCAAGTATAATATATATATATATATATATAATATACATATATTTTTCCATCTCTGAGAACTCTTCGTTCATACAGACCGACAGACAGACATAACTATGGACTCTGATGTTGATGTAGACCGCTGAGTACTGAGTATGTTATCCACTATGTACCTTTGAAACATTGTATAAAAATAGTTGAGATGCTGTTTAATTCTGTCTATATTATTCCGCCAAATATGGAACACTTTTCATAAGAGAATTTCTGTAACATCATTGCACTTTATTATTTATTGACTGCATTAGTTGAGCTTACATCTAATACACCGATATTTCGTTTTACATTTGAATGTATTACTGGGTATAAATTACAATTTGATTCGTTTTTAACGTTTTCGAACTTATTTAACTTGAATTACAATATTAGAAACAACTTGCTATATATAATATTAATTACATTAATAATAATTAGATGGATTAGTGTTTCTGTTTTAATAAGTATAGCTGTCTGACAAGCGCACCCTGTAGAAATAAAGAATATATATATATATATAAATATATATAAACAACCACAATAAAAATGTATAATTTTAAGTAAAATTTTGCAATTTTAGTCTCTGCACAGTGAAACAAAGTTGGTGAAAATTTTAAAAAATATTTTTCTTGAGAAAATTTCATAAGTCCAGTCAAAAATTTGTATAAGCTTTCGCATTTTGAACTTCAATCTTATAACTTGATAAATAAAGTGAAAAATAAATCAAATAATATTGCATATTATACATATATGTAAGGTCTTAAGAAGGCTGTCAATTGAAGGCAAAACAAATTATAGAACAGTTAATTGATTTATTAAAATCTGCTAAGGTTTATATGAAAATTAATTTAAAATTTGAGATATATGAAAAATTACCAAATTTTTAATTTTTCTAGTAAACAAGAGATTGTAAATTTTTGAACTACTTTTTGAAATAAAAATCGCCGGTTTCAAAAGATCAAGCCATACGACATTAAATAATTCTTAAGATTTTTTCATCAGTAAAATAGAGCAAATTTAATGTTACAACTTTTACCTATAGTTCAATTTTTAATTCCGATTAGCTAAATTGTGGAATTCCCTAAGCTTTATTTACAAATTTATAGCCGGAATTCAATTGCTAGTGCTCTGTAATATCAAATTACTATTCAAATGTCCACCTCATATTGTTGCACTGTGCCTTTAGTTAAATCAAGTTGTATGTATTGTATGTATGTACATTGTACATATGTTTCCTGCTGTGCCATAAATAATTGTATTTTTTCCCTATATGTAGGTGTGTGCGTGTGTTTTGCGCTCTAAATAAAAACTACAGCTGACATCATTATGATTAACATATTTGTAGGTTATAATTTTTTAGTTCAACATTTAACAACACTGGCCTTCAGTGCTCTGAGTTCCGAATTCCATTTGCCTGCAATGAGGAAAAAAACAGAGAGAAATAAATAAATTTTTTAATAAAAATGTAACAATAACAATTATTATTACCCTAAAGCCATAAATTCCAATGCATTCAAATAATTGCTTAATTGTAGATCAAATGGATCACATGAGCGGAACGATTTCAATTGCATATACTAGATTTTTTTTACAGTTACACTTCACTAAAAACGTGTCTGGAATTATTTAAATTTATTTTGTGTGTGCGTTGCCTTTGGGATTTCTCCAATGCGCAATTGATGCTCCACCTCGTCCATGTGTAACCCAGACGACCCACCTTTAGAGAGGTATTCGCAATGTATTTTAACTTTTGCCGGTATATACACAATGATCGGTTTCTATGAATATGTTTGTTTATTTGCATATTTCGTTTTATAGTATTAGGAGAAATAAATTCCGCAATTGACTTGAAGATTTGGCGTGGTCCAAACTAAAATCGAATGTAGCCAATTGTAAGATAAAAAAAGCGGCATTGGCAGTATATCTGGCGATTATGGTTAAAATTAAATTTTTGGTTTACTGCTAATATCAATAACCAAATGAAGTAAGAAACTAAATATCTCAGTCTCTCTCTCTCTCTCTTTATATTTTTCTCAATGGCATGTCGCGGCCAAAGGGCCATGATATCGAAATTTTTTACACTTCAGTCCCATACAACGCTCCAAGCAATCGAATTGCTGAAGAAAGCATTTGGCGAAAATTTTTCGAAACGGACCTTTAACAGATTAGTTTCTTAAGGCCCTCTTTTGGTCTAGAGGGCTAAATTTTACATGTTTTTTTTAAAAATTCGTGGAAAGAAATTGGGAAGAGATTTTGTAATTCTGTTTTTTTGTATTTGGTTGTACAATTCATTATAAAAAATACAAAATTAAAAATTTGTAAATGCGAAGGCAGTTCAGAAAGTTCTCGGGATCCAAAGTAGACTCTTCCAAAAAAAGATGTGTCGATGGTACCCACGTTTCCGGGAGTTACAATTATCAGAAAGCAAAACGGAAGATGGGAAGTTGGTTAGCATGAACGCCTTTATCTTCCGTAGCAGAACTGTGATAATAAAATTGAATTTGAAAAAATGGCGGCCTTTTATAAACGAAAAATCGATTTTTGACCGTTTTTTTTTTGCAGTCCAATGTACAAAAAAAATAGTAAAAACTTTTTTTTCTAAAAGATTAAGGTAGCCCCGTTAATTCTGCGTCCATAAAGCCCTACATCATCAAAATCGGTATGAGAGAACTTGAGAAAACGTGGGCACCAGCTTGAAAAACGTGGTTTCGAGAAAAACGCGTTCAAAGTTTGAAGGAAATTGAAAATTGCTTGTTTTATCGAAGACTTTGGTCGACATAAAAGGCTATATCTTCTAAAGTATTTCGAATTTTGAAAAATCCTTTTGGGATAATATTTTTGAATATCTAAACTAAGAAATTAATAAAATAAGCAAAATATTGAAAAAAACATTTTCTAGACCAGAAGAAGGCCTTAATAAAACACGGATTGTGGAAAAGAACGTAGAGGTAAAGCGGCGACCTGGAACTGGTTTTCTTAAAAAAAAAAAAAATTGAATGATTGGTATACATACCATTTCTCCAAAGATATTTGCTCTCAAAGTGTAAATTTAGACAGAAACAAAGCTTAGGGGGCTATAGCTCAAAATAAAAAAGTGGACTTCAGAATTTGAATGAACATCAAATTTTACAATGTATTTCTCCACCCTTTTGACTAACCCTCTTACGTCTCTGAAATTTAGAGAAATGGCTATCGATCCACGTAGGATTTTTCGATATTTGGCTTACCTTTTTTTTAAAATTTTTAAGAATTTTTTTTTTTTTAAAACGCATTTTATTTTTCATTTCGCCAAAAATCAAAATATCGAATAATCCTACGTGGTAAGGATTTACCTAAAATTTCAGATCGATCGGTTAAGATTTGCTTGAGTTATGTGTCCGGCCACGAAAATAAGGTCTACGGAGAAAGATACACGACCGCCATTTTGTTTTTGATAAAAAACCCAAAACCATTTCGGTAAATGTATCACACTATAATACCCATTAAATTTTCGATTGGACCTTCCATTTGGCCAAAAAGAAATTCTGAAAATCCACATTTTTTTTTTGAGCTACTTAGATGTCCCCCCTTAAGAACGCAAGATTTAAAATAAAAATGTTTTGTCCATAAAAACTCATTTTTTGACCGATCGGTCCTTTGCCCCCATAAGATATAGTCATACTATGTTGAGCATATTTTACATGTCTGTTTAGAAGCATTTAAAATCAACAATCAGCGAGTTGAAGAACGGTAAAGTTGAAAAGAAAAACTTTTTTTCACTAAAACCCATTTTCCGACCGATAGGTTCTATGGCAACCATAAGATATAGTCATCCGATTTCGAAAAAAACCATTCAATATTAAAAAAAATGAGTTTGGAACCGCTAGCCTTGAAAACAAAAATATTTATCTTTCTAAGACCCATTTTCAGAAAGAGAATACCGCTGCTCTAACGAAACACAGAAACACGTCGCGCAAAAAAGCCGGAGGCAACTGACCAGCCGCTCGTTCGTTGGCTAGGAACGCCCTCTACCGAATCCAGTCGGAGCGCGCACGCTTCGAAGTACAGTCCTAACATTGAGACAGTCGAAGTAAATCAAGTAATAAAACTAGAATAACAACACTCGGGACTTGCTGTGCCAGTGCAAATAAATTTTACGCGGATAATCTTAACGCTCTGACAAATATATATAGTTTAAGTGGTCGGAAATGAATATTTTTAATACGTTGCAAACTTTTGGACAAAACTATTTAACCCTTTGCATGGGGTCAGCTGTCTGCTCATCGAAATGACGGAAAAATTTAGCAAACTGGCTCACTCTATCAACAGAACACTTGATTTTCTTTTTCTCGTCTTTTCTGTTTTTTTGTCTTACGTAACACTTTCGTTCGGCTCTCAGCAACTGGGCATAAGCAACTGAGCATAACAAGCCAAGTGTCAGCGCACTGTGTTTTTTGTTTTAGTTGTGTTAAATATTTTGTTGTTGCTTTAAGGGGGATAAAATATCACTCAAGCACGCAACACACACTTCCACAATAATGAATACATGCGCAAAAGACACTTTAGGAAGATTTTGGCCAGCAACGTGTCTAATGGAAACACATGAAAGAGTTGATTGAGCAAAGAGCACGCTAAGATGGACTGAGGGGAAATAACATCTCGTTTTCCTTTTTCATCGTGTCTGAGGGTGGTTGATTGGATTCAGTGATGCATCTGTGGGTAAAGAAGTTAAATTTAATGTCCTTTACTCACTTAACATTAATTTTCACGACTCAATAAAGTTTTTCATTGTTTCTTGAAACTAAGTATTTTAATCATTTCTGTCTTAAATTTATCAGATCTGGCAAAGCTATTGTCTTTTGGATTGGTTTGTAATTTTATCATGAAGAGATTACAGCCTTTATAAAACGAGAGCGTAAGTTAAAGTCGGCTCTGACCGACTTCGATATACCCGTTACTCATAAAAAAACATGTTTAGGATGATCATCCAAAAAGTATGCAACATTTTTTTTTGTGGTGAGAGGAGGCGTAGCGGGGGGCTTGGTTCACTTTTTTGCTCATAACTTGAGAACCGTTCATCCGATCTTAATCATTTCTTCGGCAAATCGATTCATTTTGCTAATTACTAACTATCTTTAGAAGGAACAAAACGTCTAACTTAAAAACTGTAGGAGGTATAACGTTTTTTCCAAAATTGCGGGGGCGGGAGGGGGCGTGGCCAAAATTTGAAACAAACTTGATCTGCGTGCAGATAAAAGAAGCATTTGTCCCATACATGTCAAACCTCTATCTCTTACCATCTCTGAGATCTAGGTGTTCATACAGACGGACGGACAGACGGACATGTCTATATCGACTCGGCTGTTGATGCTGATCAAGAATATATATACTTTATATGGTCGGAAATGATTCCTTCTGCCTGTTACATACATTTGCACGACTTTAGTATACCCTTTTTACTCTACGAGTAACGGGTATAAAAATTATTTCAAAAATCGTAGTACGGTTTAAAAAAATTGCTGTGGGCAAGATTCATTTTACGTTCGATAACCGTCCAGCCAATCGAGAAAAAAAAAACGGGAGCGTAAGTTAAACTCGGCTCTAATCGACTTCGATATACCCAGGGATTATAGAAATGGCGAATAAGTGTAAGTGAAAAGTGTGATATTCTTGATCAGCTTTAACAGCCGAGTCAATATAAGGCTTTCTGTTTGTCTGTACGTATGCCTAGATCTCAGAAACTAGAAAAAATAGAGCAGGGGTCGGCAAAGAACACATGCACATTTTGTCATTGTAGCAACTGAAACTAAGCTCATTTTGCTCGGCAGCAGGCTAGCTGATACTGTCAGTGTGTCGACTGCGCTGACGCTGAGTACCTTAAATTGCGACGCGCAATTGAATTAGAGCAACCGAATTTGAAATGTTTTGTCTGCACACAGATCAAGTTAATTTCAATTTTGCCATGCCCACCCCCGTTCTACTATATTGACTCGTCTCTTGATGTTAATCAAGAATATATATACATACCTAATGGAGTCACTTTTCGAATTCGGAATTCGAGAAACGAAGTCAAGAAACGAGAAAAATGTATGTGCGTTCTTAAAACAGGTTCCTTTTTTAAGCCTGTCGGAAAAAAGTCACCCTCAGACACAATGAAAAAGGCAAATGAAAGGCACCTCAGTCTTTTAACCCAGGAATTCAACCGATAGGTCGGAACGAAATTTCTAAGAAAATCTCGTTTTATAAGACTATTGTTTATATAGCTCTTTACATTGTCGTCTCGTATAGAACTACGATCCTTGTCGAACACAACTTTTCAGTTTTTTTTACGAATAACCGTAAACGATCAAAACAGACACGATTATCACACATTGGGTGAGTAAACACAACACTCTGAACCTCTGGACTAACCTTACATCATTTCCAGACATAAATATTTTTCACCGGCTGATAACCAAAAAAGAAAAAAATACGCAAAACTTGCCTATGTAGCATGGCAATGCACAGTTAAGCGGTTTTTGGCCTTATCGGGCGACCTCAACACATGACCGTGCAGTGGGCAAATTAATCAAATTGAAAAAGAGATATATGTATATGATTCTAGTGTACATAAGGTGTGGCCCTATAAAAATGTTTGCTACCAAAAGTCTTCACATGCAGATTGGAAATCTACATCATTTTTGGATAAAACTGACTCATGACAGAAACTTCCGTTGCGAAAAAAAAAATAAAATTGAACGACAGAATATGTGTGGGTGTTTGCTTATATGTCTATATTGTACGTATGTATAGAACAGTATATGGAAACCGTTAAACAAACAAACAGCTAAGGCTTTCTGTAAAGTAAACAAACAAACGAAGACAAACGGACCGTGGGGAAGGGCCTAATAAATTGAAACGTTTTTAATAGTTTTCCGTTGTGACGCTAAATATGATGGAACATTTGCATATACAGTAGGGCCTTGTAATAAACTAAAACCTTAGGTTTCTGGTTGCAGTACAACCCATGAAACTCATCCTACCATATACCACTAAATACAAACTCCTGAATACATAAAACTACGTTTGATGAATTTTACAACTTCTATGTGTAGGTTCAAGTCGACAGTTGGTGGCCAACCAGGAAACCGCAAACTACCTTAGAAAAATTATAAAACCCTTCACGAATGCTCTCCAAAATAATCGTACGACACAAAGGTAAAGCTCTTTCGGTGGTAGCTAGACTTTCCAACGTATCACATAAATCCAATCAACATCTCTTTTAATCCACAGAAGGAAACACATATGCGGGTGTTTCGTTGCTATTACACCCCTAGGAAAAGAAGAAAACTAAGAATGCTTGTGCAACCTCTTCTGCTCAACCTCTCATAGATTTCTAAAGATGCCAGCTCTACTTTGATTAATTCTGACCTCTGAATTAATAGTGTTGAATAGAGAATACATGTGCAATTGCAATGGGCTGAAAGTGAGACACGATTTGAAGCTCGGGAATAGGGAACGGAACATATAT
The DNA here is from genome assembly GCA_018904275.1 of Lordiphosa clarofinis. Classification (NCBI taxonomy): domain Eukaryota; kingdom Metazoa; phylum Arthropoda; class Insecta; order Diptera; family Drosophilidae; genus Lordiphosa; species Lordiphosa clarofinis. The sequence goes on from JAEIGQ010000212.1 coordinate 116,939, forward strand.
CTTTGGATTGAAAAGGAAGGGAGATACTATTGTTTATTTACAAGCGGTGGGAGTCGAACCAAGGAGCTTCTGCACTTAACCAACAACGTATGGAATGGCGGGCTATCACATTCCGCTATTGCCCACTTTTGTAGCTACACGTCTAAACTGCTAGTTTTCTGTGTGGTGGTTGAGATAAGTTGAATTGCGCTCAGTTTTATTTTGTTTGATTTTTGATTTAAATGTAACTTATTTTCTGAAAAGAGTTTTCCCTTTGTTTTTTAACATTGTTGAAAAATTGATCAAGACTACTTTTTTTTAAGAAGTCTCCATTTGTTGAACCAAAACATTTTCAAAAAGATTAAAATGGAGCTTTTTAATGTAGAGCACAGGTTAAAAAAATTCAAGAACATTTGACTCGAGATGAGTAGAAACGTTTTTAAGTATAGTGCAAGAACGGAGTTTTTCATTTTTACGTGCTCACTGTAACAGTCATTTTTGTCCGATCTAGTTGAACTTTATTCATTTTAAGAACGTTTGTCATCATACAATTTGGAAATACTTCGTTCTTGTTTTGAATTAACGGCAACTATTTTTCTAAGCAGGCTTTTTTTTCTGTGTGGATCATAATCTGGTTCAAAAGAATTTGGTTCGATACTGCTACATAGTACTAATATAGTGTTTTCACTAGTTTTGAACGAATTTCAAATCCGGAACTCCAAAATATTTTAAACTGTTAACCAAAACCCTAAGCCTCTGTTCTGAACACAGGTTTTCGGTTCGGTTTAAAAAAAAAAAGACAGAGCCTCAAATCGCCATACTAGAATTATACCGTATTGTGTAATCTTGTTGGAAAATAATGAATTAGTTTTAATATCGGCACCCATAACACAGTGTTTGACATTCTAATCACGGGATGGGTCTCGTGCTCTGGGGTAAATATTGTTGGGTTAGTTGAGTATAGCAATTCCTCATATTTGAAATTCTTAAACATTTAGCGTCCTTTTACCATGGAGATCCTTATTCATAATGCATGGTTTTTCACTTGGCCGGCACTACCGTGTTTTATTCTTTGTATTTATTATCCTCTTTGGTACTTATTTTCGCGACTTACTAAGTCTTCAGTCAAGGTAAATAGGTTTAATTAACTCACCTACCACAAAGTCTGTAACTAATATAAACACCAGTTTCTTGTTCTATATGAAGCATTCTTCTTCTTTGGCTCGATATTAATATCTAAACCGCTTAACGGTCTTGGCCGCTGCAATAAGTGATCTCCAATCCATTTGAGGTCTCTGGGTATTTAAGCTGACTAAATTGAACCAAAACAATTTCAGACTGGATTTACTTAAGGGTACTGTATACCTTCAGAAAATTTTTTTTTGGATTTTTTTTTTATTTGCTTAAACGTTTTATTAGGATCTTATAAACATCCTGTAAAACTTTCAAGCTGATCCGAAACTGAGTTTTAAAGATATAAACAAAAACAATTATTTTTTCCGACTCTTTTATATGAAAATTGTTATTATCGATCCTCGTATTTTTAGAAATTCGTATTTTTTTCCCCATTTTGGTCAAAAACTTTATAAATATTTATAAAATGTTCGATATTATGGAAAAAAAATTTTTGAAAAAAAAAATTTTACTTGGAAATTTTTGGAGATTTTATTTTTTACCATGTCTTGACGCACTTTGACTCAAATTTCTGGAGAACTGCTTAACCGATTTTGATAATCTTTTTTTTTCGGTGAAAGTTAACACCCAAATGCACCAAATCCGATTTATACATTTATTAAAAACGATTTTTATATCATCGAAAACAGATGTCGAATCTTTAAATGCGATTATCTCGGAACCACTTTTTCCAAAATGGTTGCAAAGATTTAAAGAGTACCTGTTGACCGATTTTCAAATTCTTTCCCTTAAATTACTCCTAATACCCACCATTCTGGTGTGAACTAGGATATTTTTGATCGGTCAACAAATAACGGAGCTAGGACCAATACAGTGGGAAAAAATAGTCGATTTTCGAAATTTTGACTTTGAAACCCCATAACTACGTCATTTATTGACCGATCCGAAATTTCCTAGTTCACACCAGAATTACATTAATTCTTAACAAAACCCTGTCTTCAGTTTTAAATTCAGACCATCCGTTCTCAAAAAATTTTTGCAACCATGGGCCTATGTTTGAAATTTTTGGTTAACTTTGAACAAAAATACAACAACAACCGTAGGTACAACAACAACAACAAAAATTACTAAATTTAGTTTAACCGATTACCTATCCAATGAAAAAATCCGCTTCTTAATAACACTTATAGTTTTTGAGTAATCTAATTTTTTGTAAACCTTTAAAAAATGACACCTGAAGGTATACAGTACCCTTAAACCTTTTTTTTTACAACATGAATTAAAGGCCACTTTTCATGCAAGGCTATAGTATGTACCTTCCATTTTTATAGGGCGATCATGGTACAAATTTTAAAAAGCGAGCTCACGCCGACTTGATAAAAATGCTTGACAATCAAGTCGATCATCAAAACTTGAATCAAGCACAGGAAAAGAAAACTGCTGATTCCAGGTAACTTAATGAATTGTTGTAGACCAGCATGCGGGTAGAAATTCACAAACAGACCATGCGTGTGTTTTGGTAACGGTATACCGAAATAAAAATCTAGGCACCGATACGGAACCGAATACCGAAATAAAATAGAATCAAAACAGAACATTTTACCGAAACTTCCGTTTCGGTACATACCAGGACCGGACGCGAAATTTGATTCAGTTTGATTCCCTGATTCTAATAGTATACTAGATGAGCGAATTTCATTAATTTACTTGAAGCAAAAGGCGGACTTTAGGCAACACAGCTTCAGATAATGGGGGTGTTAGGAAAAACCAGTATGAGGAAGTGCTTTACTTGACCTTCTGTACAACGTACGTTAGATAATTTCGAAAGTACTTTTTCGCTCAAATTTTTTAACATTAACAACAATTATTAATTTTTGATTTGATTTAAGGTTTACAACCCTAATTCTTACAATTGTAGCTTTACGAACTTTACAATTGAAGTTGTCGCAATTTTTGACAGGGTAAGGTAGATAATATATTATATAATTTTTGATGCTAAAAGAAAGATGTTTTAGACAATCCGTGCTGATTCAGGACTGAGCATTAGTTGTTCAAGGAATATTCTTCTGCTGGAGCCGTTAAATTAGTCTTGAGGGCCGAACTTAAATTAGCTTCATCATTTTTGTCTTTTTCATTAAAAAAGTTTTAAGGACCTACTCTAAGAGCTTTATTTTAGGATTCGCCCAAGTAAAGTATTCACTGTGGCCAAGGACATCATCGCGCACCCACAAAATAAACATCAAGAACTTTTATGGCCCACTAAGCTGCACCCCAAATTAAACTCAATCATCTTACCTGTGTGTTCCTTTTCCAGTTGCTCCGGCCACGCCCCTCTCTACCCTCATATCCGTATTTATAGAACATAGTTTCGTAGCTTTTCGGTGGGCAAAGTGCGATTGGCAAATGAGACAATCGCCGCTGCCGGTTGACTGACAGACATATCACAGAACACATGACACTGGTTATCCTTGGAGCTGTGCGAGCGGCGGGCCACAAAGGCAAATATCGTTTTCTTCTCCCCCTCTTCGCTGGACCACATGCGATTCTCCGGGTCGATGGCACAGTGTGAGATAATATCTGCAGTGTAATGCTTGCGGAAGAACCTCTTGCGCGTATTATCCGTTAGAGTGATGCCCTGAGATGTGACCTTGAAGTGAACCTCAGTGGGTGAGGGCAATGGCTTTTGGGTGTACATTAAACGGATGGCTTTGCGAATGGCCTCGTTGCCCGTCAACGATTCGGTATCGCAGGAGTATAACCACAGGACATTGGTGGCTGCACCATGTGTGAGCAAATGCTGTTGCGCCGGCGTGGTGGCCATTAGACCGGGCACAATATCCTCCTCCGGTATGCGCAATAAGCAAGGTAGGGCCAACTGATTGATGGAATGCTCGAAAACCAGTGCGGACAGTGAAGTGAAGACCGGTTCATTGGCGCAACCCTTTAAGCGAACACCCCGCTGAGTTGGTTCGATGAGGAAGTGACGCACTAGCTCCTGCGAACCGTGGTGAGCCACTCGCACCACCAGGCCATAGGAATTCTTGTAGGTGGTCGAATCGCGGACTACAAAGGTGCCCGGCTGAGCGGAGGCCAGCAAGGCTATGGCATCCTCACGTGAAAGATTGGGCTTGTACCAGAATTTTGCTGAGTTGCGAGCGAAACGCACGGAATCTTGAGCCACCTCCAGGGTGGGCGTAGGCGGCTCTTGGGGAGAGTTCAGCGGACGCGGCTGCTGCTGTCTGGAAGTGGTCTGGTAAATCTCAGTGCCAAATTGTTGTGCCTGCTGCTGCTGCTGCTGCTGCAATGTACCCCCAAATGGCGTGCGCGGAGTGACCGGAAAGGCTGGAGTCTCTGGTCTACTTGTGGGACTAGGCGTTGTCGTTTGGCCATTGGTATTTGGGTTGCTGTGCTGCTGCTGGGGCCGTTTGCTGCTGGTGGCGTAGATGGGCGACGGTGTGGATATTTCGCGACGACTGCGCGTGAGCGTCTCCAGGTTGCTCTGACCATAAACAGCACCAAGTGGCGGCTCCGTTTCGCTTTTGTATGGAGGTCGCTCCAAGCTGTTGCTACTAATTGTGTGATAATTGCGTTCCACAACTGTGGATGCCAAGCGACGTGCATTGATCGCACCATCTGGCACATCCTGATCCTCGAACTGTATGGTGCGAGGGTGATATGGCGCTGGAGCGGGCAGAGAGCTGCGGCCCGCATCCTCATTTAAATTCAAATTGAATTCGAAATCGTAATTATATTTGCTTTTGCCATTCGAATGGCTATTTCGATAGCCATTCCCATTGCTATTCACGGTATTTGTATTGGAATAATATTGACGCTGCGGCGGTGTAGGCGGTATTCTTCTCCGTTCGCCCTCGCGTTCCCTGTACTCGTTGAAAACCTTTTCGCGTCTCTCGCGCAGCAGCTGCTCGAAATCATCTCTGACTGGTGTTGTTGTTGGTGTTGTACTACCCGATCTGTAATGATATGTATTGGCTATGGTATTGGTGTTTGCATGGGAACTAGTGCCATTTCCCAGAGTTTTGCGTACTAGCAAAGGGCTCGTCAAACGCGGTTGGGGCTTTATCATATCATTGTTGTTGTTGTTGTTGTTGTGGACTTGGGTGGAAGTTGTTGTAAAATCGAAATCTAGAAAACTATCTGCCCGCGTCGGTGTTGGCGTTTTTCTCAACGGTGTCGGCGTTTTGGCTATTCCATAACTAAATGGCAGTGAATTCTCGCGCGCGTGATAAGGTATGCCATTTCCAGTATTTCCATTATAGTTTTTATAGTAATTATTGTTATTATTGTGGCTGCTGTCGCTGTATTGGTATTTATTATTGGCCGTTTCAACGGCAGCACTATCTTCGTACGGCGACCGCATAGTTTCGCGAATTCCAAAAGACTGATTTTGAGGTAAAAAAAAAAATGAAAACTGAGCGCCGCCAGAGACCCAGCCAAACAACAACAACACACACACACGCAGATACTACAGCGCAAAAGGGGGGAAATGTAAAGTCAGCGTTGGCGTGTTCGCTCACTTTTCTAGTGTCTCTCGCTCGCTCTCTCTCTCTTTTTGGTCGCTGTGCTGGCCAACACACATGCCAAAGTCGCTTGCATCCGTGTGCCTGTGTTGAGGCCGTTACAGTGGGTCAAGTTGTTTTTTTTTGTTTCATGCTACATTTCTTTACACCAGGGAATCATACCGAATCGAATTTCGGTTCCGGCTTATGTTCTGGTACGTACCGAGACTGCCGTTTCGGTAAAAGGTTCTGTTTTGGTTTTAAAGGGTGATTTTTTAAGAGCTAAAGGAAAGTTTAAAAAAAAACACATAAAATTCAGAAAAATGCATGAAATTTTTATTTAAATCGATAGTACGATCCATATAATTTAATGTTTGAAGATTACTTCATGCAAATGTTGACCGTGGCTGCGCCTCATATGGTCCTTCCGCTTAGTCAAGTTTGGGCATACTCTTTCGAACATTTCGGCCGGTATCTCACGAAAAAATTCTTTAATGTTGTCTTCCAATGCGTCAATTGAAGCGAGCTTGTCTATACAGACATAAGCTTTAACGTAGCCCTACAAAAAATAGTCTGAAGGCGTTAAGTCGCACGATCTAGGCGGCCAATTGACTGGTCCCGAATGTGAAATAAAATTTTCACCGCACTCGCCTCTCAATAAGTCCATTGTTGCGCGTGCTGTTTGGCATGTGGCACCGTCTTGTTGAAACCGCACGTCATGCAAGTCAAGCTCTTGAATTTGGCCAAACAAAAGTGTGATATCATCTCACGGTAGCGCTCACCATTCACAGTTACGTTACGATTCGCATCATCTTTGAAGAAGTACGGTCCAATGATGCCACCAGCCCATACACCGCACCAAACTGTGACTTTTTCTGGATGCATTGGTAGCTCTTGCAATGCTTCTGGCTGATATTCACTCCAAAATCGACAATTCTGCTAATTTACGTACCCATTGAGCCAAAAATGAGCTTCGTCGCTTTCTTAACTTGAACTTTCTTAGCAGAGCACGCATTTTGATTATAAAATTCAATAATTTGTAAGCGTTGTTCGTTTGTAAGACGATTCATGCTTAAATTATAGACCAAACTGAAGATGTTTGACAGTGATAAAGTGACAAAAAGATAATAGCTAAAAAATCACCCTTTATTTAATTTCGGTATCGGATCCGGTACCTAGATTTTTTTCGGCATACCAGTACGTACCGGTAAAATTAACAGAAGAAACAAAGTGTGTAAGCAAGCTATACACAAGTATGTGTACATAAATTATCAAGTTTAATTGCGTGTGTTTTTGCACAAGTTTATATTTATAAGACGATTAAAATAAAAGAAAATAAATAAAACCAGGAAGGTATATTAATGATTACTTCTAAGAAGCATTACAGCGGTAAACGTATTTTCGTCCATCTGTTTTCTTAGCGGAGACATGATCAACTTCACACCGAATAATAGTTATTGTACGGAACAGCAAGAATAACTTTTGTTCATGCAATTCTAGAAAATTTCTCGAGTTTTTTCTGACCACCATAATATACTTATCATTTTTATTTTGTAAACGTTCAATAATCAGGAAAATCTTTATTAATGCCATTAAACTGCTTAGTGAAAGTACTAAACTATTTGTATTGCCCTCCTTCTTTTCGTACAAATTCATATATCGACCCTTGTGCGCGAAAACATCGTATGTGCCATTTTTTACGAAATTGAAATTTTGATGCAAATTAGTTCTAAATCCACTAACTCATCATCTGGTAAAATTATATAGCGATAACCATAACGGTTACGGAGATACGGATGCGCGGCAGACACCATGGCGCTACAAAGCTATGCACGCAGCACAGTGGGTAGAGAGATCAACAGTAGCACGGACTACATGATCCCAAAAACTAACTTCACAGGCGCATCAGCATTACTCGGATAACGCACCTTTTCAAGGACGGCTCAAAGATGACCTCAAGTACCTGCAAGGAGCCGGAATTGAGGCTCTCCTACAAACTGGCAAACCACTGCACCATATTCCAGGCGGAAGTCTTCGCCATAAGGAAAACAGCACCAGGTCATTGATGGAAACGAATTTGCGGACACTCTTGCAAAAGCCGGTGTCGCACTTAGCCCAAAAAGAAACACCAAACATACCTATCTTCCTACAGACGCTATACAGCAGGAACCTGGAGTAGCAGAAACTCTAGCAGAACTCTGCAGCTGCCCAGCAATCGCCACGACAAGACTATAACATCTGTACTCCCCAAGTTTCACCTCTCTGGAAAAGGCGGCCAAGAGTTCCCGCAAACAACTATTGGCATTTGCCAAATCGTTAAAGATCATTCAGGATTTCTAAAAGAAATGGAACCCCAAACAAGCACCCGGCCTCATTAAGGAGGCTCGCCGAAAATGACTACCTACCTAGAACTACTTTTTCGGCCTCACGATCCTATGACAGCTATATGACAATTTAAATATTCCCACTCCAAGGGTATAAAAATCAGAATTTAATCAAATACTCTTGTCTGAGTTCGGTAATACAGTTCAATGAAAAATTAAAGTTATATACATCTTATTCGTTTGGCCAGAAAAAACCACGCTGTTGTCTAGGAAAGGGTTGTTCAGACGTCAAGTCCAACTCTCGGCGTCGTTTGGCTGCCCGAGTTTCCCGGGGTGGAAAGTAAGGTGGCAATCCTGGTGCTTGAATCTGTAGCGGCATGGACCTTTGATTGTTGGGCGCATTGGCGCATTGAGCTGAGTTACTTTTCGGCATAGCCAACTCCACCTTCATGCGAAGATTCAGACGTGGGAACAAATGGTCATTCAAACCACGTATGGCAGACTCAGCACATTTACGAAATTCGAATCGTACAAACGCCACACGCGGCTGATTAGTGTTCGTATAGGGCCGAACTTGCACCTCCAAAATGTTCCCATAACGTCCGAAGAGTGTTCTCAATCCCTCCTCATTCATATAAGGAGGCATATTGGAAATACGAAGATTAGAGTATTTTAGATCTTCAGTCTGGGGTCTGGCAAATGAGACCTTAAGGCGTTTTCCACGTATTTCGGTTCCATCCAAGATACGAATCGCTATGGCTGCCGCACGCGGCTCCACAAGGTCAATAAATCCAAAGCATTGGCTACGACCATCATGCTTATTACGTACGATCCTCGTACTGCGAATGCTACCGACTTTGGCAAACATGTCATGCAGCTCACCCTCAAGCATATCCTGAGGCAGGTAGTTTACCATCAAATTGGTTTTGAAAGATATATCTGCGTAGTCCGTGCTTGCCTGCTTTCCAGCGTATTTTTGACGCAAGTCTGCCAGACGCTTCCTGCTTTCCATGTCAGGCTGCTTAGGGTTGCTGTCCATGGGCTCGGCCTGGTACTTGAGTAGATAGAAGCTTGGGAGTGGTTTCACGTTGTCCATGATCTCTGTGAACAAATCATAATTTAAGCCCAAATGCACATTAATACATTTTCATCTAACGCGTTTTACAACACTGACAAACGTCAGCGGGAGAGATAGACATAGAAACAGAATGACCCAGCAAAATATGCAGACACACAAATTGTAGGCAATTAAAGTTTTAAACAAATTGCGAACAAGAATTGGAGCAAAAATATTACAAAATTCTGTCGAACCGTGATCGTCGTACACATTGAAAATTAAAAAAAGGTTAAACTATTACTGTATAATATAGCTCTCAGCAAGCACTTTAATTAGTGTTAAAGTGGATTCTTTTCTTTTTTCTTTTTTGTAAAAAAATATTTATCTCTGGCCTCGGCCTGGTGACAAATCGAACGTGACATTTTTCCTATCATCATATTTATTTGGTTTCTGCTATAAGGCGAAGCAAAAACTTACAGTTTATTGCATTGTTTCTTATGCATTCTTGTATAGCCATTTTAACACCAGAAAGATTTTAGATAACGAAAGTATATGTAATCTATTGTCACTTTTTTCCAAAAAATTCAGCAAATTTAATGTCAAAATGAGAAAAATCGCGCTAGCACGGACGTGAAACCGAATATATCCAATTGGGCTATCAGTAAATGTATTAGCATACATTAGTTTAATTTGATTGTTTCCCTGTAAAAATTCGATCAAATAAAGTGTTTTTAAACACTTTAATTTTTTTGGCCCAGGTGGACCTTTTTTACCCATGTGCTTATCGAATTATGAACAAAATGTGTGCTGCGCGCTCCACAACGAATTCATTTCGCCCTTCCACTCACCTTTGGAAAATATTTAATTAGTTTCCAGATAATTTTCCTTTTTTTTCTTTTAAATTTGACTTATTTTTGTCAATTTTAAATCCCGCTTTTCTTTTTATGTGTTTTTGGCAGACAATGACCAAGCGAAGAGAAGTAGAGATGATACTTCTTAAGCTCTTTAGTATCGAAATCATCTATGGCATCCATATCGATGTGTTAGGTAACTGCCTCGATTATGTAATCCAAAATAGCGTCGAGATGGAACGATGCAATATGGAACACTGGAACAATTTTTATTATTCATATTTCTCTCTGATTAGGCAACAAAATAAAGCTCCAAAGTTGACGCCTTATTTTGCTTATTTAACAGGACAATAAGAAAAAATTAAAATTTCTCAAACACTATCTACTTGATTTTGAATCAAAACGCTTGGAAAATTAATGCTAATCGTTGCCCCATTGAAAACAAAAGTCAGAAATACCTTGTGAATCTCTCTCCTTTTAAGCCTAGTACGGAGGGCGTACGAATTTAAGTCCAATTGAAGAAGGAGAGGAGACATCGGTTCGTTATAAGACAAGCAGAGTTTTAGGTCATCGGCATACATCAAGAAATTTGAGTGAAGCAAGACATGAGGGATGTCGTTAATGAAAAGCTTATATATATAGGTTGTCAAAAAAGTCTTGCGGTATTTTTATTGAATTTTCAATTGTTCATATAATTGGTTATAATAATGCGATTTAAGTCAAATATGCGCCGTTTTGTTCGATGACGAGTTCCCAACGAGATGCCAACTTCATAATGCCCCTCTTATAGAAGCTCGCTTCCCTATTGGCAAAAAACTCGGAGAGCCCATTTTCACAGGACTCTCTTGTGGCCAACTTCCGACTACCAAGCTCGTTCACCATGGACAGAAATAGGTGGTAATCACTTGGTGCGAGATCCGGACTATACGGTGGATGCAAAAGAACCTCCCATCCGAGCTCCCGGAGCTTCTGGCGCGTCACCAAAGATGTGTGTGGCCTGGCGTTGTCCTGATGGAAGACAATTCGACCTCTGTTGATCAAAGATGGCCTCTTCTGCATGAGTGCTGCATTCAAGCGGTCCAGTTGTTGGCAGTACAGGTCTGAAATGAGCGTTTGGCCATAGGGGAGCAGCTCATAGTGGATGATTCCCTGCCAATCCCACCAGACACACAGAAGAACCTTCCTGGCCGTCAATCCAGGCTTGGCCACCGTCTGGGCAGCTTCACCGCTTTTCGACCACAACCGTTTGCGCTTCACGTTGTCGTAAGTGACCCACTTTTCATCGCCAGTCACCATCCGCTTCAATAACGGGTCGATTTTGTTGCGATTCAGAAGCGATTCGCATGCATCCATACGGGCAAAAATGTTTTTTTGCGTCAAGTCGTGTGGCACCCATACATCGAGCTTCTTTTTGAATCCAAGCTTCTTCAAATGGTTTATAACGGTTTGATGACTCATGCCCAGCTCTTGGCCGATGCTACGGCTGCTACTATGCCGGTCTCTTTCGATCAATTTAGCGATTTTATCGCAATTTTCGACGACAGGCCTTCCGGAACGTGGCGCATCTTCGATCACCTCTGCACCAGAACGAAAACGTTGAAACCATCGTTGTGCGGTGGAAATGGAAACTGTATCGGGTCCATAAACTGCACAAATTTTATTGGCAGCATGAGATGCATTTTTGCCTTTATCGTAGTAGTACTGTATAATATGCCTTTTTTTTCTCTTTATTTTGCTCCATGTTTGCGACGCTATAACTCAAACACGTGAAAAAGCGCGTGAAAAGAGCTTTCCAAAAAGCTCTAGCGTGAACCGATGCGACGAATACAACTAGAACTACGCGCTTGCAAAGACAAGCTTGCGGAAATACCGCAAGACTTTTTTGACAACCTTATATGTATATGCGGCTGTGTACGGTCACCTTCACCAGCTATTTTCGCCATGAAACTTTGTCGTTCGGGTCCGGCGTTAAACTGTAGGTCCCTTTCTCTTGTGCGAAAAATTTGAAGCACACACGCCAAGGGACTGAGAGAAGCTTAGCTTGGCCCCGTTGGAGGAGCTGAATTTTTGTATCTGTATGCAATTTTTCATTTTACATTTACATAGGGATTCTGATGATGATGGATCTTATGATGATAACGATTTCTTAAATGATTAGCAGCTGCGCTCCGGCTTTCACTTACTTTTGCGATTTGCGATTTCTACAACCCAAATTCGCAACTTTTTGTTATCGATTCTGTTTCATTCCCAATCCGTTCTGCAACACTTCGCGTGTCTAAATTTTGCGCGAAAAGCGAAAATGGAAGCATGGCGGTAGTTGTCTTAGTTATATTTTGGGAAAATTAAAGCCATTTTTTTTTTATTCATGGATAGAGTACCATTTTTGAAGAGTACTTAAAGTAAAACGCGTAATGTTTTATTCATTGGCAGCTATTTTGGTGAAAAACTTGAGTATTTTTTTTTTGGAAATACACACTTTTCTTAGAGAATGTAGAGGATTGTAAAACTTTATTCAATATAATTTCTTCAGCGTACTATCAGCTACAACTTTGCCAAAGACAGTTTGCGGCTGTCACAAAAACTAAATAAGCTGTTCGCCCAAAACTAATGACACCTTTTTTTACACTCCCCACCTCGCATTTGGAAGATCATTTTAACAAGAATCACTAGAGCCCTTTTGATGATTAAAAGGAGATTAATCTCTCTAAAATGACTCATGCCTTTTGCTCAAAATGTGAATCATTAACTATCGACTCGAAAAGGACTCGCAAAATGACTCGAAAATGAGTCGAAACTGATCAGAAAATCGGGTATTTATGACTCTTCTAGAAGAGTCGCGGATAGGGTACCATTTTCTCCTGACAAAAGTATCAATCAATCTATTTTAATCAGACTGAGGAATCGAAAAAGACTCGAATGTGATCAAAAATTAATAAAATGAGTCGTCGAATATGTCGGAACCGCTTGGATCGGATGGTTACTTTTTAAAGAAATGATCGGTCGGAAAATGGGTTTTCTTCTTCTTCTTCTAGTTCCAATCCCGTGTGGAACATAGGGCATCAACCACTCCTCTCTTCCAACGTACTCTGTTTTTTGCCGTAGCTTTCAGTTCTCTCCAGGTTTTTCCGATGCTTTCCGCTTCTCTACCAACAGTCCTCCTCCAAGTTTCTTTGGGTCTGCCAGGTGTCCGGCCGAATCCATCCAGTGGGTTCAAAAAAAGGTTTTGTTCTCAATTTTGCCTCTTTAAAATACAGTCATTGCGAGTATTATATGTTTTTAAGCTGATCTGCGAAGTTTGGTCGAAATCGAGACAAGCTTTTTCACACACAAAGTTAGCTTTGCTCTCTCGTTTTTGTTGTCACTCCCAATTTCAAGAACTTTGAGAACTATCGATTCCGCATAGGTGTTAGATTTAAAAGAAATTAAAATTTGTCCCACTGTATTTTCTAGTCTTGTTGACTACCATTTCGCATCGGTTCCGAGACTATTATCTTGGTTTTAGAATGATATTATTCTCAGTGTACAATCGAATTAATAAGAGTGTCCGTCCAGCCTGTCTACCATATACCCCTGGCTGAGAAAAATGTAACAAAATGATAAAAAAAATTATATGGTTTTAACAGCAATTGTTACAAAGCCGGAACGATATCTAAAACTAGAGAAAAGCGATGTAAACCTCGTTAGCTTAAAATATCTTTTCTAATCGCTTGGACTTTAAACGTCCCAGAGCATGATGAGGAATGGTGTTTCTGTTCCTAGTTTGGACGATCTCTGTCCGTAAGTTTGGCCTTAAGTTGATATGTCACGTTTAAAGCAGACTGATCCTGCTGATGTGGAAGAGTTATGTGCAGTTCTGGCATTTTAGTTAAGAGGTTTCAATTAAAATTCAAAATGTTTTATTGATACCCCCCTTTTCCACCCCCCCAACACAAAAAAAAATTTTAATTTTTTTTTTTTTTTTTTTTTTTATTCGTCGCATCGGTTCATGCTTTTTGGAAAGCCTTTTTTACGCGCTAACACGTGTTTGATTTATTGTTGTTTGTTTTTAGTCGTTCGTGAGTTATAGCGCGCACATGGAGCAAAATAAAGAGAAAATACGGCATATTTTACAGTACTACTACGATAAAGGCAAAAGTATGCAACCACTTAATTTTGTGCAGTTTATGGACCCGATACAGTTTCCATTTCCACAGCACAATGATGGTTTCAACGTTTTCGTTCTGGTGCAGAGGTGATCGAAGATGCGCCACGGTCCGGAAGGCCTGTCGTCGAAAATTGCGATAAAATCGCTGAATTGATCGAAAGAGACCGACATAGTAACAGCCGTAGCATCGTTATAAGCCATTTGACGAAGCTTGGATTCAAAAAGAAGCTCGATGTATGGGTGCCACACGACTTGACGCAAAAAAACATTTTTGCCCGTATGGATGCATGCGAATCGCTTCTGAATCGCAACAAAATCGACCCGTTTTTGAAGCGGATGGTGACTGGCGATGAAAAGTGGGTCACTTACGACAACGTGAAGCGCAAACGGTCGGGTCGAAGCGGTGAAGCTGCCCAGACGGTGGCCAAGCCTGATTGACGGCCAGGAAGGTTCTTCGTGTGTTTGGTGGGATTGGCAGGGAATCATCCACTATGAGCTGCTCCCCTATGGCCAAACGCTCAATTCGGACCTGTACTGCCAACAACTGGACCGCTCGAATGCAGCACTCATGCAGAAGAGGAAATCTTTGATCAACAGAGGCCGAATTGTCTTCCATCAGGACAACGCCAGGCCACACACATCTTTGGTGACGCGCCAGAAGCTCCGGGAGCTCGGATGGGAGGTTCTTTTACATCCACCGTATAGTCCGGATCTCGCACCAAGTGATTACCACCTATTGCTGTCCATGGCGAACGAGCTTGGTAGTCGGAAGTTGGCCACAAGAGAGTCCTGTGAAAATGGGCTCTCCGTTTTTGCCAATAGGAGATCAGCCCCCAAGAGGATGAAGTTGGATCTCGTTGGAACTCGTCAACGAACAAAACGACGCATATTCGACTTAAATCGCATTATTATAACCAATTTTATGAACAATTGAAAATTCAATAAAAAATACCGCAAGACTTTTTTGACAACCTTATACGTTTGTCAATTTGGAGGCGTAGAGAGCGAGAGAGAGCGCCAAAACGAGGAAGGTGGAGGGGGCCCCCCCCCCCAATTTATAAACAGACACAAACACACTCACACTGTAGTCTAAGCTAATCAATACAAGCGATCGCAGCAGATTCAGATACTAAATCGGCATTCTCTTTCTCTCCATCTCTCTCTGTGTTCTTTCTCTCCTCTCTTTAAGCATTTGTTGTAAATTGTAAACAAAAACATTCGAAACGTTTTCTAGTTTCAAAGTGCTCCCCCCGTTACTCCCACATCAGTTCGTTTCTTTGAATGATTTGTCTTTGCTTTGGGGCCATCTGCGTTTGTTTTTGTTTTTCCATCGCTTGAGTGCTGAATGAATAACCTTTGTTGGAAAGAGCCAACACTAAAGATCGGATCTACATGCATCGATCAATAAATTGCGGTCTAGTTTTCAATTATAAATCCCATCAGGTTCAGGTTGCATTTACTTTCAGTGAACTTTTGCGGCCAGCACACACACACACACATAAAGATAGTCGCATCTTTTTTTGATTTCTCAACATTTTTCTTGTAGAAAGTGGAGAAAATTGTGGGCATACCTTTTCTGGGCAACAAACTACTACAACAAGATGAAGTTAAGACCACAAACCAAACACAATTTCGGGCTCGTGTGACGTCAGAAAAGCAAGGCAAAGACAAAAAAAAATGCAAAACAACAATTTTTCGCAGCGACCAGCATTGTCTGTGAGCAGCCAGATTTAGCAGTTGTGGGTGGTTTGAGGTCATAGTCAGTGTTACCACCCACTAACACACTCACACAAACACACACGAAAGCGCTCTCTCTCGATCGCTCACTTGCTCAGTCCTCTGTTGGCAACTCGTTTACCTTTTGTGTTGTTGTTGTTGCTGCCGCAAAATCTGTCAATTGGGATTTTTGGGAAATGCCAATCATAGCCATATGTTATAATAACTTCAATTTATGGCCAAAAATCATCCATCTAATGTCGAATTAGCTGCTGTAAATGATTTGAATGATGATTATAAGTCCTACGGATATGATTAGAAGCGGTTAAAGATGATTTCCAGTGGCCTTTCACGGGTATGACAAAGCACTTGAAACTCAGGATCAAACTAATGAAAGCAATCTTTATATATGGACGCCAAATTTGGTTTAACATATTCCCATCATAAAAGAAAAGACTTCAGAACACCAGAGAGCAGTCACATGGATCTCTCTTTCAAAAAATTACTCAATTTAGGCAATTTATTTACACAAAAGTGTCCTTCACAGAACCCGAAAAAAACCAATTGGAAAGCGCACAATAAGCTTCTTCTCAAAAAACATGAACAATCCCCAAAATATATACCAAGTACAGAAAAACAATTAGATGAACTTGTGGAAACGCTTACCATCGCGTATAATGAGTCATTTAATAAGGCATGCCCCCCTAGATCAATATCCACCTTTGAACCACCTTTGTGGTCCGCAGAGCTGGATAAGCTCGGAAAAGAGAGTCGTCATACCTTATTATTTGTTGTTGGGGAAGTGATGCACCGCAACCAATTTTGGTCTATTGTGCCCCCCTACTGAATTTACAATTCCCCTAGCAGCCCTAATTCCTGTACAAAAGCCAGGATTTTTGTGGGTTCTAAGTTACTGATATTGCTTGGGTGTAGAATGTGTTTCCCAAATCTGTTGAGTCTGCGCCTCGCTTGGGCATCGCAGTGTGCTAATATATGCTCAAAGGACTCCTCCTTCTCTTCACAGTATCTGCAAAGCTGGGTGTTTGTTATTCCCAACTTGTACATATGGCTCCGCAGTCTGCAGTGACCCGTGTAGAGCCCTGTCAGAATTCTGAGGGCATTCTTTCCTTGTTGGATTAACTTTTGAAACCTTTTAAGGTCGTGGTTCACTATAAATACTTTAGCTTGTCTCATTCCCCTGGTGTTTACCCAGGAGGCTGTTCTAAGCGTACTCTCTTCCTTTCTTAAAAGTCCTTTTATTGTGTGTTGGCCTATGCCGCAGTAGGGTTCTGGCCCTACCATTGCGGTGGCTGCACCCTTGCGTGCCATTTCGTCGGCCAATTCGTTTCCGGGGATGTTGTTGTGTCCCGGTATCCACCGTAGGGTCAGGTTGTTCCTGCTGCCTAGTTGCTCCAATTTGTTCTTCGTCTCTAAGACTAGCTTAGAGGTGAACTTATTGCTACTGAGTGCTTTAAGCGCTGCTTGGCTATCGGAGAGGATAGCTATTTCTCTATTATGGTAGTTCTTCCCCATATATAACGGTCTGCACAACGGGAGATGGCACATACTTCAGCTTGAAATATGCTTGTGAATTCTCCCATTGGTTCCGATATTTTCGTTCCTGGTCCTGCTACCCCAAGTCCGGTTCCTTGGGGCGTTAGGGACCCGTCTGTGTACCACATAATTGTGTGTGGTTTCATTTTATATGTCTCTTCAAGTGAGATCCATTCTCTCTTATTACTTTGGTGTACAGTGAAATTCCTGTCAAAGTGATACTCGGCCACCATTTCGTCTCTAGGTTGGAGGATTAAGGGGATTTCCTTTTCCAGCTTTTCAGAGTCTCTGAGGCTTACTATATGGTTTCTACCCACTCCTTCTGTTGTTAATCTAAGCAGTGTTGCTTTTTTCTTCAGGCCGATGGTATGGTGGAGTGGTGTTAGCTCCATCAAAACCTCGATTGCCGCTGTCGGACAGGTACGCATGGCTCCAGTCATGCATATACATGCCAGCCTTTGCAGTTTTTGCAACTGCGTTCTTACTGTGAGGAGGTTTGCTCTATCTCCCCAAACGACAGCTCCATTAGTGAGCATTGGTCTCACAACCATGAGGTATAGCCATCGGAGTATATGTGGTGCCATGCCCCACGATTTTCCGGCTATGCTCCTGCATGTGAATAGTGCTCTAGTGCATTTGCTGAGTGTATACTCTATGTGCTTGTCAAACCTCAGCCTGTTGTCAAAGACAACGCCGAGGTATTTGACTTCTTTTTCTGGCCGGATAGGCGTATTGGCCTCATTCTGCTTACCTTGTATTTCCTAGTAAACGATACTATAATGGTTTTCGCAGGGTTTAGGTGGAGCTCAACCTCCTTGCACCAATTAGACGTGACATTCAGACCCCTCTGGACTATGTCACATAGGGTTTCCTCGTATTTTCCTCTCGCAACGATGACAATGTCATCAGCGTATCCTTGGCATGTTATGCCCAGGGAGGCGAGTTTTTCTAGGAGCTCGTCCACTAGTAGGCTCCACAACAATGGGGAGAGAACTCCCCCCTGAGGGCATCCTCTAGTTGTGGTGACTGTGATGGTTTCTTCACCTGCCATCATACCTTTAACGTGGCTAAATATAACGACGAAACAACCGCTTGGGAGAGCTATATAATTATAAACAGGCTATCAGGAAGGCTAAACGCTCTTCCTGGGTCTGTGGTAACATTGAGTCTACTTCTGATGCTTCATTGCTCAGGAAGATCCTGGTAAGCTCACCAACCTTAGCCAGGACTCCTGCAAAAACCAGACGGATCCTGGACAGTCTTGAGAGAAGAATCACGAAATCTTCTGCTGAGCACTCACTTTCCTGAATGCTCCCTCAACGTTGTAACAGAGACCAAAATTAAATGGGCAATGGACTCGTTCGAACCATTTAAGTCACCGGGTCCAGATAACATATTTCCTGCCCAACTACAGAAAACTGTTGGGCATACTATAACCTGGCTCTTCGCAATCTATGTAGGCTGTCTTAGGCTCAAATACATACCCATCAGGTGAAGAGAAACGAAAATGGTATTTATACCAAATGGCCAATCAGCCTATCTTCATTTTTTTCTGAAGACTCTTGAGAGACTTATAGATGCTCACCTGAGGCAAACTATAAATCCCGCTCATCTAGCACGCACACAACATGCATACAGCAAGGGTAGGTCTACTGAAACCGCCCTAAACTCCTTGGTTTCAAGGATCCATAAATCACTTGAAGTAAGCGACTTCTCCCTAGTAGCATTTCTCGACATAGAGGGTGCTTTCAATAATGTCCAACGGCATATGTGCCGGTAGTAAGATTCATCGACCAATTGCTAACCAGCAGGTCGGTGTACTCCCAACAGAGGTACTCCGGAAGGAGGTGTTCTCTCTCCGCTGCTGTGGGTTGTAACATTTAACCAACTGCTGCGACTAATGGAGGCGGAGGAACACGTAGTGGTAGCAGACCGCACTGACAACACTGGCTCAGTGGACAAAATCTTTTGGATTGGGCGTTAACCCGGCTAAAACGGAACTAGTTCTTTTCACCAGAAAGTACAGAAGCCTTAGTATTGCAGGGGAGTCTGGTCACAAATGGAGAAGTTACTTCTCCAACCTACTGGGAGGCGATTACGAACAGGATGCCGCCATTAGAGAAGTAACAATGCCACCAATCGACAACATAGAGATAGAACCCGCCGACCCAACAGAAAGTCTGTTTAGCCATACAAAGGCTAAAGAACAACAAATCACCAGGCGCTGATGAGCTGCCCTCTGAATTGTTCAAGGCTGGAGGCGAAGAATTGATAAGGTGCATGCAGTCTTTAAAAATGGAGGCCCTGCAGTTTGCGCCAACTACCGCGGGATCAGTCTCCTCCCCATCGCATATAAGGTTCTGTCCCGCATTATTTGTGAACGTCTAATCCTTACCTTATCAGTGTGACTTTAGACCTGGTAAATCCACAACAGACCAGATTTTCACACTACGACAAATCCTGGAGATGACCTATGAAAGAGGCATCCAAACACACCACCTTTTTGTTGATTATAAATCAGCTTTCGACACACCGATAAGGTCAAGCTTCTTTGAAGCCATGTCAACTTTAGGTATTCCAGCAAAGTACCTTCTTCTTTGCATGATGACGTTGAGAAGTACGCAAAGCTCCGTCAAAATAGGAAAGAACCTCTCCGAACCGTTTGATACCAAAAGAGGTTTTAGGCAGGGCGATACCTTATCGTGTGACTTCTTTAATCTACTGATGGAAGATATATATATATATATTTGCGCAAGTGCCGACTTGCCAACAGAACTTGCTACTTGCATATGCCGATGATATTGACATTATCGGCAAAACCAAACGGGCAGTAAGCAAGGCGTTTTTAGAGATTGAGAAGGAGTCTGAACTTATGGGTTTAGCGGTAAATGAGGACAAGACGAAGTACCTAGTATCCGCGGACAAAAAGTCATTGCGACTTCGACAATCTGTTACAATGGAGGAGTACAACTTTAATGTTGTAGAGGATTTCGTCTACCTCGGAACGATGATAACCAGCAAGAACAACATCAGTCTGGAAATCCGACGAAGAATCACTCTTGCGAACCGATGCTACTATGGGCTAAGTAGGGAGCAAAGACCTCAAGCGAAAAACAAAAATAGCCCTTTGCAAGTCGCTTATCATCCCGCTCCTGCAATATGGCGCAGAAGCATGAACAATGACAGCAGCGGATGAAGCGGCGATTGGCGTGTTTGAGCGAAAAATTCTCCGGAGGATTTATGGACCTTTAAAAGTCGGCGATGATTTCCGCATTCGAAAAAACGACGAACTGTATGAGCTCTATGGGGACACCAGTCTGGTCAAGCACATAAAGCAGCAGCGGCAGCGCTGGCTGGACATGTCGCCAGGATGAAGGAAGAAGCTCCAGCAAAAAAAACGTATAAATCGAAAGCGGATGACTATGGAGGCGGCAAGAAGGGAAGACCACCACTAAGATGGGAAGATCAGGTGCGGGAAGACATTGCCAAGCTTGGTGTGACCAACTGGTGGTAGCTCGCACAGAACAGAAACGAATGAAGAGCGTTAATCGCAGAGGCCCAGACCGTCAAACGGTTGTAATGGCCATTAAAGAAGAAGAAGAAGCCTTGTATTTGGAGACAATGCCCAATACCTGGGTGTCATTCTGGACAGGAAACTATTTTGGAAAGACAACATAAATGAAAGTATAAAGAAGGCAACCATTGTCCTTTACTCGTGCAAAAGGGCCATAGGCCGCAAATGGGGGTTTTCTACTTCCATAGTACATTGGCTATACACAGCCGTTGTACGTCCCATCCTACTCTACGGAGCACTAGTATGGTGGCCAGCTCTCAGGAAACAATCAATCCTGAACAATCTCAGCAAGGTACAGAGAAGTGCTGAGATATGATAATCAATCTTTTATAATCTGAGATAATCAAGGTTTATAAGGAAATCTGTGTGGTCGTTTGAATGTGAATATGCAATACAAAAGTCCGCTGATGATAAGATGTGGTGACCTTTGAAACAGCGATCGTTGTACGGACATACCAATTGTTATTCCAAATGCTATGCTTCGGTAAGGTAGGTGAAGGTATACAGTACCCTTAAGCAAATTTTTATAAAAATTTCTTAAAACTTGTCAAACTATTTGCCTGTGGGAACAACTTCGCTTGACTGGTATTAAATTTCAGTTCTATCCGTTCGGATAAAACGTGGCGTCATCTAGATGTCGAATCACAATTCGAATTTAACAATAAAGCGCCATCTAGGGCCAAACGGGGTCAATGGCAAATCCGAATCCACTTATCCGTAGTTTCAACAATAATGCTGAAAAATGCATGGAAAATAGAAGTGGCCGTATTGACAGAAGTGGAAGAGACAGCAAGATGTGAAGATGAGGACATTTTAAACGAAACCGCAGAGTTGGCTAACTAGCTTAATCCAGCATTCATAGAAGGCGTATTACAGATTCTAGACGAGTGCTAAAAATGAATCGGTTTCATTCACAATGGTATTTTGGATACTTTGAGCCTAGTATGGACAAATGCCAGGCATGTTTTATGGCAAACCTACATATGTATTTATCTAAACTTTTATAATACCAATGTATAGAACTATATTCGGAATATATATATGCGAAAATATCCCGTTTTGAATGCATTTGCCTGTTGTTGTCATTGTTTTCTACTGCCTAAAGATATGCAATGCTGTGAATTGCACTGTTGCTGTTTGCTACGCACCCACAGATGGCGCTATTAGGCACAACTTTCACAGAGATGTTAACCTACTGAAACAGGGAAGTTTCACAAACAAACACATTTTTACCAGCTGCTCGATTGGCGCCACTGAGCCGTTATACTTACCTCATTACTTGGTGTAATGTGGCGGTGGTGAAGGTGAATGGATATTTTTTTTTCATTCTCAATTCAAATTACAATTTTAAATTTATGTTTATTTTACTATTTCATTGATTTAATACGAAAATTGAAATTTTTCACTATGTCCGTTCAATTGCTGCCTAAAATTGGCATTTTTCGAGTTTTGGTTAAAATTACACTAGTTTACAGCCAAAAAGACCCATTTCTACTGAAAAATTTTTTTAGTGTAGTTTTGAATAGTGATCTCAAAAATCAATTTCAATCATTTTTTTTGTATTATTTTGGTAGGTGCACTTACATTTTTAGCTATATGTCATTTTACAATTGACGGGTATGAAGAATGCGGGTATTCATACCGATTCGATATATTCTATTTTGAAGGGTGGTATTTTTGCGTTGAACAGTCACACTGCACCGTACGCTGGCCCACCCATGATGAAATAAGTATAGGGTGGTCTCGTCGGCTCGAGCAAAAACAAGGAGCACGCTAAGGGACAAAAAACTAGCGTCATAGCACGGCCAAAAGTCGAAAAACGTTGGAATTGGCTTAAAGTTTGTACTCGACTCCGACGTCAAAATTAGAAAACAAATGGCGGATCCAATATGGCGGACAATTTCTTCAAAATCGCTTGGTTTGGCTGAAAGTCTTACACGGGGTTTCGTTGCAAATCACGATCCGAAGTCCAACTTAGAAAACAAAGGCGGATCCAATATGGCGGACAATTTCTTCGGAAACATACTTGATTTGGCTGAAACATCGAAAACCCGATCGATAATATCTCGATATGTATATTTGTAATGTCGCGACAATTGTCGCACAAAAAAACACCGAGCTAAAAGCTGCTATCTGCTGCTAATTTTGACTTGTTTTGAAGAATTGTCTAAATAACAATTTCTTATTTGTTTGAGTGGGATCGCTGAGTTTTGACTTATTTGACTTATTTACCACGATTTTTCAGAATGTGCCCGAAAAAACTTCTTCTTTTATTAATGATTCACTGAGTCTGCATAGTTAATAATAATTTTGAGCAATACGTTTAATACTTACTTTCTGGTAGAATCCATTTTCGAATCCAAATCGGTATTTTTCCGAATCTATACGGTCTAATTTTATATTTGACGTGACGATAACGTGGGCCGACGCTCACGAGTAATTCAACCTGCAGACCTCTAACGTCGAATACAACTTTACACTAACTTTCAATCTTAAAGTCTATAAAAATTCCTTTTTAACTTTCAAGCAGATCCGAAAATATATTTTATAGAAATAAACAAAACAATTTCTTTTTCCCCGAGACTCTCTTATAAAAAAATATTATATCGACCATTAAATTCATAGAAATTCTAAATTTTTATTTCTTTCTCGAAAAACTTCATAAAAATTCGCAATTTTCCAAATAAGAAAATTTAAAAAAAACGAAATTTTACTTTGAAATTTTCACAGATTTTTTTGTTACCATGAAATTTTGACTTTGAAACCACATAGCTCGGCTAGTTATGCACCGATCCAAAATATTCCAGTTGACACCAGAATAACATCATTTCTTAACAAAACCTCATTTTCACTTTCAGACAATCATCCTTTGTCAAAAACTTTTTGCAACCGTGGGTCTATGCTTTAAATTTATTGTTAACTTTGAACAGGAATACAAAAACAACTACACCTGAAGGTATACAGTACCCTTAATTGAATCAGCTGTATCTGGGTGTCAAGTTAGCACCTGTGCCTGTCAGGTTAGCGGTTCCATGGACTTTTCGACGAGCAGTAACGCAAATTTTAGTTTGTCTGAGCTCGACCGATCGTGTTGGAATTTTACGAAAGCTTTTAATTTTTATACCCGTTACTCGTAGAGTAAAAAGGGTATACTAAAGTCGTGCAAATGTATGTAACAGGCAGAAGGAATCATTTCCGACCATATAAAGTATATTGTTGGAAATACATCTGGCAACGCACTGCCAAGCCGCCCTTCTGGCAACTACATAATCTATCGATATCAGTCGTCGATAAAGAGCCGCCGATCGAAGATGTCCGCTTCGCTTCTCACTCAACTTTGTTCTCTGCACATTAATTAACTTTGTATTACTATTCACATTAAACTCTATAATTAAACCTAAAATCCAACAGGTTATGGGCCCAACACGCTCCCAATGCGCAAGTGAATAAGTAAATTCGGAAAGTTAATAAAACGTTTAGTGCAAGTTACAAAATACTACGTCGTTGTGAAATTGTGTCTTGCGAGAAAAACAACAAAGCGAAAAGACAGAAAATTCGCGAAAGTGTACGGTAGTTGCCTGTGTGGCGACATAGAAATCGAAAAAGAAGTGTTTCTTGATCGCGCGCTTGTTTCTCGGCGTCGCTTTTCTTGGTGCTTGTGTAGCTCCTTCTTGTTCATGCTTGTGTAGCAGAACAACAAAAACAACATAAGAAGTGACAGAAAGTAAAGGAAAATAATTGTGAAATTATTGTTAAATATACTACACAAAAATGAGTGTCGCGAGTGTACGTATAGAGCCTTTGGGTAAGGACAATTTTGATACTTGGAAAATCCAAATGCAAGCGTTGTTAATAAAAAACGATTCGTGGAAATTTGTGAACGGTACATGTGTAAAACCGGAACAAAATGACGCACAGTGGTGTAACGCAGACGGAAAGGCAAAATCGGACTTAATTTTAGCCATGTCAACCACGGAATTAAAACAAATCAAAAATTGCGAAACCTCAATCGAAGTATGGCAGAAGTTGCATAATATTTATCAGTCCACAGGGCCAGCTCGTAAAGCTGCTCTACTGAAATCATTAATTCTATTGAAATTGAGTCCTGGGGGCGATATGAGAAATCACGTTGATAAATTCTTTCACCGTGCTACTTCAATGTTAACTTGTCACATATTAAACAAAATTTTGTTTCTATCACCATCGATTTTCCTTTTCGTTATTTGAAAATTTTGACCCTTCTTGTGGTTATAAGTACCACTAATAAAAATTTTCTTTTTGTTTGTAGGACCTAGTTTTGACTTTGACCCCCACCCTCTCTATCTCCGTTTTCTATCTTTTACCTCCTCTCACACACAAAAATAAATTTTACACTCCATCACGAACTCCTGAGTTACAGAATCTCTTTCAGTTGAAAAAAGCACTCTAGTGGTAACAAAGCAAAAATAATTTTAAAAATTCAAAACCACCCCTATTTGACATTGTGGACAAAATTAATGAAGTGGAACTTGTGAACATAAATGATTTGTTAGTGATCCTGTTGTTGTACAGCGTGCCAGAGGAATACGAAACTTTTCGTATTGCCATTGAAACACAGGACAATTTAATATCCCCAGACGCACTCAAAATAAAGTTGTTGGACGAATATGAGGCGCGAAACAGAAACAAAAGTGAGTCCACGTTGTCGCCTGGGCATTATTGGCACACAAGAAGAGCCAAGGTAACAAACCAAAAGATAAACAGTCAAATCAGAAATTTAAGTTCAAGTGCTACAATTGTGGCAAAATCGGTCACAAGGCAGCTGATTGTAGATCGAAGAACCAAAAAGTTGACAAAAGTAACCCTAGTAACAGCATGTACGTTGAAGCAGCAAGCTCGATCAGTTTCGAGTACAAAGGTTGGTGTTTGGATTCTGGAGCCACATCCCATATGTGCTCACAGAAAGAGAAATTCGACCACGTTGGTGCAGCAAAATGTCCACAAGTAAAGCTAGCAAATGGCGAGTCAACTGAAATTGAGGGATGTGGTTTGGTACCATTTAAACCAAACAATAAGTTTTCTGCAAACCTTGAGAACACTCTGTATGTACCAGATTTGAGAGAAAATCTTTTGTCAGTGTCTAAGATATGCGATCATGGCTATAACGTGTTGTTTGAAAAAGATGGTGCTAGAGTATTCAGAGCTTCAAATGGATCTGTACTACATAGAAGAAGTTAGCGAAAGTAGCCAGGTAGCTGTCAGTAAGCAAAGCAGCATTAAGGTATGGCATGAACGTTTTGGCCACTTTAATGAGAGGGATTTAAAAGAAGGCATACAAAAGGGTAAAATTCAGGGAATAGGTGCAAACTTAAAAGAAGATCTGCCAATTTGCGAAGTATGCATCAAGGGAAAGCAATCCCGGAAGCCATTCCCAACGTCGAATTCCTGATCGAAAGAAATTCTGGATTTGGTGCACAGTGACGTATGTGGTCCAATGCGTGTTGGCAGCAATGGACATAGCAGATACTTTTTGACGTTCATAGACGACCATTCGAAGTGGTGTGAGCTCTACACCATGAAAAACAAATCGGAAGTTTTTCAAAAATTCAAGGAGTACAAAAATTATGTTGAACGGCTAACTGGAAAGAAACTTAAAACGCTCAGATCAGACAACGGTACTGAATACACGAGTAATGAGTTCAGAAATTATTTGATTGAAGCTGGTATTAAGCACGAGTATTCTGTGGAATACACCCCTCAGCAAAATGGTACGGCCGAACGTAAAAACAGGACCCTCGTAGAAATGGCCAGGTGTATGATGTTACAAGCAGCACTACCACCGAGTTACTGGGCAGAAGCGGTCAATACTGCTAACTATATAAGGAACAGATGCCCATCCAGGAGCCTGTGTGGCGAAACACCTTTTAAATTGTGGAATAATCGTATTCCCGCGGTCAAGCATTTACGTACATTTGGGCAAATTGTGTATTCGCTCGATAAACGTTCAAAGATTAAGTTTAGCCCAAAATCTAAGAGATGCATATTCATTGGGTACTGCAACGACGCTAAGGCATACAGGCTGTATGACCCCGAGGCTAAAACTGTACTGAAGAGCCGTGACGTAGTCTTCACTAATTTGTTTGGAGATGAATACAAGTTTGAAGAATTTGCTGAACAGGAAGATGTCATCGATGCTGAGTATATACCTGGGGATCAACAAGACGATGATCAGCAAATCGAAAATGCCGAAGATCCCACCGAAGAGACTGATGAGCAAGTACCCATAAGACGTGGACCAGGAAGACCGCGAAAACAGCTCACAGGTAAACCAGGACGACCCAAATTAATTTACAATCAAATTCTTGAATTGCCAACCGAACATGCTAATTCCGAAGACGAACCAGAGTCTGAGGATGAAGATGAATTTTTTGAGACCACGTCACTTGCAGTGACCAGCAGTGAGCTTACAGCAAATGAAGCTCTGAAAGGTCCAAATGCTTCGGAATGGAAGGAAGCTCTGATGAAAGAATACAGAGCATTACAGAAGAATAAAACTTGGGAAATTGTGAAGCGTCAAGGAAAGCAGAAAGTTATAGAAACCAAATGGGTCCTCCGAACGAAATACAGACCAAACGGTGAAGTGGATTGCCGTAAAGCGCGTTTAGTAGCAAAAGGTTTCACGCAAAGAGAAGGCATTGATTACAACGAAACTTTTTCTCCTCTGGCACGAATTGGATCAATACGAGCCCTAATTGCAATTGCTGTTGAATTAGGCTTAGACGTGCATCAGTTGGATTTCAACAGCGCTTATTTAAACGGAGACATCGAGGAAGAGCTGTATATCAGCGTGCCAGCAGAGTTCCAGAAAATATTAGTTGGCAAGGAAAAGCAGAAGTACTCCCAAGATAAAGTTTGTAAACTAAAGAAGGCACTTTATGGTTTAAAGCGGAGTGGTCGACAATGGTATAAGAAGCTCGACCAGAAACTCAAAGAAATGGATTTGAAACCGCTTTCAGCTGACCCATGTATGTACATTAAGAGGGAGGAAAACGGGATATCACTGTATGTAGATGACCTCATTATGGCATCAAATGACAAGCGAATGCTAAGCCAATTAAAATCCGAATTTTCCAGTAGTTTTGAAATGAAAGATTTAGGGAAATTGGACTACTGTTTGGGGATTGAATTTCGTCAAAACAAAGAAAAGAACGAATTCTCTATGGGTCAATCGAAGTACATTAGAGATGTCTTAAAGCAATTTAACATGGATAATTGCAAACCAGTCAGCACACCATTAAATACAGGTGAGAAACTATCAATTGACATGTGCCCAAAAACCGAAGAGGAAAAGGACGAAGCTTCTCACATTCCCTATCAAAGTTTGTTCGGTGCGTTGATGTGGCTGGCAGTATCTACACGTCCCGATATTGCACATGCAGTAAGTCTGCTGAGCCAATACAACGCAAATTATGGTAAGCGGCACTGGATTGCCGCTAAAAGGGTGCTGCGATATTTGAAAGGCACACAAAACCACGGTTTGGTATACAGTCGCTGTGGTGAAGACTTGGTTGGCTATGCCGATGCCGACTGGGCTTCCAATATTGAGGATCGGAGATCTTTCACAGGCTTCGCATTCAAAATGGCAAATGCGGCGATATGCTGGGAATGCCGAAAGCAGCGAACTGTAGCATTGTCCAGTACAGAAGCGGAGTATATGGCCCTGTCCGAATCCTCGAAAGAAGGTGTCCACCTGAGAAGTTTTTTGCGAGAGATTGTGGGTCCGCTCGATACTACCGTAATCTACAATGACAATCAAGGATCTGGACAACTCACAAAGAACCCCGTGTTCCACAAGCGAACAAAGCACATAGACATCCGTCACCATTTTATAAGAGATCTTGTCGAGAAAGGAGATGTCTGCGTGAAGTATATGCCGACAAACAAGATGCCGGCAGATGTGTTAACCAAAGGACTGTCAACATCGAAGCACGAGTCCTGCATAGAAGCGTTGGGTATGCGTAAAATCAACTAGTACGGTGCCATCTGAGGGGAAGTGTTGGAAATACATCTGGCAACGCACTGCCAAGCCGCCCTTCTGGCAACTACATAATCTATCGATATCAGTCGTCGATAAAGAGCCGCCGATCGAAGATGTCCGCTTCGCTTCTCACTCAACTTTGTTCTCTGCACATTAATTAACTTTGTATTACTATTCACATTAAACTCTATAATTAAACCTAAAATCCAACATATATATATTCTTGATCAGCATCAACAGCAGAGTCGATATAGACATGCCCGTCTGTCCGTCCACGCCCCCTCCCGCCCCCGCAATTTGGAAAAAACGTTATATCTCCTACAGTTTTGAAGATAGACGATTCGTACCTTCTAGAGATAGTTAGTAATTAGCCAAATAAATCGATTGATTGATAATAAAGATCGGATGAACGGTTCTCAAGTTATGAGCAAAATAAAATGTTGCATACTTTTCTCCCTAAGGAACGCAGGAGCACTGTTAAACATGTTTTTTCATGAGTAACGGGTATATCGAAGTCGGTTAGAGCCGACTTTAACTTACGCTCTCGTTTTTATATGGTTTTGACACCCGTCGGACTCGATTTAATTTGTCTGAGTACTGAGGTTTATGCAAGAAAACTTCATCAGCAACAGAGAATTGTGTTGTGATATTGGTTAATTATGACCCTTATATTTAATTATCACTTGTGATGATGAATTCAAGCTATCAGCAAAAATCCTTTGCTAAGAAGGGCAAATTTTAAGAAGAGTGGAAACTCTGCAGGGCGCAAAAAAAAAAGGAATATATTACCAAGAGTGATGAAACAAAGACAAATTTGTAGGAACACGATGCTTAAAAAAACTTTCTACGTTAAAGTCCTGTTCGTCTTTATATATTTAGCATCCACAATAAATTTTTAGTGTGCCCATATATAAGCCAATGAGGCCAAATACAGAAACGGCCACACAGGTGGTCAGTTGTTTTGTTTGCAAAAAAAAAAATTAAATGGTGTATTTTGCCAAAATAACAGGAACACTTAAGTGTCGATGCCGGTAGCGTTGCACCAAATTCGGTTTTAAGGCTTTGAGCGAGGATCAAATTATTGCCCGTTTGAGACAGATTTGTGACTTCGAGCAGGTGCAGATTGAGGAGGAGGCCTACAATTGTACAGATATTGGGCAGAGATCCACTTGCAGTCCTGTTATCGCCTTAAGGGGGCCGAGCATGTCATCAACAAGGTCAATTTATTTGAGATGTCGGACATGGTCCCGGACTACTAATTGGAGGCTTCTTTGGATGTTTGCCGTTCGGGCAACTATAATCGTTTGAAGAAATTTGTACAAGAGATTGGCTAATCGGCCTACAGTGTGGGTCAGATGGAGCAGTTTCTGGAGTCCCTGACGGATGCCCAGATATGCGACAAGATGTGGGTGGGTGGTACAGGAAGGTTGCTTGGAGTATCTGCAAATCATAGACTTGTGCTGTGAAATCGTTTTCCCCCTCAACTGAAACGCTACGCTAGAGATTGGCAAATATACTTTGTTTTCATCAAAGATTTTTCTTTTATTCGTCGTAAATTCAAAATCCTTCTCCTCGGGAGCCGCTGGAGCTAAAACTGCTGCCCACAGCAGTTGCATCGCTATCCAACTCAATTTTCAGCTGGACCGCATTGGGTTCATTTTTGACCTCCAACAAGGAGAAGCCGGCCGTGGTCGACACAGTTTTCGCTGTGGTGGTGGTAAAAATGATGACCGGGTTGGGTATGATTATCACCTGCTGACTTCCTCCGATGTCGGACGCAACCGTCTGTGCCAACCGACCGAGGCGTATCCAAGCGTCGGACGTTAGAATTGGAGACTGTTTTCAGTACGTCCCTTCAGTGCCGATTTCGTCATTTTGTTGGGCTGATTTCTGGTCCTTAGCTTGGGGCTTTCCCTCGCCTGAAACTTTCAATCCGTTTCCTTCTGCGCTCAGGTGATTTTTCCTCCATAATCAATTTATCTGGTCAAGCCGAGTATCCAGCACCGCGGAAACTAAAAATTCCTGTCAAACTTCATATAAAAAAAAAAACTATGCCAGGAATTTTTAGTTTGTCTTTTCGTTGCTTGTGTATCCAGCAACATGAACGTAATCAACAGTTTCTTATCGATAGTTGGCATATCGATAGCGTGTGTGGATGGCGCAGGAATATATTGTCAACAATTATTTTGGATGTCACGAGCGAAAATTTTGGGAAAATGCTTTTAATTTTTGGTTGCAAAGATTGGTAGGAAATGGTACACTTATGAAAAATTGATGAGACCGCCCGAGGGACGCTTTCCATAGATAGAAAGGTCGGTTAAGACGCTGTGTGTTGCCAGATTACACTAGTTTACAAAAAAAAAAAAAAAATTACCCATTTCAGGT
This sequence comes from Lordiphosa clarofinis, assembly GCA_018904275.1. Lineage (NCBI taxonomy): Eukaryota > Metazoa > Arthropoda > Insecta > Diptera > Drosophilidae > Lordiphosa > Lordiphosa clarofinis. Next base: position 148,191 of record JAEIGQ010000212.1, read on the forward strand.
GAAATTTTTTCTTAGTATAGTTTGGAATGGTGATCTAAAAAATCGATTTCAAAAATTTTTTCATGGCTCTGTTTTTGATATATTAATTTTTAAAATTTTTTTGGTAGGTACTCTTACATTTTAAGCCATATCTCAGTTCATAATTGTCAGATAGAGTCAAGTAAGAAATAAATCGAAAGGTAATGGAGCTGCCAATAATTGCGTGGACCATTGTTTTTAAATCGGTTCAGTAGTTTGAATTCAACAACCAAGAATATTTCAAAAAAATCGATTTTTTGCTCGAAAATCCAAGAAATTTCATTTTTAAACGACTAGAAAAAATATAAAAAAATACAAAAAAATTATTTTTATTTTTTCTACTTAAGAATCGCACTTTTACGAAGAAAATACGGTATTTGTGAGGAAAATCGTGTAACACGTACCATAGATGGATCAAATTGAGTAGAGGAACTAACAGTCAAATTTGAGTATATTGTGTGTTTTCAAAAATTAACATTGTACTTTTCTTCGTTTTTTGGTCAAATTATGAAGTGAACGAAAAGCCAGAACAAAATTAAAAATTCAAAACGGAACAAAAGTCGAAGCAAACGAAAATTTATTTTAAAATATTCAGAAAAATATCACATTTTTTTGCACTAAATTGCTTACAGCTCCAGTGTTTGTTCACAGGTTTTGATCATCGATATCTGTTTTTCTTCGTAGAAGTGCGGTTCTTATGTAGAAAAAATAAAAATAATTTTTTTGGATTTTTTTACATTTTTTCCAGGCGACCAAAAATTAATTTTCGAGCAAAAAATCGATTTTTTTGAAATATTTTTGGATATTGTAGTCAAACTAATGAACCGATTTAAAAACAATGTTTTACTCGATAACCGGCAGCGAAATAACCTTTCGATTCTTATCTTGCTTGACTCTATCTGACAATTATAAAGTGAGATATGGCTTAAAATGTAAGTGCCCCTACCAAATAATAAAAAAAATTATATTTCAAAAACGGAGCCATTAAAAAATTTTTGAAATTGATTTTTGAGATCACCATTCCAAACTACACTAAAAAAAATTTTGAGTAGAAATGGGTCTTTTTGGCTGTAAACTAGTGTTATAGGCAAATCTATTAGAGTGGTACACCAATTGGTTATGATACCTGATGGTGTGCATATTAATTTGGGCGCATAATGGCAAGGCGTCTACACCGCGGTATATATGTATGTACATTGTACATATATAGATAACTCTAGTTTCTTGAGCGCAGTCGATCATGCCGTAACCCATAACGGGATCGCCCAGATCCCCCGGTACGATGCTTAAGAAGCTTATGGGGCTCCAATGCCAATAGCTGCAACCATAGCTACTGCCCGAATCACACGGACTTTCCTGGTCAAGACACGCCAAGGTACTTAGCCGCCATCTCCGTATATGGATCTTTTAATCCCAGGAGTCGCACTCAAGGTACTTTTCCGGGTCTCATAGCAATCGTATTGGCTCTTTGAACGATTAACGGCTATGTTCCAGCGGTTCGCCCATCTACCAATGCTAAGTTACTGATCCGGCCAGTAAGTGGACAAAATCCTTAATGTAGATGCGAATGTATTTAGGCAATCTTGTATCCGACCATGAATGACTTTATTCGATGGGCGACTAATCAAGAAGTCATAATACTTTGCCTTCCGGGACCCACTGCAAAGTGTCATGACATCGGTTCATCATCCCCATGTATAAAGTTTTGCTACATACTCCGAGCAGCATGCTTTATTCAGAAAATATTATTAATATTTTTAAAATTTATTTAAATTCAAATAGTTAGCAGTGTCAAACAGCTGATTGATCAGAGTGACCTTCCACCTCTTAGTTGCATGGTCACACTGTCTTAGTTATGTTCCACACACACAAGAAATAATTAGCAAATTCCTGACAGGAATTTTCCGCAGTGCTGGATACAGGCCTTCAAAATAAAGAGCTACAGCTATTTCCGCAAATCTAATCAGCTGTTTTTTCAATCCACTTACGACCCACATCGCTATCTATAAGTCAACTATCGATAGGCCAACTGGGCATTTATTTAGCGTGTCTCAGAATACAGAAAATAAATTCAGTCGCCACTGTTTATACTCTGTACCGAAGGTACATAGAGTATATTAGGTTTGTGCAAAGGTATGTAACAAAAAGAAGGAATCATTTCCGACCCCATAAAGTATATAAATTCTTGATCAGCATCAACAGCCGAGTCGATATAGCCATGTCCGTCTGTCCGTATGAACAAATAGATCTCAGAGATGGTTAGAGATGGAGGTTTGACATGTATGGGACAAGTATTTCTTATAGCTGCAGGCAGATCAAGTTTATTTTCAATTTTTGCCACGCCCCCTCCCGCCCCCGCAATTTCGAAAAAACGTCATATCTTCCACAGTTTTGTAGATAGATGGTTTGTACCTTTTAGAGATAGTTAGTAATTGTCAAAATGTATCGATTTGCTGAAGAAATGATAAAGGTCGGATGAACGGTTCTCAAGTTATAAGCAATTAGTGAACCACGCACCCCCCGCCACCCCCCCTCCCACCCTTTCACAACCAACACCGCACAATCTTAGAGAGAGAGAGAGAGCGAGAGAAAGAGAGAGAATGAGATAGAGATAGAAAGAAACACTACAGCACCAGTGCATTCAGCTCCTACTCCAGGTACAGCGTATGTTATAGTCGGGCTTAACCGACTTTCTCAATTGTTTTTATATGGAGTGCGTCATACAAATTTATTTTCCGCGCTTCTGAGAACAGGCCTTTAAGCTCACATGTAAGAACTATCAAATTATGCAGAAAAAAAAATATTTTTTTTTTAATATAAGGACAAAAAGGATGCACGGAACTCAATCCGCTTACAAATTTTAACAGCTACAGAAACAAAAACAGGTTGCCAGTTGGCAAGAAAAAGTAACGTTACTAGTAGAATGAGTGCCAGTTAGGGTGAACCAAGGAGACGGCCTGTTGGTCGCCTTTCGTGAATCCAAAGGTCGGATGGATGTCGTCTTTTGAGTCGCCTACGTATCCTCTTTGTCGCCAGATCATTGGCGAGACGGTTAGTGTGGGCCACTAGGCGGTCATTGTATCTGCTGGTGTGGCGGTTGATCTGGGAGCAAACTGGGAGAATGCCGAGGTCTTTGTAGATGGTGAAGTTACGCACATACCGGGTTGCACCGAGCACTCTGCGCAACATCTTGCTCTGCATCGTCTCGACCTTTTTAATGGAGGTGTCACAGGCTGTACCCCAGAGGCAGATACCCCACGGTATGATTACTGACTTGACTATTAAAATCTTTGCGCGTAATGAAAGCCCAGATCTCGGTCTAAGGAGCCAGTCCAATTTGTTCGCCTTAGCATTAGTGACATGTGGTTTAATGTGGTCAGACCAGGTAAGTCTCCTATCCAGTGTTATGCCCAGGTACCTGACTGAGGACGAGTGTGGTATGGCCAAGTCGTTCAGCTTAAGCCTCGGGGTGTTACCTCGTAAAGGTGCAGTGCTGACTTTTATCCGGGTTGACGGCAAATAGTTAACACAATGGGCGATATTCAAGAAATCGAAGGTCATTGTGACAAAGCTAGGCCTTAAAATTTGAATGTCTGAGCGAGTTTTTCACAATTAAACAAAATGTACATCAACAGAGCGCTCCGATTTTTGTGCCCCTCACAGCTTTTGGCAAATTTTTGGTCGCTTCATAATTGTTAGGCGCTTCGTGTTGAAGCGTGAAAAATAATTTAAAGTATTTTAATGAAAAAAAAATCGTTCGTTTAGAAATTCACTATTTCCAATTGTTTATCTTTTCCAGCATAGATATTTAAATGACCCACCTCAATCTAAATGCATTGTTTACGTGAGACGTCGTTTTATGGCGCGTCTTATCTCTTTAGCCTTCGCCACACCCACTCACGCATATCCCGGCTAAATGGCTATGAGAAATTTAAGCATATTTAAGTGATTAATGCTGGCCAATTTTGCCCCCATCGACTGGCTCCTTGGGCACCTCTCTCCTTCAGGGAAGTCCTCCTGGACTACGTAATTAAACTTGATTAATTGTCTAGTCAGCATAAAGGTAAAAAATCGGCGGCATACCCATGATAACAAAACGGAAATGGAAATTAATTAATATAAACCAACAAAGAGAAAAAGAAATAATGGAAAAGTTTTCGTTGGCCAGGGACATTTCGTTTCCACCTCCCAATACTTTGCAGCTGTCCAATTAATTTCCGCTTTTGGTTCGGTAGCATTTTTTTGGGTCTCAACAATTCCATAATCAGCAAAACAAATAAATAAACAACAATTCAACTACTTATTCTTGCACCTTGTGTGCCAAAATAAGAAAAAAGGGTTTCATTCGACTTGGCACGCAAAACTTCTTCTGCCTGGAATCAGCGATGAGTAAATTTATTTAATTTGAATTCGGATGTACAGTGCAATTCGAAAAAGGCAAGGATGCGGTGGGGGTGGCCGATGGTATCAACTAATGATGGTTGTAAGTTGCAGCTGCATGCTATAAAGAAAGAAAAGGGAACAGTTACAAAATTCTGTTTCTATGCTATCTCCGTCAGTTTTAGGGATATCTTAACCAAACTTTTCTTTGCACATTTGTCAGAGCCGGCCGGATCAGATTACTATAGCATATAGCTGCCATAGGAACGAAAGGCCGAAAAAGTAGTTTTAGTTTGTCCTATATAAAATCCCACGACTTGTTTTTCTTGTTTGAAACGTTTACTGAACATCCCATTGAGATATATGAACCATACTACTTTGGGACTCACATACTGCACTATGAACCAGCGACCAGATCATCAAGAAGAGGCAGAGCCAGTGGTGGAGCGTTGTACGGAATTCGCAGAGATCTCAACGCAGATGTAAAATGCAGATTCGCCCAAGCAATAAATTTGACAATAGTAGACATTATTTGTAACGAAGAGCGACTGTGTATCATCCCCACCTACCTTAATTGCAATCACTGGCAGATGGACTATGAAAAGCTATTTGATGGCATACAACAATTGGATCTGCCAGATATAATGATTATTGGTAGCAAAAGAACAAGTGATAACTGAGGATACACAGTCAGATAACCGATATGCAAACGTCAATAGAGCTGCTAAGGACATGATCATTGAATGGAAAGGTAGAAAATTAATAGAACTGTGCGAGACATTTAATATGACAGTCCTGAATGGTAGAACAAACAGCGACAGCGAAGCAAGCTTTACATTCATAAGAGCACAAGCTACTTCAACAATAGACTATTGTCTGATTACCGGCGCATGGCAACAATATGTAATTGACATGGAAGTTAAAAGCGAGGTATACTCAGATCACATGCCAATAAGCGCAGATATTGATATTGGGGACCACAGGCAATCGCAGGAAAGTGAAAGCAAGCTTCTGCCGAAGTTAAGATGGCCCACAGGTACGCGGGAAATTTGGAACCATCTACACACACAAAAACACAGCCTTGGTACAACAGCGAATGTGAGGCAGCCAGGAGTAAATCGATGAATTTACTGCGCGCGTTCAACAAAAATGCAACTCATGCAGCCAAAGTACAGTACCATGAAGCAAATACTAAGTACAAGTCGCTATGCAAGCGCACGCAGGCAGCATACTATAGGCAGCTAGAGATAGCGTTGAACAACGTGAGAGATAGCAAAGCTCTCTGGAATCGTATAAGAAAGATTAACGGAACAAATAAAAGGAAACCAATAAAAGTGAGCGCATCACATTTTCAAAGTCCACGTACCAATCGCAGACCCACAGGACCTACTAATCGCCACCTTCGCTGACGACACAGCACTAATGGCAAGAGACGAGTGCATCTACACGGCAACCGACACTCTACAAGAGTACCTCAAGAAGTTTGAGGGGCTGGCGTTTAAGCAGCATACTTCTGAGGTAGCGGCAAAGCTCCGAACCAAGGCGATAATAATGGACTGGCTCAAGAACAAGGTCCTTATTTATAAGGTTATCCTGGCGCCCATCTGGAGATACAGCATTCAGGTGTACGGTATTGCGGCAAAAACCCACCTGAACAGAATTCGTGTCTTCCAAGCCAAAATCCTCAGACGAATCACAGGTTCTGAGTGGTACATACGCACTCGGGATATTGAACGTGATTGTGGGGTCCCTATGGTTGGAGACACTTTAAACAAACAGGCAGCGCGGTTTCTCGATAAGGTAGCATGCCACCCAAACAATCTGGCTCGAAGACTACTTAGAAGGCGAAGGATCAACGGGATCAGGGCCAGAAGAAGGCTCCAAAGGATCCACCCAACCGATCTGACCAACAGAAGAATACAGCTGCAAAATGATCACACTACTCACCCGACTTGATGCTTCTTTTAGAACCACTACCCAGTACTGACCTAGCTATTCCACCTACTTAATGTACACACTTGTAAATACCCACTATACCTTTTCACCCACCTGTAAATACACAAAAACACATACCTTTACAATTAAGCACTTACCCACCTGTATCTATAGGTACATATCATATACATATATCTACTCGCAAGTTCAAAACCCAAATTAATTACTACATACTTATTAAATACAACCACAGCATAACATACTAGGTAACACGCTAAAAATCTAAAAGTTAAAATCCTTACTCCTAGATACACACTCACAGAAAATCAACATACAAATAGCATTAGAAAATCGAAATTATTATAAACTACAATAAAAGTTACTTTTAGAAGTAACAGTAAATTGTAAACAATTAGATCTAAGGTAACTAATTGCGAATAAAACATATATTTTAATTTAAAAAAAAAAAAAAAAAAAGTCTACTCTATGCTGAAATTCCCCTCGCCCAACACCGTTTTGCTTTCCCATTTACGACAATGCCAGCGTTAGATCAATCGATTCAAGCAGCAGAAGTGTCAGAAGCCCTCGCACGTAGCAAAAATAAACGAGAGCGTAAGTTAAAGTCGGCTCTAACCGACTTCGATATACCCGTTACTCATGAGAAAACATGCTTAACGGTGTTCCTGCGTTCCCTAGGGTAACCATCCAAAAAGTATGCAAAATTTTTTTAGGATGGTAGGGGGTTGGGTGCTTGGTTCACTTTTTTGCTCATAACTTGAGAACCGTTCATCCGATCTTTGTCTTCGGCAAATTGATTCATTTTGCTAATTACTAACTATCTGTAGAAGGTACGAACCGTCCATCTTCAAAACTGTAGGAGATATAACGTTTTTTCCAAATTGCGGGGGCGGGAGGGGGCGTGGACAAAATTTGAAATAAACTTGATCTGCGTGCAGATAAAAGAAGCATTTGTCCCATACATGTCAAACCTCTATCTCTTACCATCTCTGAGATCTAGGTGTTTATACAGTTAGTATACCCTTTTTACTCTACGAGTAACGGGTATAATGATTGATGCTCTAAGTAGGTACTGTCAGACGTGGAGTCTTTGTATAAATATCGAGAAGTCAAAAATAATGATAGTAAAAGATGGAAGAGGACGAAGAGCCAGAGCTGATGAATGGACACTAGATGGGGTATTGCTAGAAACAGTAAATGAGTACAAATACCTAGGCGTGCTACTGACATCCAATATGTCGTTTAAGAAACATTTGGCACAGAAATTGACAGACGCCAAAGTCGCTATTAATAGCACCTGGAAACATCTGCTTGGGAAGAAGAAAGTCAACAACAGCACCAAATATAAACTGTTATTAGCAACGTCCAGTTAAATTATGTGTTATGCGGCCCCAGTCTGGGGATGTAGAGCGTTTGCTTCGTTTCTACATCAAAAAGATCCTTTAGCTGCCTGTAAACACTCCGAGCTACTCATTATACATTGAAACGGGCCTTCCGACACAGCTGCACTTTAAACATATAGGCAAAGCTGTGCAGATGGACTCTTCACGGCTCCCAAAAGTCATAGTTGAACAACTTTTGATAGACCGATCACAGTTCTTCCATGAATGGGATAGTATGGCAGGAGATCACAACATAAGAACATATACAAATGACAGCACAACTTGGGATGCGTGGCAAATAGAACTGTTACAGAAGATTGACGATGGAGTGTGATACACGATGCACATATAAGCTCCTAAGCTCTGGGCCGTATGTGGCCCAGTGGTTATTGTGCTGAACTGCTGGGCGGGAGGTCGTGGGTTCGATCCCGCCTCTGAACATCTAATAATAAAAGTTTTTTTCTTTCTTTAGAAAATGGCTTTTACACATACGGTCACCTTCACCAGCTATTGGCGCCAGCTGTGAAGTAACTAGGCATGAAAATGCAAATTCTCAAACTTTGCCGTTCGGATCCGGCGTTAAACTGTAGGTCCGAAAAATTTAAGGCACACACGCCAAGAGATTGAGAGAAGCTTGGCTGGCCCCGTTGGAGGAGCTGTATAGCCAACATTTTAGAATACAAATTAGGCGAAAGAAACTATTTTAGGGATGATGTGGACACATATGCAATATCGCTTATTTTTCGTGCAAGAGTTGAAGTTCTCAGACTAAACTACATGCCACACAGAACTACGGAAAGCCGATGCACCCTATGCAATATAGATGAAAGAGAAGATGTTGCACTGATGATGTTTACTGCACTTCGACAAATGGACTCTAGAAAGAAGGGAAATGCTTGACCTAATGAACGGTTCCAATTGGCCCTCTCTAACCTCAGATCTAAGGGAGGCCACAAAATATAGGCAGGAGTGTCAATTTTATTTGTAGAGAATTTGTATAATGTTTAATGTCAATTAGTGAATATTCTGTAACCTCAATTTATGTATAATAATGATATTTTTGAATTACTGTTAATGTTAATCTATGAGTTATTTCCCTGCGAGTGGTTTTCTTACGCACTATTACCGGTGAAAGATTTGATATCTCGGGACGACCGGGGAAGTCAAGTGTAGTAACTGAAAATGGAGTATTGTGGACCGGCCTGAATTGCCATGCTCAAAAGGATACCAGCATTTATTTATATTAAAGTCACTATGTGCATTTCTTTTTTGTTAACACAAATTATAAAATATTTATGAACTACCTCCAATGAAAGGCCTATCATGAAAATTGTAGGGCATAGTATTTGATGATCATTTGGATTTTCAGATTTGAATAATAAAAATTGTTTCAGTGTTCCATATGGCATCGTTTCAATTCGACGCTAATTTGGATTACATAAACGAGGCAGTTACCTAACACATCGATATGGATGCCACTGATGCTTTCGATACTAAAGAGCTTAAGAAGTATCATCTCTACTTCTCTTCGCTTGGTCATTGTCTGCCAAAAACACATGTAAAGAAAAGCGGGATTTAAAATTGACAAAAATAATTAAAATTTAAAAGAAAAAAAGGAAAATAATTAAATATTTTCAAAAGGTGAGTGAGGGTGGAAATCAATTCATTGTGGAGCACGCAGCACACATTTTGTTCATAAATCGATAAGCATATGGTAACTTTTTTGTAATATTAATATGCTCCAATTCTACCTAAAATTTGTGTGTCTGCTGAGTCATTCTGTTTCTATTTCTTTCTCGCCCGCTGACGACTGCCAGTGTTGTAAAACGCGTTAGATGAAAATGTATTAATGTGCATTTGGGCTTAAATTCTGATTTGTTCACAGAGATCATGGACAACGTGAAACCACTCCCAAGCTTCTATCTACTCAAGTACCAGGCCGAGCCCATGGACAGCAACCCTAAGCAGCCTGACATGGATAGCAGGAAGCGTCTGGCAGACTTGCGTCAAAAATACGCTGGAAAGCAGGCAAGCACGGACTACGCAGATATATCTTTCAAAACCAATTTGATGGTAAACTACCTGCCTCAGGATATGCTTGAGGGTGAGCTGCATGACATGTTTGCCAAAGTGGGTAGCATTCGCAGTACGAGGATCGTACGTAATAAGCATGATGGTCGTAGCCACTGCTTTGGATTTATTGACTTTGTGGAGCCGCGTGCGGCAGCCATAGCGATTCGTATCTTGGATGGAACCGAAATACGTGGAAAGCGCCTTAAGGTCTCATTTGCCAGACCCCAGACTGAAGATCTAAAATACTCTAATCTTCGTATTTCCAATATGCCTCCTTATATGAATGAGGAGGGATTGAGAACACTCTTCGGACGTTATGGGAACATTTTGGATGTGCAAGTTCGGTACTACACGAACACTAATCAGCCGCGTGTGGCGTTTGTACGATTCGAATTTCGTAAATGTGCTGAGTCTGCCATACGTGGTTTGAATGACCATTTGTTCCCACGTCTGAATCTTCGCATGAAGGTGGAGTTCGCTATGCCGAAAAGTAACGCAGCTCAATGCGTCAATGCGCCCAACAATCAAAGGTCCATGTCGCTACAGAGTCAAGCACCAGGATTGCCACCTTACTTTCCACCCCGGGAAACTCGGGCAGCCAAACGACGTCGAGAGTTGGACTTGACCTATGAACAACAGCGTGGTTTTTTCTGGCCAGACGAATAAGATGTATATAACTTTAACCTTTCATTGAACTATATTATCAAACTCATACAAGAAAATTTGATTAAATTCTGATTTTTATACCCTTGGAGTGTGAATATTTAAATTGTCCGGATGTTTGTAACGCGCAGAAGGGAGCATCTCCGACTACATAAAGTATAATAAATTCTTGATCAGCATTACGAGCAGAGTTGATTTGGCCATGTCCGTCTGTTTCTATGTTTTAAAATTATCTTAGCCAAACTTAGCACGAAGGTTTTTGGTAAAAATACGATGTACATTTCTCGGAACCGGCTGGATCGGATGACTGTAGCATGCTGACATAATTTATTCATTAGTTAACAAATTTGGAAATATTAATACTAAATCTATATTTATCATTTAATATTTAGAACAGTGTCCTTTACTGGCAATAGTAGCTGCGCAGCGTTTTGGAACAGGACTCTGTAATTTCTTTCCAAAGTGATCCGATAGTAGTTGGCTTGGAAGAAGCAACTGCCTTCTTGACGTCGCACCACAGATTATCGATGGGATGCAGGTCAGTCGACTAAGCAGTCCACTTCAAAACGTTCACAGAGATTGCCTTAACCATTCCTTTGCCTTCTTACTGGTGTATTTGTGGCCATTGTCCTGTTAAAAGACGTTTAGCGAAAAACTGTCCATCTCTTTGTTTGAACTCGTCGGTCTCACAGACTATTAGAGATAGAGTCACAAATTATTATATGCAGATACACCTGTTTACCATAACCAGATCAAGTTTGCTTCAGATTGTGAAAAATCCCCCTCCTTCTCTTTTTATTTAAAATTGAACCTCGTTACTCAATATATTTAATGTTGGGCCCAATATTCAATTCTAAAAACCACAAACAGATCCGAACAAAACCACCAAAGTTGTGCAAGTGCGCCGCCACATTTATTCGAAATCTATACTTATAAATCTGTTCCGACTCACTGAAAGACTGACATATTATCAACCCACAGTCAAAACTGCTTATCCAACAGATCTAAGATTTGGCATAGCCCTTCGTTTAGTTATGCAGGCGTGCACTAAAAAATTTGAAAAATATGTCGGCAAAGTTTATCAAAAAGCCAACGAAAAACTATTATGGAAATTAAAATATGTTGACATACTTATGTAGCCAAACAAAAGAAAGGACCGTTTATTGATCATTATACTCATTTAACTTGCAATAACACGCGAATCGGATTTTATATAACTTTGTCAATTCTGATAGCGACGAAAAGAGTCTAATATATTATATTCAAGGGTTAAAGTAGTAATTTAAATTTTTTGTTTTCGAAATTTATACTTTGACCTCCACTGGTTTCACTATTCATGCTATACGATGTTTCCTTAACGTTTATTACAAAAGCTCATTTAATTCTGCGTTAATCAATTGTTCTCCCGATGAATTTTTTTATCTAATGAAATTTGGTGGGAAATTTAAATATATATTTAATTTAATTAAATCTCTATAAATATAAAAGAGAGTGTCCTGACTGATTCTGTGATTGGCAATCATCGCACAGCCTAAACGGTAAGAGATAGGAGGCCGTAGTGTTTGGACAGGAGTTTCTGTTAGTGGTGAAAGTGCGTACTAAGACGGGGTTTTGAAAAATTCCAACCGCAAAAGTCGGACAAGTGTGGGAAAAGTTTGTATGGGATAAATGTTAATTTACATCCGATTAACTTGAAACTTGGTTTGTAAGCATAAAACGGGAAATAATTGGACACGTGTTTTCCCGATTTTGAAAAATACGCCCACAAGGAAAATGGCCGGAAAATTCTGCATGCAAAAAACTATTTTTCATCCGATCGTCTTGAATCTCGGTTTGAAAAGATAGAATCCGAAATAGTTTGAAGTGCGATTTTCCGATGTTGAAAAATGTGACGCAACGGTCGGAAAATTCCCGGAAAATTCAGCATGAAAAAAACTATTTTTTATCCGATTGGCTTGAAACTCGGCTTGTAAGTACAAAATAGTTTAAAATGTAATTTTTCAATGTCGGAAAATTCGCCATGAGGAAAAGTGGGCAGTGGGCGGCAAGTGGGTGGAATGTGGGTGCGAAGCGCGACGGGATATTTGCTAGTATATATATATGTGTTGAGCAAACTTTTCTTTCAGGGGCAATAATGGCCTTGTTCAGCAGAACAACTTGCTCCCTGATCTACTATAAATTCGCACTGATCCTTCTGCTGAAGTCGAGTGATGCAGTATCATGATAGCCAATTTCATGTATCATGATGGAAAAGCATGAATCAAAGAAATAGAACGCTACTTTGAAGTGACACTGCTCCCACCAATAGTAGTTGTGTATCTATAAAACATGCGCACTTTTGCATTGAAAAGTTTTCTATCGGCTGTAAAATATAACAATATATTTTAAAATATAGTTAAACCTAATTGTAATTTTTTATATGCAAATATCATATTAACACGGATCGCAAATGTGGCGTTGTTAAAATATGTAGCAATTCGTTCAGGTAAAAGTTGTGTTACCTCCGGTTCCCCCAATGAAATTTTTTTGAAATATTAATCAATATTTAAAGAGCCTTAGCTGTGAAAATAAACTGCAAATTTTTTGACGTTTTTGTGCAATCGTTCATAGAATATATCCGTCTCGTTCTATTTCAAGCGTGTTTATTAAGCGCTCTTCTCGTGTTGCTCTCGTTCGTTGTGCTTATCGCGTTGTTTATCGTGTACAGCAAGGTGTTAGTTTTGCTTTTTCATGTATTTTTAAATCTTTTCAAAATCTTAATTTGGTTTTTTATACCCTGTTCTCATTAAAAATGGGAAAAAGGGGATCATGAAGTTGTGCAAATGTATGTAACAGGGAGAAGGAAGCATTTCCGAACCTATAAAGTGTATATATTCTTAATCAGCATCAACAGCCGAGTCGATTTACATCTGTCTGTCTGTCCAATTGTCTGTCTGTATGAACGCGTCGATCTCAGAGACTGTAATTGATAGAGACACAAGTTGTGGGATGTATGTATGAATACTGTACCCACATCGAGTTTGCTTCAGATTACGAAAATTCCTCCTCCTCCATTTTTAACAGCGAAAACTGTCTTTTTATACCCGTAATTCGTAAAGTAAAAAGGGTATACTATGTATACTTTGGCCACGCCCCCTCCCGCCCCCGCAATTTGGAAAAAACGTTATATCTCCTACAGTTTTGAAGATGGACGATTCGTACCTTCTAGAGATATTTAGAAATTAGCAAAATGAATCGACTCGCTATAATAAAGATCGGATTAGCGGTTCTCAAGTTATGAGCAAAAAAGTGAAAAATAGTTTGGTTAGAAGAGTGTTGCATTCTTTTCAGATGTTCGCCCTAAGGAACACTGTTAAACATGTTTTTTCATGAGTAACGGTTATATCGAAGTCGGTTAGAGCCGACTTTAACTTGCGCTCTCGTTTTCTCTGTATAAACGCGTGGATCACACAGACTAAAAGAGTTAGAGCCACAAATTTTTGCATGCATGTGTACACCGTACGCAGATCAAGTTTGCTCCAGGGTTGGCAAACTCCTCCTCCATCTTCTTCTAACAGCGAAAAACTGTCAGAGCTACAATTTTTAAGTTTGAACCTAGTGACTTAATATATATTCAGTTAGGCTCAACATCTATCTATTCTGTGTACCACAATGAGATCCGAGCAAAAACACCTAAGATATGCAAGTGCGCCTGCCCATTTATTGAAATAAATGGAATTCATAGCTATAGGAACCACATTACTTGGGACAGGGTATTCGCTGTCGGGGCACTCGACCCCAACACTCTTACTTGTTTATTCTTAATCTTACTATAGGAACTTCGTATCAGTGTGAGCCTTACCGGCAATATGTTTTTGATATTTGGGGTTCTGGAAAAAGCTAAAGTGCTGAAAAGTTTCGGCATACTTTCGATTCAATTAAATCTCATATCGAAAAGTCGCAAGAAAAGTTTGCCATTAAAAGTTGCTTTCTTTAAATGGTAAAATTGTATTATTACTTTATTCTGATTCTGTATAGTTCTGAGAGCTCATATGCAAAAGAAAGAAGCCAAATCCATGCAGTTTTAACTTTTTAAGAAATAAACATGTGAAAAAGTCCGTCAAGCCCGACTTAACATACTCTGTACCTAAAGTAGAAGCTGAATGCAGCTCTGCTGCTGCAATAATTTGTTCCAACTAATTCTTCTTGAAATTACCAAGTTAAAATTCTTACATGATCCATATAAAAGGAAGAAGGAAAATTTGGTGTTAAATATGTTTTCAAAACAAACTGCTTATTATTTGAATTTTATGCTAAAAGGACTATAAATTTTAACTAACCGATTTTGCTTGACAAAAAATGACTGGCGTATACTGTTCCGCCGAGCCTGCTTAATGCTTATGTTATTACTTAGCTTTTTAAGTAATCAATATCTCCTACCTATCAATATTAAAGTTAACATGTTCATTCATTTATTCATTTCTGCCTCTTTTTTTATTCATATAAATTATTCATCACTTCTTAGCCACAGGCTTTTCGAACTTCCTTTGCAAACAAGCCGCACCTATAACGAAAATAAAAACAAACCAAGAAAATTAACAGCTTTATCAATCGAATAATATGCCCAACTAAGCCAGGGGCCAGCAAAAAGGGAGCGTCGCGACGCGTCTGTTGCTGATTTCGAAGTGCATGCGAAACAAAACACAAGAATAAATATATATGAAATAAATAATGAAAACAAAGGGCGCATAAATATCTGAAGATCATTGCCAAAAACGAAAATAAAAATACACAAGCCCGAAAGTAGGTGGGAAACAAGTGAATTGAAAATTATTTCCAATTCGTTTGCTTTTCTCATTATAATTGAAGCGCAAAAGTTGTGTCTGCATCTGCGTTTTGGTTTGTTTTGTATCTTTTGGGCAAGATTTAACTTACAGATTTTGTTTGCTACTCTTTTGCTTTACAAGGGCTCTTCCTGTGTGCAATTCCTTTGCATTAAAGTAATAGTCAGGGCATGATGATTTTTTGCCAAGCTTGAGACGGGCAAGTTAAAACTATGGAGGGTATTATCTGAATTATACATACATATATGGGCAATGCCCATTGGGCATATCCACAGAAAGGTCCACCAAGACCAAAAAATTAAAAGTGCTTAAAAACACTCTGTTTATCATATTTTCAAGGGGAGTCAAATAAATTGAACTAATGTAAGGTAATCTTGAATTTATTCATAACGCATTTCGATATATTCTGTTTCACGACCTCGCTACAGCAAGTTTTCTCATTTCGACATTAAAATTTGATGTTTTTTTTTTGATAAAAATGCCTTTCGATTGCCTTTAATTTTGCTGTCTAAAATCTTTCTGAGGCATCAAAGAGTTAAAAAAGAATGCATAAGAAACCATGACGAACTATGTGATTGCAATTAACTGTATGTTTTTGGTTCGCATTATAACAAAAACAACCTAAATATATTATTTATTTTGAAGTACAGTAATAAAGAAAATCTTTTGATCAAATAAACTCTAATATACAGTTAAAGTATTCGAAATCATTCAAAAATTAATCGCACTACATAATTTTGACAGATTTCGCTTAGTTTTGCTTATATACCAATGGACAAAAACACCACTTCTATTTTTTGTCGTGTGCGAATCGCTTTCAAATTGGCTTTATCTTTGAACCAGCTCTAGGTGTGCTCTCTACTTTAACAGTCAAAAGAGTGCTTCGAAAGTGCTATAAGTTAAAGTAACAGAAGAAAAAACAAATATTTTAATTTGACTTTTATTCCACTTTAATGCGTACGACTGTCGCGTTCGACATCATGGAAATACCCATATGTATGAGAGAAGCTTGGCTTGGCCCCGTTGGAGGAGCTGTATAGCCAATTTTACATTTTACATTTACATATCGCTCACTTACTTCAATACTGGCATAACTCAAAATAATCCATTTTGAGAAAAACACGTTTGAAGTTCTCAATGGATTTAACCTTAAAAAAAATGGTTCTTTTAGTTTCAACTCAATTAAGTAAAATATTATAAATTTAGAATGCTTATTAATAAACATTCAAAATATGATGTTTTAACTGAAAGACAAAGTATGTTTGGTCAATATCGACAGCAGGACAACTGAGATATGGCTGTTCTTGCATCAACATGAAAATTAACCTAGAAAATGATATTGCGACATATTCTCATCTCACATGGAAAGTAGAAGAGATAGCAATACGAACATTTTTGCATAAAATAGTACAGTAAAGCGCCGATTTCTGCATCATTAAGTCAAAAATCGTATTTTTGAGTTTGCCGTATTGAAGTAAGTGAGCGATATGTATAAAAAGAATACTTTACTTTACTAACTTTTTGACGCACACCCTAAATAGAATTCTCTAATTCTCAACTAAGGTTTGGTTCAAAAAAAGGGAATTACGCTAACACTTAAAGGTTTTTTTTTAAATATAACTAATTATTGGCTATTCGAATCATTAGTTTAAGGTAGGTAGGTAGGTAGGTTTTATTAAACATAAAGCTAACAAAGTTGATTTTTTATAAATAGTGAAGTTAATTTATATGTGTGTGGCAATGGCTATAGCCGTCAGCCAAAATGTTGCTTATTACTAAATATTATTTTTATATTAATATTATTTAAAAGTGCGTGAAATTTTGTGCGTTTATCCTTTGTTTCGTTTAGAAATATTCTGATAAAATTTGGCCTCTATATTTGAGAGCATGGCAAATAAAGTTCGCGAGTGTCTTCCAGTCTTTTCCATTTAACCATTCGTTGGCTTCTTCAATATTTAGGAAGCGTTGCTTGAGGTGCAGATTTCTAATTTCGCCGAGGATTGGGCACATGACAACGAAGTGTAGCACATCTGCGACAGCTCCCAGGTTGCATAAGGTGCTTATAGTTGAGTGGTAACATTTCCAAACGAGCGCGACATATTAGGCTGATATGGTGCAGTGTATTTTCATCGCTAAAATAGTTTTAATCTCCTAGTCTTAAGTTTAGTTTTCTATAGCTTGTTCGGGAAGTGCTTTGCTCTGCCAGCGATATATACGAAGTCCTCTTTGAGTCTGACATTTTCTGGATGATCTCTGTATGCGAGTTTTCCATGTGGTGTTGTCTGAGAGGTTGATGGAAACATCTAGCTCCGTGCCTTTCCTTTCCCGCTCTTGGAAAATCTGGAGCCTGTTCTCAATGAGATAGCTTGTTACAATTTTTGGAAGTCGACTGTCTGGCATGATCATCACCCTTTGAAATTAATTGAAGTGCAGTCGCAGTGTGTCCAAATACAACGGGCCTAGTCCTGATTCGATATGCAGTGCATAGTTTGGCGTACTTCTAGGTAGTCTTAAAACCTTTTTTAGAAAAAAGCGCTGTAGTTTTCCACATCTTCAAAAGAAATAAAGCCCCATATTTGAGCGGCGTAAAACATAATGGCTTTGGACGTTGCTGTGAAGTATTTGTACTTAACACTATGCGCCACTTCTTGTTTACCAAGCAGTGACTTCCAGCAGGAGTTGATTGCCTTCATTGATTCGCTCAGTTTTTCTCGCAAGTGTTTCTTAAGCTGCATGTTCTGCTCAATTACCACTCCAAGGTACTTCTAGTGGGAAACTTTCTTCAGTACTTTCCCGTTCAGATGCCAGTTTTCGGTTGCTGCCGTTCTCCAAATGCCATCGCGAATCGTCATTACTTTTGTTTTAGAGACGTTGATGATCAGGCTCCACTTTTGACAGTAGCTGTGCAACGAGTTTAGCATATTTTGAAGGCCTTTGGGTGATTCTGACATAACGACCATATCGTCAGCATACATAAGGGTCTTAATTGTCTGACCTGCAAATTTGATTCCTCCAGGAAGAAAAGGGACTATATCGTCTATATACAAAGAGAACAGTAGTGGACTCAGCAAGCAGCCCTGCTTGACGCCTGTATTGTTTTCAAACCATTCTGATAAATGTTTACCATCCCAGACTGCACTCATGTTCTCGGAGTACAGCTTTTATATTATTTTGCAGACTTTTGACGATACTCCTAGTCCATTTAGTTTTTAGATTAAGCTGTGCCTGTTGATAGTGTCGAAAGCTGCCTTGAAGTCGATAAAACATAGGTACAACTTCTTTTTATATCTTGGAGAGGGTATATTGAAATTGTCCGGATGTTTGTAACGCACAGAAGGAAGCATCTCCGACCACATAAAGTATATATATTCTTGATCAGCATGACGAGCTGAGTTGATATAGCCATGTCCGTCTGTCCGTCTGTTTCTATGCTATCTCCTCCGTCAGTTTTAAAGCTATCTTAACCAAATTTTGCACGAAGTCTTTTGTTACAAATACGCTGCACATTTGTCGGAACCGGCCGGATCGGATGACTATAGCATATAGCTGCCATAGGAACGATCGGTTGAAAAACTAGTTTTTGTGAGAAAAACTTTTTTGTTTTCAATGCTATCGCTCCCAACGCTCGTATTTATAAGTTTTTAATGATTTCACATAATTTCACCAAGCCTTGTCGAAATCGGGCAACTATATAGTATAGCTGACATACAAAAGTTAGGTCTGAAAAAACTTTTTTGTTTTCAATGCTATCGATCCCAACGCTCGTATTTATAAGTTTTCAATGACTTTACATAATTTCAACAAGATTTGTCGAAATCGGACTACTATATAGTATAGCTGCCATACAAACTGTCAGCCACATATCAAGCTCCAAGGGTATATAAACTTCGGTCGAGCCGAAGTTAGCTTGCCTCTATTTTTTTCCTTCAGATAAGACTTGCAGATGGTCGTTAGAATGAATATACTATCCACTGTACTATATCCTGCTCTGAATCCCGATTGGTACTCACTTAATAATCTGTTTTCCGAAACCCAACTTGTGAGACGATTAAGTAGAATAGAGCTGAACACTTTGACCCTAAAATTAAGGCATGAAATGCCCCTATAATTTGCAGCTATGGTAGGGTCTTCTTTTTTAAATATGGGGTATATGATATTTTTCCTGAAACTTGGTTGTACAATAGCCGTTTCAAAAATTTTATTAAGCTCAGTGGTAAGGGCGTTAAGATAGTCCTCCGTGGCGCATTTAAGGAATTCGGCAGGCACTCGATCTTCTCCTGGTGCTTTGTTTGATTTAAGGACTGAGATTAGTTAAAGATGCCTATCAAAAATAATATCCGTATTTAGTATACTTGGCCCGTAAATTTTGAAAAGAATTTAATATACAGGGTCTTCGATAACATAAGCCTTGCAAATGAAGCAGAATCGAGTTGACTACACTCATAAAAAACTAGAGCGAATAATTTGAGTACGAACACTCTTAAAAAAAGATTTAGTCGCTCTTGAATTTCTCAGAATTTCGCTCTTGAAATCGAGACAAATTCATTCTCAATGTGATTCTATAGGCAAGGGGGGTGAGGGAACGCAAGCTTTGAGAGAATAACGTTGAACGCGCTCTCTCAAAGAGAGACAGTGCATGCGCAGTTTGTCGTTGTCATTTGACTGTGGCCAGCCGTTAATAATGTTAAAATTGAACATTGAGATTGGGCAAATGTAATAAATTAATCGACTGTATAATGAAATAAAAATGTTGCATCAAGAATTTCGCTCTTGGATCAAGAATTATTGCTCTTACCGTATTTTTGAGAACGAATGATCTTGGACCAAGAGTGAAATTCTCTATTTATTCTCTAAGTGTACGCAAAAGCCAGGCTCATTTGGGTTATGACAAGTTTAATGTCCATAATGTAAAATAATTGTAACCGTAGGTGCGAACTCGTTAAACCTTGAGTTCTATTGAAAAAAAAACCGGTACACACCCAGAACCGGTGTGGTCCACACCGAAATCTGTTGGTCCACATAATTTCGGGTTAAGCATATGATCAGAGTTGGCGAAAATCCTTAAATCTCGGTTGCAGGTGCCGTAGTATGTATACCCTTGCAAATGTTCGAAATCTCAGAGTTTAAGAACGAAAAAAACCGATGGTTCCTATGGCAGCTTTGAGACATATTCATCCGATTTGGACCAAAGTTTGCTTATTTGTGCTTATTAGTATAGGCCGTGCTTGGTCGTTAACATTGAAAACAAACAATTTTTTCTCTCCAAAACCCATTTTCCCAAACTGGTAGTTTTTTCAAACCTTGGTTTGTTTTTGGAAATATTTGTTTTTTTTAAGGTTTTATGAACAAATAAAATATTTTATTTTCGTTTAATATTTCCTAATACAAAAACTAGCATAACAAAACAAAATAAACAAAAATTTAAACAAAAATAAAAATTTTTAAAATAACTTTTTTTTTTTTATCAAATCTCACATCACCAACAAAGTTTCAAGTCGAAATATCTATACTGAGAAAAAAAAGGATAGTTTCTGATGATCCTTAGGATATTTTCGGTATCCAATTGACTTGTTTTTAACTATCCCTTTTTGGGATCCATTGGATATTTTCGAAGTCCATTTATTTTCGAAAAAAAAAAATATATTATTGATCTTTTTTCTTCATCCAAAGGAGCTAAAAATGTGAAAAGTATATTTAAAAAAATTGATCTTAAGTGGATTTTTCGAATATCCAACCTTGATTTTCTACCAAAGACCCATTTTTCGACCTATGTTTACTTTACAAACAAAATGGTTTTTTTTTTTTCTTTAATTTTGCGGTCTCTGAAATTGGTCTCATACATATAGACATACAATTTTCCAGGGTATCAAAAGTTCCAGTATTTTACAAAAGTGTCCTTAAAATTTTGAATTGCAATAAGGCTTTTGTTGCGCTTTTTAATGAACTTGGCTGGTTTGCTTCAGTTATTTTGGATCTTTTGGCCAAGGGCTTGATATACTTGTTTATGTCCAGATTTTGGTTACACAATAATTTGCATGGCAGGTGCTTGCGCAACCTCTTAGGTTCATGTTATAAATTTGGCCGTTGCCGATATTTCGCCGCTCCCCCTCTCTCGTAAAAACATTCATTTTGTTCAAAGGCCAAAACAGAGAACAATTTAATTTCATTTTCATCTGACGCAACACAAAATGCAAATCAAATTTTCACTTCCTTTGTTTACATATTTTCATTTTTCTTAAAAGAGTTGCTAGAGAAAAACACAAAACAGAAAATGAAAAGGAAAAAGGATTCACATAAGAGGACTGCAGCCCTTTGATAAGCAGATTATATGCTTTTCAGCATTTTCATCCTTTTTGCTTTCCCGTTGTTGTTGTTCTTATTGTTTTCGTGGAAAATTTAAGGGATTTTCATTTCGTTTATTTCTGGTGTTGTAGTATTGACATTTGTGGCATATTGCTTTCCAACTGATTATTAACAACAACAACAACAACAACAGATACAAGGAGTGTTTGGCATAAAATTCAATCGCACCTTACTTTGCGATTCTGAAATAAAGTCTGCAGCTTTTTTAAAGTTCGTTTTTTTCGTTTTGGGTGTTTCTGGTACTCATTTGTCTTGCTTTGTTCACAAACATTAAGAAAACAGAACGCTGGCAAAAGTTGTGTTTTTGGGGAAGCTTGTCAACCAATCAGCCCACAAGTAGCACGTCAGGATAATTAAGAAATTTTTCAGTTCCCATTTATGCGAGGGGGATGAAGTTGCCGGGCGAGACTGAGTCTGGGACTGGGTGCGACTTTCGTAATCGAAATAAATGAAAATTGATTGAATTCCATTAGGCCAGGACCCACCAGTCGGTTGTCCCACGCCGTCGCTTGCATTTCAAATTAGGCGCAAACTAATGAGCCATGCACATGACCATCGACATTGGAGAGCCATTTGGGCATTAAAAGAAAGTTTGTTGGACTTTTCGTCTCAACTGGCATCAACATTCGCCTTGAAGAATTATGGCCGAGGGCTGACAACTCACCGGACACAACACGCCACAAAGACATTGGGTGAGAAATCATGTGCTTCATTACAGATGTAGTTGTGGGTTGGTCATGTATGCTGTGGAAATGAGATGTTAGAGAGAAATGCTAGATATGGAGTTCAAATTACTTTTGAATGAAACGAATGAACTGTTGCACCCCTGGCAACCCCCTTGTTTTTCTACATTCGTTTCTTAGGTCTTTGACAACAGGTGCTATATGAATTGGATTACGTCCAACAATATTTGAAATAAAGGAATTTAGCATATCATTGAGCTCTCAAAATATATGAACTTTGCACACGTCATTATAAAAAACGAGAGCGGAAGTTAAAGTCGGCTCTAGCCGACTTCGATATACCCGTTACTCATGAAAAAACATGTTTAACAGTGTTCCTGCGTTCATTAGGGTGAACATCTGAAAAGTATGCAACACTTTTTTAATTCTGCTATTTTTCACATTTTTGCTCATAACTTGAGAACCGTTCATCCGATCTTTATAATTTCTTCGGCGAATCGATTCATTTTGCTCATTACAAACTATCTTTAGAAGGTACGAATCGTCTGCAAAACCGTAGGAGAAATAACGTTTTTTCTGAATTGCGGGGGCGGGAGGGGGCGTGGTCAAAATTTGAAACAAACTTGATCTGCGTGCAGATAAAAGAAGCATTTGTCCCAAACATGTCAAATCTCTACCTCTTACCATCTCTGAGATCTAGGTGTTCATAGAACGACGAACGGACGGACGGACGCGACATGTCTACATCGACTCGGCTGTTGATGCTGATCAATTATATATATACTTTATATGGTCGGAAATGATTCCTTCTGCCTGTTACATACATTTGCACGACTTTAGTATACCCTTTTTACTCTACGAGCAACGGGTATAAAAAGCGAAAGGAATCACCAGTTGGCGCTCTTAGGTATACAAAAGATATGATTAAGACTTTGGCATACATTGAACCCCCTGGGCGGTTATATCATTATCGATGGCAGTAAACGGTAATTTTTGAAATCATCATTGTTGAAATAATCGTAGAAATTAAGGATATTCGCGGGCAAGTTGCTGGCAAGTCAACTTTCATGATTGAATTGAGTCTGGGATCACCCATCTCATAAATATATGGAAATAAGAAGAATAATTTGACTGCTTTAGCACAGTACGGAGTACTCAATAAAGCGCTCGCAAACGAAAAACTCCATATAAAAGAAACGTTGTAAAACCACACGTAAAACGTTTGACGTCAAACCTTTAACGGTGTGTACGGAGACAAACGAAACGTCGATCCACACGAACATCGAACTCGAACGACGAACTCTGAATTTGTGGATGGTATTAGCAGCTGTTCGAGCCTTTTTTGGGCGCCCAAAGTAATTAAATTTATTTATTTTGACGCTCAGAAATTTCCGGAATGAAGGGTGTGTTAAAGAAAAATTTCAAGAGCCTTCATGAGGAAGAAAAAATTGGGGGCGCGGGAGCCACCAGTCAGGCTCATTGATTTTCAGTACCATGATTTTAACGTATCTATCATTAGATCTTACAATCTGTTTTCGCATTATCAGAATACTCATAGCGCTGGTAAATCGTTCCATATTTTCCCCTTGCCGCAAATGAAGCAAATGAGACATTGATGGTTGCTTTTGGCATCCTCATCTTTCTTATCTTCCTCCGCTTCCAACACGATTTGTGCGGGTGAGTTGCACCCTGGCTACACACTTAACTATCCATATTTCATAATCTGCTTTTGTTTATTGACGATTTTAAATTCTCATCAATTTTATAAACAAATCGCATCTGAAAACCGTGTCAGGTTAACTTAAAAATCCCAAGTTTTGCATTCTCAGCACATGATGATGTTTTTGAAGAACTTAGTAAACATAAATGTTAATAACACCTTAAAAACGAGAAGGCCAAGCTTACTTCGTCTTTGCCGAAGTTTTTATGCCCTTGCAAATGTTTTAGTACATCAGAGTTTAAGAACGCCAGCATTAATAGAAACAAATTTCCTAAATAAAAACCACTTTTCGACCGATAGTTTTGATGGCAGCTATAAGATATAGTCATCTGATCCGGTCTGCACACAGCTAATATGCCGGAACCAACCGTTTCTAAATAAATTAAATAAATTCAAAGTTTAAAAGAAATTAGTTTTTATTTGATCTTAGTATTATAATTGCGATCACAAAATGAAACCAGCACCGCTCGGTCTTTATTCATTACGCTCATTGAATTTATGCCGCAATCTGAAATTGGACCGACCACGGTCATATGCGATCTCAGCCTTAGTTGATTACAAAAATAAAGTTTAGTAGGTACTATTATCCGCGATCAAAAATTCATTCTAAATTAAAAAAATCACTCTAATTCAAAAAGCGGTCTAAATTCATTTGGTTGCATATCCTTAATATATGTATGTAATTGGAAAAAGTAAAGTATGGACGAGCGGTCGAATTTTATTTTGTGATCGCGGCTTAAATTTATTCCTAACAAGTAAGAGGTTGCAGTCTAAATACCCTGTACAATGCAGACACACAAACAAACGCACATATATGTGGGATCCCTCTCACCAGCAAAATTGTTTCGCGCATAACTTTGGTGTTTTTGCTCGGATCTTATTGCGCTTTTCAGAATAGATAGATATTAGTCCCAAGAGATAACTTTTAACAATTTAGCATTTATTAACTTCTGAACAGGAAGAGGCTATAATGAGGTGCAGTCGGAAAAGTCAGTAAGCCCAGTTTGTGGAGTTAATTTGCTAGACTTATTGACTTCAATTCTGCCGATGTATTTAGAATGTATGTAGCATGTATACATGTGATTTGCCCTTGGTGGACACTTTTCTTAGCAAAGAAAGTAGTTAAGAGTTGTTTTGGTTGCGCGAAAGGGTCGTTCTCTGACAAATGTAATCTGAAGACCTTTGGTTGGCAACGCAAAAAAACTATTTGTTGGAGTTAGTGATTTCAAAACCTGAATAAGTATAGTTTTGACTGATGGTGATTCTGCCTAAATTTTGTTTACTCTATTAAAATTTTATTGAAAGTTCCTTAGAAAGAAGGACGAATAATTCGCACGCACACAGCCATGACACGTTTGTCAGTTGTTGGTCCGTCAGTCAAATCAGTGCAACGCATGCGTGCCACATTCATCATCGTCAGAAGCAGACTCACACACACGCCACCATATTGTTGCAACATATTTTACGTGAGGGGTTACCCCCGCCCCCTGCTTAAGCTGCTCTCGCCTGCGTGGAGATTTTTTCAATTTTTAGCGAAAATTACATCATCACTTATGCTGAATGAGATTTTCGCCTTGCCCTGACTTGGTGAATTATTAAAAAATTTCTTTGTCAACAAATCACTTTGTTCGGAGGTTGGGAAGGTTGACTAAATAAGGCGTAGGGCAGTCACTCTCCCTCTCACTCACTCACTCTCACATGCGATTTACATTAGCCGCCGCCCTGGAAAGAAAAAAATTTAAAAACGTCGCAAAGAAATTTGTTAACGTTGGAGGGTTGTTTCACTTGTTCAACCAGGGGGGAAGCCCCCTGATGATGTATGACGGCAAAGGTAGAAAATCGTTTTCAAACATAATTTTGTTTGCCTGACACCTACAACAGGCGCATAAATCTTCCAGCTTAAAGCTGAGGATGGCAACTTAAAGCCTAATTTTGGGGTCCAAGCGCCTGCGGCAGTCGTTGACAAATTCAATAATTTTTTCCCATTACAAAGGGACATTTTTGTGTGACCGAAATTGATTGACGTCAGAGGTGGGCAAAAGAGAGCGGAGGAAAATCTGTGGATAAATTTAATTTTAGCCGAAAACAGCTACGAAATCGACACCTGCCCAGGCGCCGGAAAATAATCAAAATAAAATATGGATTTTTCTTTGTTCGCCTTGCCTGAGGGGAATCCATCCAGTGTGTGTATATGAATCTGCAATTTGTCTTGGGCTTGTGATGTGTGATGTGTGCGGGGGGAATCGTGTGTAGTTCCTAAGCTTCTCAGCAAACAAGCGGAAGTTCTACCCACGAAGCGCGCGTTAATACTTGAAAATTTGTGCTAAGACTTAGGCCAAGTTAGAAGAACTTCCTTTGGCAGATAATTCGAAGAAAGCTGCTTTTCGGCATCGCAGCAGGGGGCGATGGAATCAGGCTTCAGGTGTTTGTGTGTGTCGCTAAGTGCCCAGATAGGCAGCAGAGACATTTGGAAAGGGTTGAGTGGGTGGGAAGATGTGATTTGTATGGGCTTTACGAAAAGTGTTTTCATAAAGTTGCGCTGATCTGGGATTATTTTCTTAAAATGCAAAAATTTCAGATATACACATTTGTTTCACAAATCCCTTTAACTGTAAATCCAAACAATACTTTAAGGCAGCCAAATAAATCAAACATATATTAAATAGGAACATGACCACTTCTATGTAATGAACACCAGGTTCATATTGAAAATTAAACATAAATTCATAACTCCCACAATTTGTAGATAGATTATCTGTACCTTCTAGAGATATTTAGTTTTGAAGTTTAATTCAGATATTCTCAAAATTCTTGAGGACAAATGTTCCAAACATTCTTGCAATCAGTAAAGTTGTTCTCAGTCGGATAATATTTGCTTTAAGCCAGCGGTGGGCAGCCTCTTAGCCCTTCTTACCCGCCTTACCAGCCTCTTAGCCCTTCTTACCCGCGCAACCCGGCCCATTGTTTACCTAATTCCACGACGCAATATGTATTACAGCAAACACACGCTGCATCGCGTTGATCGAAAGCAAATGACAAAAACATAAATGTTGTTGTATCCTTTCCGTTATTTCTGCTGCCCACCGCTGCTTTAAACAACCACAAAACCGGTTTTTAACAGAGAGATATACACGAGAGAGAGCGAGTTGGCTCTCTTTTTGATCTCTCTCTCTCGTCAGCTCAACAAAGCATAAGTAGCCCTCTAGATGCGCATCTGAAAAAGTGTGCAACGGCTGAATTGGCTAGCGCGTCAACCCATATGTTGAGTGCATAAGGTACCGGGCTCAAATCTCAGTCAAGCCCGAATAAATTTTTTTCAGTTTTTCTGAAAAACTTAAATGAAACGAGCCACACGTGGAAGTGGTGTGGGGTCGTTGAAGCGATTTTTCTGATTCCTATAAAATGTATGGGTGGGTGGAGGCAAGAAAACGTTCAATGCACTACATGCAAACAATGCTTACTTTTTAGATGTTCACCCCTAAGGAACGCAGGAACACTGTTAAACATGTTTTTTCATGAGTAACGGGTATATCGAAGTCGGTTAGAGCCGACTTTAACTTGCGCTCTCGTTTAATATTTCGACCGAAAGCAGGCGTTCGGTTTGTAAAAGAATGATCCATTTGTGCATGCATTTGCACTTACATGTTATATATCAACGGAATGGTATTAATGCGTAGATTATATATTTAGGCAAATATATGGTCAGGCTCCTTCGGTTCGAAAGTTATTTGAATTCAATTTTTATTAATTAATTAATTATTATACCCTTGCAAAGGGTATTGTAATTTTGCCCAGAAGTTTGCAACGCATAGAAATATTCATTTCCGACCCTATAAACTATATATATTCTTGATCAGGGCGACGAGCTGAGTCGATTGAGCTTTGTCCGTCCGTCTGTCTGTCCGTCTATCTGTTTCTACGCAAACTAGTCTCTCAATTTTAAAGCTATCGAGCTGAAACTTTGCACAGAGTCTTCTTTTTACTGCACACTGCTAATATGTCGGAACCGACCGGATCGGATGACTATATCTTATAGCTGCCATAGGAACTATAGGTCGAAAAGTGGGTTTTTGTAAGAAAACTTTTTTGTTTTTAATGTAAACGCCTTCCGCTTCGGCAATTATTAGTTTTATACGCTTTTACACAGATTTGGAAGTTTTGGTCAAAATCGGATGACTAGATCTTATAGCTGCCATAGGAACTATCGGTCGAAAAGTGGGTTTTTGTAAGAAAACTTTTTTGTTTTTAATGTAAACGCCTTCTGCTTCGACAATTATTAGTTTTATACGCTTTTACACCGATTTGTATGTTTTTGTCAAAATCGGATGACTATATCTTATAGCTGCCATAGGAACTATCGGTCGAAAAGTGGGTTTTTGTAAGAAAACTTTTTTGTTTTTAATGTAAACGCCTTCCGCTTCGACAATTATTAGTTTTACCGGCTTTTACACAGATTTGGAAGTTTTGGTCAAGATCGGATGACAATATCTTATAGCTGCCATAGGAACTATCGGTCGAAAAGTGGGTTTTTGTGAGAAAACTTTTTTGTTTTTAATGTAAACGTCTTCCGCTTCGACAATTATTAGTTTTATACGCTTTTACACCGATTTGTATGTTTTGGTCAAGATCGGATGACAATATCTTATAGCTGCCATAGGAACTATCGGTCGAAAAGTGGCTTTTATCAGAAAAATGGTTTGTTTTAATGCTGACGTTCGTTAACTCTGTTGTATTAAAACATTTTGCAAGGGTATTAAAACTTCGACAAAGACGAACTTAGCTTGGCCTTCTCGTTTTTTAGTAATTATTAAGAATTATTTGTCAAAAGTTATGGTTTAATTTAAGAAAAAAAAATTGAAATTTAATAATTACTTTTTACTGTTATTATTTAAATTAATTTTAACAATTAAAAATAATTTTAAAATAAAAAATTGAAATATAAGTTTATCCTGTTTTCGAATTTACCGCAAAAAAATATACTTCTGGGAGGCTTTTTTGGGCTTCAATTTCTTTAAGCTCATAACAATTATTTTTTGTCCCTGCTTTACAACACATTAAGCAATATTTTTCATAGACTTCACACCGAAATTATATTTAACAGTAAATTACATACACTAATATTATCAAAGAATGAGTTGATCCAGAGTTCAATCTCATAAATTTTAGGGGCTCTGAATGAGACTTAATTAAAATTTTCTGTTCTTAATCGGGACGGGATTGAATTATCTTTACCGCGCCCATCTCTGGTTGGTGCATTTCAATCACTCAGGCATTATTATCGTAATTCTCTTACAACAACAAATATTTGTGGCGCTACACAAAATTCCCGCACATTCCAAGTTATTTTGCTGCATTCAAGAATTAAGGTAAATACATAAAAACTTCGGATTAAACCGCAAATACAATTTGCGCTTGAACACAGAAGTTCGGCCAACTTACACGTACAATCCCCACATTCCCAGCCAAAATAATTTGCCAAAACTTATCCACTGAAAGCCCTAAACCAACAAAAATTTTGCCAATACTTTGCCGCTTCAATTTCAATAATGTTGCACATTCGAGTGTGTGAGAACACAAAACTATTACCCTCCCTTCACACCCTGCAAAATAGTTTGCCAACACGGATTCCTATCTGCCGGAAAAAGGGAAAAATTGTATTATTGAACTGCAATAAATTTTCGAAAAGAAGGCGCAAATGGGAAAAAGTTTTAATTACCCATAAATATGTTTGTACACGAAACGGAGAAGGGAATCGAATTGGCCATGGTGTTTGGTTCCGATTTGAAAACAACAACAGAGCCGCTTCACTACGTCGTCTGGCCAAATCATAAAGATCATAACGCATTAAATTGGCTAATACTTATTTGGGCCAGTCCCATTATATCCCTCTTGTTTGGCCCAATTTTTCAAAAATCAATGGCCAATAAGTAGGCAACAGGAAAATCGTTTTTCTGGTCAGTCACTTTGCGTTGTCGAGCAGGGCAATTGGTGCCGTTTACCATCAACAGCAAGGAGCGAGCAGCAGCAGCAGCAGCTCCTTTGCACTGTCATCCACGCCCTCAAGATATCTTTTGCCTGCGTGGCTCCTGCTGTTGTGTTGAGCTGTTGGAGAAGTTAAGAATTCAATTGACCACAAAATCAAGATTATTATACGAGAGCATGAAGCTAAGCATGACACTGAAGTGTGACGCCAAGGGAGAGGGTGACCACTTGAATGGTGGGCGGTCATTTTGAAGTTTATCCGTGTTGAGGCGGAAGTGCTGGCAGCTATTGGACTGACCACTGAGTGACTTAAGGAGTGGATATTGATACTTTGATTTGGGGAGGCAGAAAGAGACGCAGAGGTGGCAGTGCCGTTGGGGAAGAGTAAAAGGAAAGCTTTAATGGATCTAACTTGTACTCCCATAAATTATTCGGCTCTGTTCCGAATTCAGAGGCGGTTTCCGTGTAAACGTCCTTTTTCCTTATTTGAAATTAATAAATCAATATGTAAGGTGCGAATTATACCTGTGGCTACTAGATTGGGTCGTCGCTTTTTGACGAATTCATTCCACTTGACGATTTCTAGTTCTAGTACTCATAGATATGATTGTCAACTTCCATGTAACATTGTTGAATTTGAATTCCACTTGCAAACGTTTTGCACGAAAACCGACTCGGAATTCGGAACAGGGCCGATGTTTTGATTTTAGGTGTGGAGAGAGATGCCAAACAGGGAATTTTAAATTACATATAAGCCCTCAAGAAGGCAAAACTAACCTTTAAATATGAATTCATCTATCCCAGCGGAGCAAATTGGTATTACATAATGGACTACTAAATAATCCCATACAATCAGCTCTACTTTGCCATGTGCATGGCCGCTTTGTAAAGGGGGTGCCCACAGCCTGCACTACTAGTAATAAAGGAAGTATACCAAAGACGAAATGTCATCGGATTTCCTTTGCGAATGCGTACATTATTTTTATACTCTGTACCAAAGGTACACAGAGTATATTAAGTTTTTGCAAAAGTATGTTACAGGCAGAAGGAATCATTTCCGACCCTATAAAGTATATATCTTCTTGATCAGCATCAACAGCCGAGTCGATATAGACATGTCCGTCTGTCCGTGTGTCCGTCCGTCAGTCTGCATGAACACCTAGATCTCAGAGATGTTAAGAGATAGAGGTTGGACATGTATGAGACAAATGCTTCTTATACTTGCAGGCAGATTAAGTTTATTTATATTTTTTGCCACGCCCCCTCCCGCCCGCAATTTGGAAAAAACGTTCTATCTCCTACAGTTTTGAATATAGACGATTTGTACCCTTTAGAGATAGTTTGTAATTAGTAAAATGAATCGATTTGCCAAAGAAATGATAAAGATCGGATGAGCGGTTTTTAAGTTATCAGCAAAAAAGTGAACGAAGCAAAAAAAATGTTGCATACTTTTCGGATGTTCACCCTAAGGAACGCAGGAACACTGTTAAACATGTTTTTTCATGAGTAACGGGTATATCGAAGTCGGTTAGAGCCGACTTTAACTTACGCTCTCGTTTTTTTAGTTTATGTGACAGATAGGTCTATCTATAACATTGAAATTTGGTCCTTAGTCCGCAAATACCATAAGACTTATATTATGTCAAAGTGCATTACTTAATCCTACAAC
This sequence comes from Lordiphosa clarofinis, assembly GCA_018904275.1. NCBI lineage: Eukaryota > Metazoa > Arthropoda > Insecta > Diptera > Drosophilidae > Lordiphosa > Lordiphosa clarofinis. The sequence continues at coordinate 179,900 of JAEIGQ010000212.1, forward strand.
TGATTTTGCGACGTGCTTTAGAACATATCTTACTAGAATAACCGATAAGATCGAATGCTTTTTAAAATAGAAATACAATGGAATTCTAATTTGATCACAAATGCTTAAAGACCTCCTGTAAAATGCTTTCATCTGAAATTGATTTCCATGTTTATGAATATATTCATTTGTCAATATTCATTTATAATTTCAATCATATTTCAATACAAAAACATTATATTTGCTATCATTTTTGCCAGGGAATGTAAATCTATCCCACGAGCAGCACCACTCAATTAGTAGCAGGCAAATCCCATGTCCATGTCCATGGCCAGTTTTGGTTAATTGAAAGCAAACAAAACGCAACGGAAATGTTTGGCCAACACGCTAAACGGCTACCAAAAGAGACAAAAAACCAGCAACAGCAACAACAACAAAGTACAAGTAGAGCCACAACCCCTAAAAATTATTTATGTTTCCACATATATTGACCATTCATTTTGGGCTTTTAACGCCGTCGGAGGAGGGTGCGCCTGTGTGGGGTCAGCGACAATATTTATTAACTCAAACATTTTGCCTTTTGCGTCTGATTGTTGGTGTCGCCTTGCACGGAAATTAGTGAAATTGTATCGTCCTCCAACATTGTCATCCTTGTGCGGTTGTAACTTAATTAAGCACTCGCCAATGTGGGCAGGGCTAGAGGAGAGGAGCAGAGGCCAAGGCAATTGACACGGTGACACCCAGAGAACTGTTTCCCCATGCATAACCTGAAAAGCTTACATAACTCACAATTTCCTTGGCTTAGTCTGCATGTGGAGGGTATAAGTGGTTCGTAATGAGGTTTGACACTCTTTGGAAGATCGAAAGAGACTTGAGGTAACGTTATATCAAATTCAGATTTTTGATTTAAGATTTATGGGATTAAAGGGAGCAAATGCAGAATATTTTAATGCTGATAAGCTGTTGCTGCCTTAATTTAGTAGTGCAACAGGCATATTGTCCTTATGTTTAATAATTTTTCTTAGCTGATTCATACTACGAATTCTTTTCCATCTTAAGGGTAATCCCACTTCGTCTACTTTCAAACATCTTACACCCACTTTCACCTTATATATTTTTTTGCCCTTTCATGTTGAGCCAGCATAATTTTCAGGCATTTAGCTTGGCCAGTCCGGAAGCATTTTGCTTAAATGTCTGGTCATTTGTAAATAGTTCGTGTTTCTTGGCCTCAACACTTGACGGAAATGAGCAAGAAATGACCACAAAAATGTCACGACTTTCACCTGGTTGATGGTGGCGGTCGTAGGAAGTGGGGGTGTGAGTGTTTTTGGTTGTTGACTTTTCCAGAAATTAGCACAACATTAAATAACACGATTTGGTGGCTGTGATAAGAGTGAGAACATTATGTACGAGCATATTTGGTTGTCTTGCTGTGACATGAATTATGGATCTGGTAGTATGAATCTACGGGGCGGGTTTCCATGAATATTTTATGTGACTTGTAATATGTTATAATAAGCTTAAGGTATATGAATTAGTGTGTCGTATTATGGTTTAATTAGGTCAAAAGGTTGTGGGTGTTTTCAGAGAAGAAGAATTGTTATTTGAACATAAAAAGAAGGTGCAACTTCAACAAAGCCCTTTTAAATATGTTCTTGTTCAAATTGAATTAAGTGCTTTCAGGCTTGTTACTATGGGTTGGAATAACAAGTAAGAGTGTTGCGGTCGAGTGCCCCGACAGCAAAATACTCTGTCCCAAGTAATGTGGTTCCTATAGCTTTGAATTCCATTTATTGTAAAATTTATTTCAATAAATGGGCAGGCACACTTGCATATCTTCGGTGTTTTTGCTCGGATCTCATTGTGGCACACAGAATAGATAGATGTTGGGCCTAACTGAATATATATTATATTAAGTCACTTGGTTCAAACTTAAAAATTGTAGCTCTGACAGTTTTTCGCTTTTAGATGAAGATGGAGGAGGAATTTGCCAAACCTGAAACTAACTTGATCTGGGTACGGTGTACACCTACATACATGCAAATTGTGGCTCTACGTTGTATAGTCTGTGAGATCCACGCGTTTATACATAGAAATTGACAGTTTTTCGCTGCTAAATGATGGAGGATGTGGAGTTTTCCAAATCTGAAACAAACTCGATGTGGCTACAGTATTCACCTACATTCATGCTCCATCAATTACAGTCTCTGATATCGACGTGTTCATATAGACAGACGGACAGACAGACAGACGGACATGGCTAAATCGACTCGGCTTTTGATGCTGATCAAGAATATATATACTTTATAGGTTTGCAAATGCGAATACGTTATCTAGAATAATACAATTTTTTTAAAAAATTGGAAAACTCTTCTTTTATACCCTTGCAAAGGGTATTATAATTTTGCCCAGAAGTTTGCAACGCATCAAAATGTACATTTCCGACCCTATAAACTATATATATTCTTGATCAGTGCGACGAGCTGAGTCGATTGAGCTTTGTCCGTCCGTCTGTCTGTCCGTCTGTCAGTTCGTCTTACGTTGCACGAGAACGAAACATACACACTTAGTGAGCTAAATTCCGTAAAAAAGGCCCATTCGGACATCAAAAGTAACGAGAAGTTTCATTCAAAAATCAAGGGAGAAAGTCGGTCAAGCCCGACTATGTCTTACTCTGTACTAAGAGTAGGAGCACATCTCTAAGTTTCTGTCTCTCTCTCTCTCTTTCTTTCACTCACACGTTGTTGAATGAAATGCGGAGTGAGTATGGGGGCGTGGTATATTATTTTTTGCTCATAACTTGAAAACCGCACATCCGATCTTTATCATTTCTTCTAAAAAAACTGTGGGACTGAAGAGCACCGTGAAGCCGTTACTGAGGTATGGGCCAATATACCGGATTCAGAGGTCGAGTTCATGATTAGCGCCATCCAGTTAGGTATTATTCAGCTCATAAATAAGCCTATAGGTTAAACCATTTTTTATTGATTTTTCATTATCATTATTCTGCATCCTTTTAATTTTTTTCGAGACTGGCTTTAATAAAAATTTCGCAGTAAAAATTGTAATTTTTTATAAAAAATGCAGTAGGGTTGTCGAAAATATATCAAAATATCGATATATCGATAATATTTTTAAGAGTGATATATTTATATCGTGATTTTTTTTTGACCAAATATCGAATATCGATTTTTTTTTGGGATATTTTATGATATTTGTGCGTTGGTAACTCTTTGATCTGGGTAGCAAGCGCAAGCGCATTTAAGACACAGAAAATGGATTCAAACAGGAAAAAAATTAAAATATCAATTATATCGATTTATCGATGTTTTAAAAGTAATATATTTAATATCATTTGATATTTTTTCAAATCAGAGAATATCATCGATACGATATTTTAAAAATATTCGGCAACCCTAAAATGCAGAAATCATGCTTTAACTTAAATAAAAATATTTGATTATGTTGATGTACCTCAAACTAACACGTTTTAACAATTTCTGTCAAAAAAATTGTGTAACATGCTAAAAACATTTTGTAACTGAACAAAATGAAGGTGGCTTTAATTAAATTTCGATGAGTGCATATGGTTGGCCCATGAAAGCTGCGCTGGGTAAGTGACCACCCAGCCAATGAATTTTATATCTAATCAAATATCGCAGCCTTGGCTTTGACCGATTTTTCGAAACTGCGACCAATATGACATATACACATATGAAGCACATATTCAAAGTTGAATTTTTAGAAAACATTTGAAAATCCTTAAAACTCTCAAATAAATGTACAAGATATATGAAGGCTTCGTCAAAAAGTTTTTGAACAGCTTTCAAGCTAGGAATGTATCCAGTTGCAGGAGATGTACGGGATCAAATGCTGACAAAATCTTCTTTGCCAAGGGTGGACAGACTATGAGATCGCAAGGATCAATTTGGTTCCTAACTCACTTACCCAAATTTAACCTTACTTAAAGTCGCCGCTGGATATTGAAAACAAAATAAATAACGAGAGCATACGTTAAAGTCGGCTCTAACCGACTTCGATATACCCGTTACTCATGAAAAAACATGTTTAACAGTGTTCCTGCGTTTCTTAGGGTGACCATCAGAAAAGTATGCAACATTTTTTTAGGGTGGGTAGCGGGGGTCGTGGTTCACTTTGCTCATAACTTGAGAACCGTTCATTCGATCTTCATCATTTCTTCGGCAAATCGATTCATTTTGCTAATTACTAACTATCTCTAGAAGGTACAAATCGTCTATCTTTAAAAGTGTAGGAGATATAACGTTTTTTCCAAATTGCGGGGGCGGGTGGGGGCGTGGCCAAAATTTTAAACAAACTTGATCTGCGTGCAGAAAAAAGAAGCATTTGTCCCATACACCTCTAACTCTCTAACCATCTCTGAGATCTAGGTGTTCATACAGACAGACGGACAGACGGACGGACGGACGGACGGACGGACGGACGGACGGACGGACAGACGGACATGTCTATATCGACTCGGCTGTTGATGCTGATCAAGAATTTATATACTTTATATGGTCGGAAATGATTCCTTCTGCCTGTTACATACATTTGCACGACTTTAGTATACCCTTTTTACTCTACGAGTAACGGGTATAATAAAAAGCAATTATCTGAGCGATGCGTACCATCAATAATAAGCCTACAGTTACAATTTTGATTGAATTAGTGAACTCGTTGGCACAGTTGTCAAATGTCTAAGACGAAAAATACCTAAGCTACAGCAACAATGCCCATAGTTTATTGTTTGTGTTCTCTTCCGGCTTTACAGTTGTCGTCTCGCGAGCCACTGGGTATAACTTAATTAGTACCAGAAAATCGCCAGCCTATCTAATTTTTTAAGTACTTAACAAAAAGTTTCCTCCCCCAATTAGCCGAAACTCTCCTAACGCGGCCCCACTCATTTGGATTTCCTTCCAGTGGCGAAGTTTTCTTTTGGTACTTTTCCTGCAAATGGCTGACATTTGTTACCAGCACCAGAATAGTCAGTTAGTCAGCCAGCCAGCCAGCCAGCTAGTCATTCAGTTGAGGCGGCCCTGCGGTCGTTCGTTTCATGGCCTGCATCATCAATAACTCATGCCAGGCCAATTTGTATACTTTGGACAGTTTTGTATTCGGCATTCCTCTTGACTTCGGCACCAATTCGAAACTCATGAACAAGAAGAGTCCTAGGTACAGGCACAGGCGCAGGCACAGAGACTGAAGCCACATTTCAAAAACAGTTTCCAAGGCATAAATCACTTAAAATGCTTCAGGAGCCAAGGAATAGTTCAAAGTTTTTTTGATCATAGGGAAAATTGATTTTTTGTTTGGGCTTGACCAAAAAATAACGATAAATTGAGCAAATGTCACTGCGAAAGCCAAAGAGCGAAAAATTCCAGAGTCGAGCTGAGTTATAGTTTGGACTTGATGTGTGGCTTTCAGGTGGGTTTGGATCTCTGAGCTTGTTTTGTCATATCGTCGCCTAATATGTGGAAAATTGAGATTTATGGCTTAAAGTTGTGGCCAGCTGAATTTAAGCCGAGAATCCTTTCCGAAATACTTGGCTCATTTAATTATGATTAATGACCGGCTAATGACTCGTTTTATGTTGCCTCTATTCATTCCAATGACATATCAATGTCACACATCAGCGCGCATTTTGCGTTTTCATTCTTCGGCAGTAGAAAAACTTTTGAAATTTCTGCTGAGGGGGGACAACCAATCAATAAATATTTTCCTATGCAAAAAAAAAAGAAACAAAAAACACAATTTAAATCCTAGCATATTGCTGCTTAAAAAAATACAAATATAACGACAATTTCACGCTACAAATGTTTCGATTAAAAATTGTTGCCAATGTCGTTATGGGGTTGCCAATCAAAAAGAAAACACGCCCTGCTCATATGTGCAAAAAATTGATGGTACAAGCAGGAGAAGAAAACAAAATGCGCGAGGAGTGGAAAGAAGAAAAATGAAAGTCCCCAGCAGCTACACACAAAACTTTATTTGATATTTGCTGAAGCACGACAATGAATAATAACTACACGGAATGCATATGCTAGCAAAAAACTATTGGGAAAGCAGGGACAACCCCTAAAATGATTGTGTGTGGGGGGAAAAGAGTTGCCTTTTATTTGTGGTTAGATTTTTCTTAATAATATTGTTTTTGTTTCTAAATTTAATGTGGTTGATAGCAGATATAAATGGAAGGAAAGTTAAAGTAAAAGGTTAATGTAAAAATTTGGGATGGCATAAGTTTAATGCTTTCTCTAGTATGTAAGATATAATCTATGCAAAACAAATAGGGCTAAATGCCCTTTAAAGTATGCTAGGTTTCTGAAGTGGTATTGCATTGAGAAAAATATGTCATTATGTTGCATGCTAAAGGTATACAATTTATCCGACACCCTGGGAGAATATACTGTTTGGAGTTTGAATGAAGCTGCTAGTACTTACTCTCATTGTCTATGTTCAAATATATTACTTAAAGGAAATAAAGTTAGCATTCTTTAAAGCGCAAATATGCGGTAAGTTCTCCACATATAAGCGGCGTATTAGCTTACTTACTTTTAACTATCAAGTTTCTAAACCACCTTCAGCGATTTGCTCTAAATAAGAAATAAAACTTTCACACATAATTCATTTTAAAGATGAAAAGACTGTTAAAATTTGGTCGTTGTATTTATTTGCCATTTGCCAAGAACTTGTGTCATATTTATCAACGTCTGTGGCAAATAATTTGATTAACTTTTGCAGCAAAAGTTCGCAAAAAGTTGGGCCATAGTGGGTACAGTTTAGTTTCGTTTGCTTGAACGGATCCAACTTTTCTCTGTGAGCTGTTCCTTTCACCTGGCGCAACTATCTGTAGTGCATATATTTTATTATTATCCTTTGAGCAAATAAATATACTTTCTGCGCAAATTACAAAAGAGCACAGCTAACCGGCGACTTAAAGTTCTGCCCTCGCCATTGGCTCTGTTGTCGTCCACCAGGCCAGCGACAAAAACTTTCGTCCAGATCTAATCAAAAATTCACTTAAAAAGTTTGCACTTGCCGTTGGCTCCATGGAATGACTTCAAGTGCAACCTTCCTCGACATTGTTGCAATTTCATTGTTGTACAGTGCTCGGAAGTACAGTCTGCGTGCAGCAAAGAAGGCCAAGGACTAAGAGCTGGGCCTAATGAAATGTTCCTCTTTTTTGCTTGAGCACTAAAGGTAAATAACCAACGAGCAAATTTTCTAACATTTTGTGAAGAGTGAAGGAGGAAATGAAGTTTGTGCTTAATTTTTCATTCGCTTAAGAATTTATTCAAACTGCATTTACACTTGTCATAAATTTCTGACGAAAATTCTTTGATGATAGTTTGCTGTTCATGCTATAAAATATAAAAAAGAGTGTGTGGCATAAGACACACGGTACGAGCGAATATCTTTACAATGAATCCGATTTAAGTAATGGCAAAATACACATTTGGATTCTGTATAAATAAATGTTAAATAATAAAAAATAAGGTCACTGTCAAGTCACTGTTAAGTCACTGTAGGGTCACTGTTGGGTCCCCGTTAATTCACTGTTTAGTCACTGTTAAGTCTCTGTCAAATCACTGTTATTTCACTATTAATTCAATGTTAAGTCACTGTCAAGTCACGGTTGTCACTGTTAAATCACTGCTCATTCACTGTTAAGTCACCGTCAAGTCTCTGTCAAGGCACTGTAAAGTCACTGTTAAGTCACTGTGTTCACAACTTGCCCTCAATGCAGCCACTCTTTCCACCCCCACTTCGCGCATACCCACCAGATTCCCACCCGACCAACCTGAATCTGTCGCAAAGACAAAATTTTTCAAAATTTCCCCTTCCAGTCAGACGTCCGTAAAAGAGCTTCGCTATAAAAATGTTGAAACTTCCACATATTTTAAGATATCGAGTCTTAATTTATAAGCTAGATTAACATTAGCAATAACTATAATCCCTGAAATTTACATCAAGACCGGATAATAAATAGCGGAGTTAAAAAAGTGTTGCATACTTTTCGGATTTTCACCCTCAGAAACGCAGGAACGCTGTCGAACATTTATTTTGATGAGTAACGGGTATATCGAAGTCGGTTAGAGCCGAGTTTAACTTACGCTCTCGTTTTAGTATAACAAGACAAAAATTATTCGGAATCAGAACTATCTCTGTCCGCTATACCGATTGGAATACAAAATACAATCAGGGAAAAATAGCACAGTATTAGCTTTCACAATCATATTTTACTTTACTATGTCATTTCGGTATTAAAATCAATTAATTTTCTTTTTATTTAACTTAAAAAACTTTAATTTCCAAACAGCCTATCTAGGGAATTCGAACTTGAGAATTACAAGTGGTCTCATGTGGATTCAGTTCAATACATAAGAGGCTTTGCCACCAGCGCAAGCATAGTTGTTCTTTTTAATCGTGTTCAGACCAAAGGCTCCGAGTTCAAAGCCCCGCATAATAAGTAAAAATTGTAGTATTCAATTTAATACAATTCATTGTTTTCTAGGGCCCAACTGATGATAAATTCAATGAGATTGCTACGCTTGATTTAAATTTTAAAACAAAATAATTGAATTTTCTTATTTAAATTTAAGTGTTTGTTTTGCTTTCATTTTAAAGGCGAACCTTTGCTTCCTAAATACTTCCAAAATACTCAATTCTGTCAATGCAAATCAGCCTGGAAACCATTTACAATCGTCACCCACTCTGCTAATATACAAATACACTAAATGAAGTGCCAGAGCCAATTGAGCACTGGAAAAAAATGGCAAAAGTGATATATATTTAAATGCACATAAACCAAAATTGAGCAACTGCAGATGCAGACACAGACGCTGACGCATAGCGGCAACTTCAAGCATAACAATGCCCTCGTCAAATTGCATAAAAAATTTCGCGCACACTTAAAAAAATGTTTCAAGTGCAACGCAGGACGACTTCCCCGTCTGGCTGTTCCTTTTCCTTTTCATTTTTTTTCTCATTTGAAATTTGCACGAAATTGCAAATAACTTGCAATCAAGGTGCACCGGCAAAGTAACTTTCGAGTCACAACAAAAATGTCTGGGTTGAGTTTCATTTCCCTCAACGTCTGGAAATCAATTTAAGTTAACTCAAGTCTATTGTTTCAGCATTGTTTGCCGCGCTTTAAGCTAGCTCCTAGAGCTTTGTCGTCAGCTAAGGAATTTTTATGAGCTGACAGCGTCGTTGTCCGCGTCGGCAGGGAAAAATAAAACAACGTTAGTCCCGGCTCGCTTGTTAATATTTCACCTAGATTGATACTGCAAAAAAAAGGAGAGGAAGAAGTGGAGGTGCCCTCTGAAGAGCAGCGTAGTGTGCCGCCAAGTGGCATCATCCTGGCACAAAGCAGTTAGGAATTTCATTATATGCACCCAAAGGCCAAAGGACAAAGACATGTTTTTAATAGTTTCGCATGTTTGTGCCGCCGGTTTTTAGTTTCCCGTTGGTTTTGCCTTTTTACTGTTATACTAAAAGTTACCAGATTTTTGCTTTAGCATTTTGAATAGTTGCATATTTAAGCAGGGCAAAAGCTGCAAAGCAGAATAAGTATGCAGAATGTCTGGGCTGGATGGATGGGGCACAGCATAATGAGCAGAGTCTTTTGTTGAAGCGGGGATTTCGACAAATTAAAGCTTTTACTGGCTTGGAAAAGTCAAGGTATATTAGGTAACGTCAGTTTAGCGATTCTGCTTTTAGATGCTGAAGAAGCGCTTCTGAGCAATACGTACTTGGTCGTTCTAAGAAACTTCCAGTTCACTTAAAATACATAAAACAAATTAAATTAACTGCTCAATTTCTACATTAATATCGCAAGAATTTTTTCAGTTTATTAAAGGGGGTTTACAAAAAAAAGTTTTGACTTTCTATTTTAAATAAGAATATGTATGAACGGGCGCATGTAATAACGGCCGCTGACATAACGCGAGCGTTATGTCGCTCTTAACAGTGACATAACGCCCGAGGGCTTGATGTCACTTTTGAAATTGTCATAGCGCCCGCGGGCACTAAGTCATTTTTTGCGAGCTTTATAACACTTTTCGCCCGAAAAGAAACAAAAATGTTGAGTAAACATTGTATGCACTCTCTCGTTGTTCTGATCTGATCTTCACTGTCCGAATTGCAATCCAATTCTTCAAATTTCGTTTTCCACTGGATCAAATCATTTTGTCCGTTTATGACACTGTTGAAAAGAAGTGGAGTAGTGTTACCCCTACTCCAAAGTTCTGAAAAAATAATATAGTATATGCAATGGCAATATATCCTATAGTGCGCTGTTCGGAAACTGTCGGTCGCCATACTTGTAAAACTAGAGATGAGATTATTGCAGGGACCGTAACGATTATGAGTTCTATTATAAAAATCTATTTTTAATGATTAATTTTTGATTTTTATTTTATTCCTCAAAAAATAATGATTAAACTTGATTTTTATATATAAAACTCAGGAAATAATCATTATTTTTTGAGTAATATAAATAAGAATCAAAAATAATGATTATTTCCTGAGTTTTATTTTTTTTGCTCAAAAATATTACTCAAACAGCGATTACGGCTAGCGCATAAGGAATTTTATTAAGTTTGATGGATGTACCTAGTAAGGGGACCAAAGTAAATAAGATCCACACTTAAGATTTCAATAAAAGGTATATTACATTGCGGTTTTCAACAAATGAATTTTTTTTAATTACACATTGCTACAAATTTCACAAAATTTTAATAACCTAGGGAATGACTTAGAGTACGCTCCCACATTCTTGGTTTTCATCGGGGACCCCCAAAAATAAAGATATGGCCCAAAAAACGTTTATTGCTCAACAAGACTAGGGTGGAGTGAAGCCCATCCTCCCCAGCAAACAGTTATATGGAGTTGAGCAGCAAAAGGCGTAGGTGTGTGGAGAAGACGTCTCGGTTAAGTAGAATGAGTGTCTGTTTGGCGGCCATAGATAGGAAACATAGCACATGGTTAAGGTGTGGGGCGTGGTTGATTTTTTCCCGAATTTTTGTGTCGTCGACAGAGTCTACCACGACATGGCGGTTATTGACACTGCTTTGTATTCCCTAATTAATGGGGTTCACTACTTTATGGAAGATGTTGCTTTCAAATATGCTAAGAAGAATTATTAAGAAGAAACGACCCCACATCAACAGCATAAGAAGAAGAGAAGAGACTGAAAGAGACTGCTGAGGTTCAACATCACTCAGCTCTGGATGAGTTCCTCAATTCTATTGAGGTTGCATCGGAGGACGAAGAGCACAATGAAGATCCTCATGAAAAAATAAAGAAAGCTTATAGCGAAATCGATAGCTACAACCCCAAACCTGTCGATACTAACATGAACGTAATGGAGTACTGGGAGGGCAAAAAGTTCGACTATCCGAATTTATACCAGCTGGCCAAAGTGGTACATGCAGTTCCAGCAACACAAGTAAGTGTCAAACGAACTTTTTTTGCCCTCAAATTGGTATTATCGGATCTGAGGTGCAATCTCTCGTCGGACTCGCTGCAAAAATTGTTATTTGTGAAGTTAAATAATTAAAAAAAATTCATTTTTTGAAAACCGCAATGTAATATACCTTTTATTGAAATATTGAGTGTGGATCTTATTGACTTTGGTCCCCTTACTAGGTACATCCATCAAACCTTATAAAAATTTCTTATGCACTAGCCGTAATCGCTGTTTGAGTAATATTTTTCAGCAAAAAAAATAAAACTCAGGAAATAATCATTATTTTTGATTTTTATTTATATTACTCAAAAAATAATGATTATCCATTGAGCAATAAAATAAAAATCAAAAAATAAAACTCATTGCAGAAATGAATAGATTACCGAAAAATAATCATATTTCATTATCTTCCATTTTTTCATACGGGCACTCCAAGTTAATGATTTTTTTGGATGATAAATTTACAAATAATCATTATTTTCGGTCCCTGGATTATTGTAAAGATTTCGATAGACAAGTGTGGGCAGGGCTTCCACATATAAGGGAGACCAGAGCTGCCACAGTACTCCCCTTCCAGTGACTGTGTCACGATTTAGTCGAGTGTTTCCATTTTTGGCGAGTTTTTCCCCAGAAAGTCAACTGGGGCAATCCTCTACCGCTAACATTATCGTTGGTGGTGGCAAGGCAGGATGAGATTGCTTCTCATCAAGGTGGTGGTTATTCCTCTGGTTGGGGTAGTTGCTCCGAGTGGGCGCCGAGCTGGGTTGATATTGCCTTGCGTTATGGATTTCGTGTTGCCACGCGTTGAGGGTTTCGTTGTGCCTCGCGTTGAGGTCTTCGTGTTGCCTCGCTTTGAGGGCTTCGTGGTGAGGTGGCTGAGTCTGAAGTACTGGGTATTGTACCCCGAGTAGAGACTCGCATTGTTTGGTCGATGAGAAGCATTCAGACGAGGCTTTTTTATATATATATTTTTATATTTACTTGAATAGAAACACTTTTAAAATATTTTGAAATCGAAATGCTTTTGAACAGTAGAACTTTATCTTTTGTGGAAACCAGCATACAGGGCTAAAACAACGAACTTGATCACTATAATGGAATGTAAGCTTTGACATATGTAAGTTTGAAGGGACTTTGAATGCCGAGATGCTAAACATTATATGCATTTTCTTGCTTTAAGAAAGGGGCCACTCAATGTCCTTTGCTGAGCTTGGCCGGCTCAGCTGGGTAGAGTGAACTCTGATCTTTGACCTACACGCTTCTATACTGATTATTTTCAAACAATAAATTCCACCTGGATAAATAACCAAACCTTAGCGATATCATATTATGGAAATTTTTTTCGCTGTGTTTTAATAAAAAACTAATGTCAAATTTAATTGGAACACGTACAAGTAGGGGTCACTTGGTTACCAATCCATTGAACCCTTTTCCTCTTCATGATGTGCTACATTAACTTTCGATTTCAGTTTTCCTTTTTTGAGGTTAGAGAGTCCATGTTTGTGCAAGTCCTCTTTTTTATGCAGACTCATCGCTTGATTATGTCGACTCGAAAAGCCGAATCAGCCAAGTAATCATGTTGTGCACACATACCTCACAGTTTGCCCTATTACCAAAAGCCAATAGCAGCAGCAACAGCAGTAGGAGTAGCCGGAACAGGAGCAGCAGCCGGACACAATTATCGGGGGCAAAAAGGCTTTCAATTTCACTCGGTTTGCCTCAAGTAAACAGCTTTGGCTGACCTCTCCCTACTCCCTCCACTCTCCGCTCAAGTCAAGCGGCACGCAAACGCATCAAATCAATGAAAGTGCCGGTTGCCGACCAAGTTTTTGCACTTCATTGAGCTCACAGCCAATGGAAAAACGCTTCGAGCGACTACTTAAAGCATTTTCCATTCGCTTTATTTTTGCTATTTCAGCCTCCTACGAGTTTCTGAAAATAAAAATTGCCAAGAAAATCGAAAAATGTTTTATCAACTCATATCCATTTCAGTTTATATTGCACCAATGCATCGAAATATGGTCCGCCACGTACTACACTTATGTACGTGTACGCTTGATTTAATGTGAATACAAATCGCTTATCAGCTAGAAAAATAGCTAAAAATTGGAAAGGAAAAAGAACAATTGAAAGCGGGAGCACCATACTTTAGTCAAAGAAAATTGTATGCATGAAAAAATTGAACGATTGTAAATAAATGAGAAAATTTTTAGTGCACATAAAACTGTCCGAGGGCTGCTCCTTATTTATGACTTACATATTCTATACGAAAAATGTTCGCTCTTAAATCTTGTAATTCCAAAGCGAGGAGGGTGAACTGCCTAGAAAACGATTTACTTTAAGTACAATTTTTCATTAGTTTAATTTTTAACTTGTGTTGTGTTGTGTTCAAGTAAACACCCACTGGTAATTGTTGGACTTGATACAATGGAGGCTGAAGATATAGGTCATATGATTTTGTTTAGATTTTGGAATCTTAAAAGCTCTGTCATTACCTAAGTGCCTTATAAAATTAAAGTATTAAAGTATTTTATGGATTTTCAAATTAAATCTAATCTGTCTCTAATCTTTATAAATATTTTAAATTGTGTGCGATAACTCAGTTTTTACACAACCAGTTGTACTGAAATTTTTATGGAGCCAGTAGGAAAATGTATTTCTTTGTTGGAGAAATCCATTCGGAACTAAGTTACAAACGGATTAAAGTAAAGAACAAAATTTTACTGCTTTGATACGAGTGCTGTTCAAAAAGTTCTCGGCCATCAGAGTGGGGGGTTCAAAAAAAGGTATAGTGCTGGTGACCACGATGCCACGTCTCCAGGTTGTGGGAAATGAAAACTAACGAGAGCGTAAGTTAATGTCGGCTCTAACCGACTTCAATATACCCGTTACTCATAAAAAAACATGTTTAACAGTGTTACTGCGTTCCTTAGGGTGACCATCCAAAAAGAAAGCAACATTTTATGTTTTTTTAGCGCGGGGGGCTTGGTTCACTTTTTTGCTCATAACTTGAGAACCGTTCGTCCGATCTTTATCATTTCTTCGGCAACAGGGAGAAGGAATCATTTCCGACTAAATAAAGTATATTTATACTTTTAATATATATACTTTTAATATAATTTTTTTTTTAATTTTTGCCACGCCCCCTCCCGCCCCCGCAATTTGAAAAAAAAGTTTTATCTCCTACAGTTTTGAAGATAGCCGTTTCGTACCTTTTAAAGATAGTTGGTAATTAGCAAAATTTATTGATTTGCTGAAGAAATAATAAAGATCAGATGAGCGGTTCTCAAGTTATGAGCAAAAAAGTAAATCACCCTCCCCCCACCCCCTCCCACCCTTTCACAACTAACACCGCACAATCTTAGAGAGAGAGAGTGAGAGAGAGAGAGAGAGAGAGAGAGAGGGAAAGAGAGAGAGACTTAGAAATGAGCGAAGCATCAGCATCGCATTCAGCTTCTACTCCAGGTACAGAGTATGTTATAGTCGGGCTTGACCGACTTTTTCACTTGTTTTTTGAAAAAATGGTGGCCTTTGAAAAAATTAAAATCGATTTTGGGTCTTTTTTTTTTAAATAATAAAAGATTAAGTGTCCTCAGCGAAACTTACGAACGAATGTAATAAAACATTACGGACGAACGAACCACTCTATGGAGCTCACCAAGACGGTTATGTTGATCTCAAATACAACTCCCCATTTGTGTAACATAAATTAACCATTATTTCTTTGCTGGAGCAAACTGGCTAAAATGTTTTTTCATAATTTAAAAGTACTCTCCAAGCGCTAGTTAACACTATGTTTAGATGGAGGATTTAGAGTGCCAGAGTCCCATTTAAAATCAAGTATGTTCTGTTAAACAGTCAGCCTAGAAGTATGCTTTTTTCTAATCTTCGGAGTGCACTCTGAGGTAAACTATTTTCATACGAGTCCAATTTGAATGTGTTAAAGTGTGTAGCATACTCTAAGAAACACGGAAGGTAAATTGTAATATGTTTAAAACAAATAGATTTTTAAATAACAAAATTTTTATTATGTTGTTTTAAGTATTGAATCTAAAGAGGATGTTAAATAGATAGATGATCGTCTGCTTCAATTTGACCAAGTTAAACAAATTACAGTAGTGTTTTGCCACTTTTATTATTTTTCCGGTGTTTGTTTCTTATGTACAATATAAAGTTTACTAATTGTCACTAACACGCCATTCACACGTGGCTAAAGGATGCCTAATGCAAATTGCCTTTAGGCAATGTACATTGCCTATATTGAATAAAACAAAAACCAGAGTTTATCTGTCCAAATGTTATTAATTCAGAAGTGGGTGCACGCTCATTATTTGCACACTCATATTTTACCATGTTGATCGATAAGAAAACAATTTAACACTCAACTGCAGCAAGTACAAAAGAAGCAAAGAGATAACTTCCTCGCATATAACAACACCCTTTACTCGTTTAATAGAAAGGGTATACTAAGTATGTAACAAGCAAGAGGAAGTTTTTCCTACCTTATCATCCAGCCAGCTCTAGTATCTATCTTTCTGAAGAAGAATATATTAATTAGATCAGTAAAACAAAAGCTATCCACTAAGCAATTTTGCTCATCATTTTCATTTCCGACCCTATAAAGTAGATATATTCTTGATGAGCATCAACATCCGAGTCGATGTAGCAATTTCCATCTGTATGCACTCCGGCAATTTGTAGAAAACCTTATATCTACCACAGTTTCGTAGATGGATTGTTCGTACCTTCTAGAAATATTTAGTTATCAGTATTATCTATCCACCAAAGGTTTGGGCGTATAAAAGATAGTGAAGTTATGAGTCAAAAGAAAATTCATGTTACTGCAGCAGAAAAGTAAGTACATATGAGCACACACTTCGCAGGTAAATAGTATTTTACAGTCGGACTTGATGGTCTTTCTTACTTGATTTTTATTCAGTTAATTGGAATGCTTTATCTTCACTTTAAGCGATCAAACAAAAATAACATACTTCCTTATTATATAGGCACTCAGCTTTTGATTTAATTATCTTATCAAGATCTGTGTAAAAATACACAGTGCAACAGTCAAAAAAACTACCAAGCTACACTATGCCGAATCGATAGTGCTACCCTAACTGAGTAAATTCCTAGCTGCACTTTTATTTTTTTGGACCATCAAAATTTTGGAAATCGGGTGTGACAACCAAAAAACGGTGTCATTAGTTTGAGCGAACAGCTAATTCAGTTTTGGTGAAAGCCGCAAATTGTATTCGGCAAAGTTATAGCTGACAGTCCGCTGAAAAATTTTTCTTGCGAAGGTTTTAAAAAGTCATGATTTACGGGAGATTTTTTTAACGTGTATACCTTTTAATTAATCAGAATTTTTTAAACTTTTAGAGCAAAACATTATGCGTTTTACTTTTTGTAGTCCTAGGAAGTGGGGGGGGGAAATTTTGCAAATCTGAAACAAACTTGATCTGCGTACGGTAATAACATGCAAAAATTTGTATCTCTATCTCTTATAGTCTCTGAGATCGACGCGTTCATGCAGACAGACGGACAGACGGACAGACGGACATTTCTAAATCAACTCGGCTGTTGATGCTGATCAAGAATAAATATACTTTATAGGGTAGGAAATGCTTCCTTCTCCCAGTACATACATTTGCACAACTTCATGATCCCCTTTTACCCATTTTCAATAGGTACAGGGTATAAAAAGTGCTACCAATCCAGCCAAACGGGTAGCACTATCAATTCCGTATAGTGTAGCTTGGAAGTTTTTAAAATAGTTAAATTTTGTTGCACTTTGATATTTATTATAATATTAAAATGACATTCATTATTATACTCGCTTTTCGTAGAGTGAAAGGGTATACTAAAGATTTGCAAATATATTTAACTGGCAGAAGGAATCATTTCCAACCAGATAAAGTATATATATTCTTGATCAACAGCCGAGTCGATATAGCCATTTCCGTCTGACCGTCTGTCTGTAAGAACACCGAGTTCTCAGAGAAGAGTTAGAGCAACCAAATTTAAAATGAAGGCTCCTATTTTCTGCACGAAGATCCAGTTTGTTTCCCGCCACCCCAATAAAAAATGTTCAACAACTCTCACAAAGAATCAAAGTCTTGGCAAAAAAATACCTCACAGATCAGAGTATAGCGATCGCTGTTTTTAAACTCACATTTGCAATCGCCATATTTAAATTCCCAGAATTTTCATTAAGATTGAATATTAAATATCCGAATTAAAGAATGCTGCATACTTTTCGGCTTTCCCCCCATAACAATTCTTTCACTAAGTCGAAGACTTTAACTTAAGCTCTCGTTTTAATTGTTTGTGAAAAATAAATTCATTTTTTACTAGTTGTACTTAAATCTAGACACAAACTAATTCCATTTTAGCCCCATACACGCAACCATGCAAATTAGTCCAATTAAAAAGGCTTTTTCTATGGGCCTATGCATTACACCAGCATTGCAGTTATTCAACGATTGATCGTCCCAGTATATTTGCGAACCCATTCCATTGCCATATTCATCTATCAGTGATTGTAATATCATCATCATTGTGGGACTTAACTGACGCTGCCGCGTGAACACCTTAAATAGTGGCATTGGCGACATTGACGCATAGCCGCATATCAAAGCGTACGATTTATAGTCGGTCATCATCAATTTGTATGTCACTGTAACATTTATAATCGGGCTGGGATAATACAGATTAAAGATGCCGTTTTGAGTGTCTTGATTCCAGGGAAAGACAACGGTTTCCTGGGTGGATTGCCTTTGATTATTTACAGTGCTAATATATTCTAAATCCAGATTCAATTCGTTATTTTCAGTAATGGTGTCATGAACAGAGACATTTAGACATTGCAGGACATCCATGTTGGGTACACGAGCAGCTTCATACCAATAGCCAGATATCTAAAAAAAAAATTACAAAAGAAATCAAAAGTGAATTAAACAGAATAGAGGAAAGGCTAAGGTAATCAGTGTTGAAGCTTACAAGCTGAAATGATACTCTGAGCTTGAGCTCTGTTATAAAACTAAATTCTTTCGGTCGAAAAATGTGTTTTCGTGGAGAAATAAAATTTTTTTCTTTTTTTCGGTAAATTGCACCAATTTAAAAATAAATGTGTATACAATTTTCTGCACAGCTTTGTCATTGCGTTTTCAGCAGTGTGTGTAAATTACATTTGTTCGTTGAAATTGCCATAAAATAAATTATTTATAATTTCAAACTATCTCATCGGTTAGTCCAAAGCGGATTATATAAAAACTGCCTATTAGCGAACCAAAGTGCAAGCAATCTAATAAAACACACACAAAATAAAGTGTAGAGGGTATTTTGTTGTCGGTTTTTGTATGTTGTACTTACTTCACTTAGATTGAATGCTACACTTTTGGCATCGGCAAAGCAGCTCCATTTCTTTGTTATTTCAGATCTCTCAGGTAATTTAAACTGTTCAAGAGCTGCCTGCCTCACGCATGTTGTCATCAAAACGTAAATTAAAATTATTTGCGTATTTCTATTATTCATTATGATTTACACTCTCGCAATGGCGTTGAATGACTGAAAACGTTTCCCCCTGAATCCCAGCAAGCAAAGCGTCAGCCAAGCTGTTGATAATAAAATGCTTATCGGTGAAATGTCATAATACATTAGAAATATATAGAATAGTTGAGCTAATGAGTGATGTCCCCCCCGTAAAAAAATCCAAGATAACAATAATTTGATAAGTAACACAAGAGCTGCCAGTTGTAGTTTGAAATCCTGCAACCCTGATGTTTGCCATAAAGCCTAGCAATTTATAGCTTGCTTTCTCTTCCCTAGAGTGCATCGATTGCTGAAGTTTATTTGGCATAGTTATCAGCCCTCAAATATGGTCTGCTATACGAGAAGGGTTGTCGGATATTTCAAAAATATCAATTTAATTTGGTCCTCTTACTAGAAACAAACTTCCGATAAAATCGACACAAACAATTTCCACACGTCAATTGAGCATACCTCAGCAAACATTTTTTATCGCAGATGATAAGAATGCAATTCTTCCTGTAGATATCGCGTTACTTTAGCAATATCGCATTCTTATCCCCCTTGGGGGAATATGTGCCACTCTGCGTCTTTTTAAAGAGGAGAGAAACCGTTTCTTCTGAGAGATATGAAAAAGTCTCTTCTCAGGTATTAGATATGATTAGATTGCATATGTGCTGTCCACGGTGAAATATCGCTTTATGAAACCTGTCTGGTATTCAGTTAATACGCTCTTACTTTCCACCCAATCAGTTAAGCGTGTAAGATCGCTGCAAAGGTTTTCATTATTGTGCTTATAAAATAAATGCCTCTATAGTTTGCTGGATTCATGAGGTCGCCTTTCGTTCAATTGGAAAAATAATATTCTTACGAAAGCTATCTGGAATATTTCCGCTCTCAAATATATCATTATACACTGTTGTTAGGTGGTCGATAAACTGTGTTGGGGAATTTTTAAAAAATTTCATTGGCACTCTATCTTTGACTAGGGCCTTGATGCTCTTTGCTTTTTTGAGTGCTTGTTGTACTTCTTTCATTGGGCGTTTTCAGCAGATAATTATTATTACCGATTTTACCTGCTGAATAGAGTGATTGCCGATTGGGATTGGAAAATGTGACAATCATGTTTTCTGAATAGAAATCGAACAAAACGTATGATTGGTTAACGATTGCTGGGTCAGCCTTCCCTTACACTGTGGGTGGAGTCGCCAAATAATTGGCATAAAGTTGTGTGTTGCAGATATCGAGTTAAAACTTGGTTAAATATAACACCTATATTATAAACAACATCCACCTACTATATAATAAAGAAAATGTTAGGTTAATTTGACCCCGACCGCCCTTATAAGGCAACATTGCGTATACATGATCTAAAAAAAAAAAGTTTTAAGAACTGTGAACAAAAAGTTACAATATAAATAAAAAATTAATTTCTAGTAATTTATAGTCAAATTTCAAGCGTTTAAATCCTTAGTTGGCCAAATAACCAGTTTTTAAAAGCTGTAGAGTTGCCATACATACGTCCAGCAGCGATGCATGACAGAGTTTAAGCTCATTTTCAAGTTTAAAGCACCGCAAAAGCCGCAAAAAGGATAATTATAATCTTTTTATACACACTTTCTACTTTATTTTGACATACATTACAAATAACACAAACACGCACACGATTAGTTTCATTCATTCTACATACCCTGGCCTGTATTATCCGTAATTTGCCAACATTTTTTGTGCAACTTAACACGACGTGCAAGTCCTCAAAGTTAACAAATAGTTAACGCCAATTTTATCGCAACAATCACTGCACTCAACACCTGACTTCGATAATCGATAATAATTTCAGGGTTGCCAAACAATCGAAAATATTATTCGATTCGTTGTACATAGACTGTGTAGTTTTAAGGTGTATTGTTAAAAATGAGTTTTGTTTCCACGAAATTTTCAACTTAATGCCAATTATTTGGCGATTCGACCCACAGTGCCTTGTTCAGAAATTTATGTAAAATTTTTAATTTAACTAACCAATAAATATTGTTGATTTTGTGTGAGTGTTTTCCCATTAAGCTAGGTATCGAGACACTCGAAATTTTTGCGCAGCGGAAATTGTTTGATAATTTCACGAGCCGCTCAGACAATGCAGTGTGACCAGGCAACAGCAAAAAATTCAGCTGTTGCTTATTTAAGAAATTGGCGGGCTAATTCAAATAAAATGAAAGATTTAAGATTATTGATAAAGGAAGTCACTGGGAGAAATTCAAAGGTCATAGACAATGCCATGGTCAATTTCATGGATGCATCTTTTGCGTAGCTGAAGGTATAAACAGTGTCCCTTGTTATTGTATTGGCCTGCGTGAGCAGAACTTATCCCCTAAGACATACTGCTATAGCGACAACCCAAAACGCATCGAACGATTAGAATTGGCACATTAAGCCACAGCCAGCTCCATGCATATTAGTTGAATACCTAAAGGTAGCCACAGGAGCGGCTGGAGCAACGGAAACTATCACAGTAAACTGGAGAAAACACTGCTACAATGGGCTATGGAGACTGCTAAGGTTCAGTGCTGCTTGGCCGTGGGCTGTGGAGGCTAGGTTTGGACTCGTTTTGTGTGCACACATTGGGCGAATGGCATACCAACCACATCAAAGATTCTCAGCCACAAGTGATGCAGCGGCCGGAGCAGCCCGTATCAAAACGCTTTTTATTGGCCAGATTCCATAAAAATTGTAGCGACACTTTGATCAGCTCCACACGTTTGTCCACCTCGGAGCTCTCCAAATAATTGTAGCTTTCTTTTTTTTAGCCTTCTTTGCTTTAACTTTTTTCATTGCGTGCTCAATTTTCGTAGGTACCTCTGACAATTATCAAACAAGTTTCATAATTTCATGACCCCCTTCGACAATTTATCAGCTGTTTTCAAGAAAACGAGTTGGCAGGTCCATGTTAATTATCGAAGCGAATTTCGAGTGTCTCGGTACTCGCTCAGGAAATGCGCTCTGACAATTTTCGCGAGCGGATTTCCTGAGCTATGTAATTAGATGGGCTCCGCAAAAATTTCGAGTGTCTCGATACCTAGCTTTAATACAAAGTACTAAAGCCAACGGATATCTTAAAGTCTGCAATCAAATCTATTCAGCAGAGATTCATCATCAATCGCAAATCGTAAATCGGTAATCGCTAATCGGAATTCTTTGCTGAATACGCCCATGGATATCTTACGGTCCATTTCTTTGATGATGGTCTGTGGGATCGCAATGCTTAGTTGTTCTGGATTGTTGAGTGAGTATGGAATATTTCAGAGATGGTTCGCTAGTATGCTGGCATCTATTTTAAAGTTGGGCCTAGTCGCTTGTACATTTAAAAGATTACCAAGTTGCCAAAAGGCTTTGCTGTCTCCAACACTGTTCCATATTCTGGTAATAAATGTACTCCTTTTTTATACACAGCGCCTTTGCTTTTTGGTAGTACTTTTTAATTTCTGCAGTGGCTTTCCGTCTCATTTATTTTAAAAGATTCATAGAACTCTTTCGCAATCACTATCAAATCAGGGTTGTTTACCATGGCTCTTGTTGGTAGATTGCATGCACTTCGCGGCCTCCTGTACAAATTCTGTAAATTTTTCAATGTTCGCTTGCAGTGGGCTTGCATCCGTTCTGTACAGGTTTTTGTTAAGATTTTCGGCATATATGTTGGCTTGTTTGGTCTTTCAGCGTAACTTTGGCAGGAGCTTTCTTGTTTGGGGTTCATGGGTAACATTTAAGTTGACTTGCACTTCCAACGGAGAATATTTCACTTTAGTAATCGATGTATAAGAGATGTTATCGATATGTGTAATCGATGTACTGATTGAGAGCGATAAGTAAGAAAGCAAGAAGAAGTACGACATGTGGTCGATGGAGGCGGAGAACAAAAAATAAAATTAACCTTAATTAAAACAGATGCTAGGCACACTTCGTTTGTTATTGTTGTAACTAACAGACAGCTGAAAATAAAGTAAGGCCCATCGAAAGATAGAAGCTGTGGGGAATATGTCACCTTGTAAGTAAATTCACCTTGCACCAGGCCAATGTATGCTAAACAAGGTAGCCGCACTCGCTCTCTAGCTCTCTTGATAACTTGTTAAATTTCAGTCATTGAGCAAAAAGTGTTAGAGAGGAACTTTGCTCAGTCGACACCGCTTCTGTCAGAAAATTGTCTGCTGTTCGCTCTCATTCACGCGTTCTAAATACTTTTTGGTTCACTCTCTCTGGATACATTCGGGTTATGGTCAGACGCGGCCAAATGGAGAGGACACAAAAGTGCGCTTGTGTTGGTAAACAAGAGAGCTCTCTCCAGACAACAGGCGTTTTACTTGGAATTCAGTGCTACCGATTCACACTACCATAACTTCGGCTCGCGTTTGCTTAAAAACACGACTCACTTCGGCTCATGGTGTAATAATATAAAGTGACACCGAGCGAGAAAACGGTCTCTCTGTTTGTAGGGCCAGTTCGTTGTGAATGCTTGAAGCGAAAGGTTGGGTGCGGACAAATTTTTTTTGTGTTTTGGTATGTATGTGTCTTGTTTTTGTTTTTTGCTGGTTTTAGTGTCAAATGTCAAGATACTGTGTAATTTGCCGTTAGTCGTTTGCGCGAAGCAACGGAAAGCTCATACGTGTTCCAAAAGACGTGGGAAGAAAAACCATTTGGGAAGAGTCTTTACGTATTTGTATTTTAAAATTTGAGTTAGTCTTCCTGAAAATCTTCGACTAAATGACAGCTCCCTAAATTCCTTAATACAACAAACAAAAATTAACAAACACAAAACAAAGCAAGCCATGCTATCCGTTTCTTTTCGACACTGGCCCTCAGCAGATGCTGACGGTTTCACCTTATATTATTACACCATGCTTCGGCTCATATGAGCTGAAGGTGGCCGGGTCTGGTTATGGCCGTCTAGCTCTTCCAGAGTGGGAAAGAAGGGTGACACAATCGGCAGCCAAAAATTTGACGATATTTACAACGCCTGCATTCGGATGAACGATACTCAAGTTACTACTTGAAGGATTGATACATTTATCAGCAACAACAGCCGTGTCGATATAGCCATGTCCGTCTGTCCGTCTTTACTTGTCATCAGAATACAGGCCTTTACCACGGAAATCAATCTAATCACATCAAAAAATGAGTCACACCCCTTGATAAGTTATCTTACAAATTAAACTTTTGTCTCGTTAAATGACCACCTAATAAAATTTTATAACCATGCACAGAGTGAATTTTGAAAGATTAAAATACGAGTATTAAGATAATTATGTTGGGGATTTATGTTGAGAAAACAAAATATAGAAAAATTGACGAAACGCGAATGCAAAACTGAAATCGCAGGAAAATTGATTGACGCTTAAAGCGCAATTGCACAATGTTTGCAATAAAATGTTGTCGCAGTAAAATATCGCCTCTGCAGTTGGAGTTTGCACTTTGCCTTTGCAGTGACTGAAATGACGAAGATAAAAACGCAATCAAACAACAACAAAAAGTCGAAATTCAATGGCCAATGTCATCTGTTTGTATTCGTGTGTGTGTGTGAGTCTGTAAATGCACTCGAGCACGCGCTGAGGCAACGAAGAAAAGTAGGAAAATTGTATTGCTAGTTTATCGAAGTCAAAAATACGCTTTAATGATGAATGACAGACATGAGAGGAAAGGTTTTGACAAGTGAATCATATCGCGAACTATTATGATTTGTATATTTTAGCAGCAGTTTTAGAAATAAGAACATTTTTTCTTCTAGTACAGATAACTCGACTAATGGAAAACAAACGAATTTCAATAAAAAATGGACTTTTATGATAATAAATGTGTTTTTTTTTTGTATCAGAATGCCGGAAATAATTTTGCAGCCCTCCTTAAGCTCCTAAGATCGGAGTAATAAATAAGACTCAACTAAAAATCAACAATTAATGCTCACTTTCTGAATATTATAAAAAATTTTTAAAAGAAAGCTTGCTTCTTGAATATAATGTAACAATTAAGCACAGTTTATTAGTTTTAAATAAAAAACTCAAGTCAATAAATTTTTGTTTTAAGTAATTAACAAAACTCAAAATATAATTCTCAAAACTGCATTTCATATTAAATAATTACTCGGATAAAAATCTTGCAGCTTGTCTTTGTCCTTCGGCTACGGAACATTGTGATAGTACAGATAGAACATTCAAAAGTTCTTTACCGTTTATTTTGTACATCAAAAGCATAAAAAGAATTTTTTTTTTTTTGGTTCTGAAATCAACATTCTATTTTAAAGTTTTTTAACAATAAGATCAAATGTTGAACTGGTTATTATGGTTATTAAGGACGATTGGGAACCGATAACTGATTAACACTCCAAAAATCAGATTTTTCATACGGAAAATATCTCTATAACAAAGAAAGAATACGGTGGTCCTAATCTGCTGCTTGGAGAAACTCAGAAAGAAGACCCGAATTCTTTTTAATGAAGTCAAAAAGAATGGGGACTGGCATAAGTACAAACAAGCCCTGACACTATACAATAGTGAGATTAGGAAAGCCAAAAGAAAGAATTACAGGAAATTCTGCGAGTCTATAGAAGACACGAAAGAAGGAGCGAGATTGCATAGAGTCCTGGCCAAGAAAAGCCCGGATGGCAACATCTCGCTCAAAAAGGATAATGATGCCTATACAGTGAGCAGCGAGGAGAGACTACGTCTCTTGCTGGACACCCACTTCCCGGGAAACATCCCCGCCGAAGAATGTGTCGACCAAGAGCACTGCTACCAGCCTCGCAGCTCCGACTGGGCAGAAGCCAAGAAAGTTACCCATCCTCAGGAAGATCATCACCAGTAGTCTGGCAACTGGGTATATCCCACGTGCCTGGCGCAGAGCAAGGGTAGTCTTCATCCCCAAGGCAGGGAAGAAGGATATAACTAACCCCAAATCCTTCAGACCCATTAGTTTGACATCGTTTTTACTGAAAACGATTGAAAAGCTAGTGGACAATAGCATACGAAGTACGCTGTTAAAGGAGGCACCCCTCCAACCAACACAGCACGCGTACAGAGCAGGCCGTTCGACCGACACGGCATTGTATCAACTCGGGAAGATGCTCGAGAAAACAATAGAAGACAAGGAAGTGGCTCTATGCGCCTTCCTAGACATTGAGGGAGCATTCGACAACACATCCCATAGTGCTGTCAAGAATGCCCTGATCAGAAGAGGAATAAACCCTACAGTAGGCAGATGGGTAGATTCACTCCTACGATGCAGAGAAGCCTCTGCAGTGGCAGGTGAAGAAACCATCACAGTCACCACAACTAGAGGATGCCCTCAGGGGGGAGTTCTCTCCCCACTGTTGTGGAGCCTACTAGTGGATGAGCTCCTAGAAAAACTCGCCTCCCTTGGCATAACATGCCAAGGATACGCTGATGACATTGTCATCGTTGCGAGAGGAAAATACGAAGAAACCCTATGTGACATAGTCCAGAATGAATGTCACTTCTAATTGGTGCAAGGAGGTTGGGCTCAACCTAAACCCTGCGAAAACCATTATAGTACCGTTCACTAGGAAATACAAACTAAGCAGAATGAGGCCAATACGCCTATCCGGCAGCCTCATTACACCAGAAAAAGAAGTCAAATACCTCGGCGTTGTCTTTGACAACAAGCTGAGGTTTGACAAGCACTTAGAGTATACACTCAGTAAATGCACTAGAGCACTATTCACATGCAGGAGCATAGCCGGAAAATCGTGGGGCATGGCACCACACATACTCCGATGGCTATACCTCATGGTTGTGAGACCAATGCTCACTTATGGAGCTGTCGTGTGGGGAGATAGAGCAAACCTCCTCACAGTAAGGACGCAGTTGCAAAAACTGCAAAGGCTGGCATGTATATGCATGACTGGAGCCATGCGTACCTGTCCGACAGCGGCAATCGAGGTTTTGATGGAGCTAACACCACTCCACCATACCATCGGCCTGAAGAAAAAAGCAACATTGCTTAGATTAACAACAGAAGGAGTGGGTAGAAACCACATAGTAAGCCTCAGAGACTCTGAAAAGCTGGAAAAGGAAATCCCCTTAATCCTCCAACCCAGAGACGAAATGGTGGCCGAGTATCACTTTGACAGGAATTTCACTGTACACCAAAGTAATAAGAGAGAATGGATCTCACTTGAAGAGACATATAAAATGAAACCACACACAATTATGTGGTACACAGACGGGTCCCTAACACCCCAAGGAACCGGACTTGGGGTAGCAGGGCCAGGAACGAAAATATCTGAACCAATGGGAGAATTCACAAGCATATTTCAAGCAGAAGTATGTGCCATCTCCCGTTGTGCAGACCGTAATATGGGGAAGAACTACCATAATAGAGAAATAGCTATCCTCTCCGATAGCCAAGCAACGCTTAAGGCACTCAGTAGCAATAAGTTCACCTCTAAGCTAGTCTTAGAGACAAAGAACAAATTAGACCAACTAGGCAGCAGGAACAACCTGACCCTACGATGGATACCGGGACACAACAACATCCCCGGAAACGAATTGGCCGACGAACTGGCACGCAAGGGTGCAGCCACCGCAATGGTAGGGCCCGAACCCTACTGCGGCATAGGCCAACACACAATAAAAGGACTTTTAAGAAAGGAAGAGAATACACTTAGAACAGCCTCCTGGGTAAACACCAAGGGAATGAGACAAGCTAAAGCATTAATAGTGAACCACGACCTCAAAAGGTTCCAAAAGTTAATCCAACAAGCAGGGCTCAATACCGGAACCAGAACCGGAACCTTTAACCGAAATAAACCGTTTCAAATCGCGTACCGGAACCGGAACCTGAACCGATACAAAATTTTTTTTAAGAACCGAATACCGTTTACCGTTATTATTGGAACCGATAAAACCGGAACGAAACCGAAACTTTGGTACCGGTACGGTTCCGGTTTTTTTTTATACGCTGTACCTAATGTTAGGAGTGTGCAAAATTATGTAACTGAGAGGAATCATTTCCGACCTTATAAAGTTCTTGATCTTATGTATGTAGACAAAAGAAACAAAAAATTTAACAGTCCAAAATATTGGAAAGTTTGGAAATGCCAATGACGGGTATACAGAAAGTGTAGATCAAACAATTAAACACAAAAAAACAATGAAACAACTAAAATAAATGCGAAATTTGCTTTATTTTCTTATTTCCAAAATTTTTATGAAGATTTGATAGACTGCAATAGTAGAGGGTAAAAATATGTGGTGTAGACCGAACATTCTCAAAAATCGGAAATTAACAAAATTACATGAGTTCAGAAAAGTATAAATTTGCAAAAATTCTTATATTCTTATATAAAATTCTTAATACGGACCAAAAAATCGCAAAATTTGCAAAATTTTATAACGATTTTGATTCGTATGAAGACGGGTAAATCGACGGATGGGAAATTTTGCTAGATGAAGATTTGATAGATCGTAATTGTAAGGTATGCTTCACTCCATCGCTTTGTGAGCGGCGTAGCAACGCACGTCGGGTACATATTTATTAAAACTTTTTTTTTTCAGTATTAAAAATAAGAAGTACTTATATCGGTGAGTACCGGTACGTACCGGTATACCGAAATAAAAATCCGGGTACCGGAACCGAAACCGAAAACCGAAATTAATTGAAAACCGATAAAGAACCTTTAACCGAAACATTCATTTCGGGACGTACCGGTACTGGAACCGGAACCGAAATTCGTTTCGGGATTAAGCCCTGCCAACAAGGAAAGAATGCCCTCAGAATTCTGACAGGGCTCTACACGGGTCACTGCAGACTGAGGAGCCACATGTACAAGTTGGGAATAACAAACACCCAGCTTTGCAGATACTGTGAAGAGAAGGAGGAGTCCTCTGAGCATATACTAGTACACTGCGATGCCCTAGCGAGGCGCAGACTCAGCAGATTTGGGAAACACATTCTACACCCAAGCAATATCAGTAACTTAGAACCCACAAAAATCCTGGCTTTTGTACAGGAATTAGGGCTGCTAGGGGAATTGTAAATTCAGTAGGGGGGCACAATAGACCAAAATTGGTCGCGGTGCACCACTCCCCCAACAACAAATAATAATAATCTGCTGCTGAATTAGGCTGGCCACGCTCGCCATGTATGTATGCTTACCGAGCGCAATAATTTTTTCACTTGTTTTAGGGTATAAAAAATGCAACATCAAATGAATGGAGCTTCAACATCGATTGCCGTCGCAGCGCTGCCAACTTAACTGTGTTAAAGAGTTGTCATTGTGCTGTTTGCAGAGTTGTCGTTCGTGCGTTTGGGTACGCTTTTTCGTGGGTCCTGCGCGCGCGTGTATAAGTGTGTGTATGTGTGTTAGTAGTTCGCTTCTGTAACTGTAAAGATATTGCAGTTGCAACGTGTTGAAGTAGCGCCTCGGTAAAATTGTGTCAAACTGTGATTGCATTTTTGTGACTGACATTCAATTGCTGTGGCTGTTTGGCTTTGGCATCTTTCTCTCATCCACTTTCTCTCTGATGACTGTTTACTTGGGCGCAAGTGGGCGTGGCTGCAGCTGAAACTAGAGTGTTAAGTGCTGTCACATGCAATGCTCGAACTACGTTTACAGCTTTTTAAATGTTGCCAAATAACGTTTAGGGCTTGATGCAGGCACAGTCAATCAAAATAAATTAGTGTTGAGTTGGCTGATTGTTAGGCAAATTGATTGAGAATTTGATTATCGGCCTAAAACTTATATACATATATATGGTTAAGGGCGTGGATTTTAATAAAAGAGTGTTTTACAAAGCGTATAGCAAGAACGAAATCTACGGAAAACGTTAAGAAAATTTCACCAAGAAACCATGATGACATGGCATTATCAAAAATAAGATATTTATGGGATATTTTTAGAGATATCTGTGAGTTCCTCCACACAATTTGATGCAGCTACGGTATTCAGCCATAGATTCTCCACCAATATCTTGTTTACTTTGAAGAAGTGAATATTACTTTTAAATTTAGTAAATAATTATCTCTTCAGGATTAACCTTCAACCAGGATCCGAAAATAATAGATATTTTATAATAATAATTTCCAAATAATAATTAATTCACAATTTTTATATAAAACTTTGTAATTTTAATAGTTAATAAAAAAATTTATTTAAAATTTACGACTTAATTGATATGAAAAATTTTTATTTTAAAAATTAAAATATCAAATTATCTAACAGGTTGGGCGTCGAGGCCCAAGTGGACTATGCTTAACTACTTTAGTGCAATGTCACTTTCTTCTCATTTTTACTTGGCGTGGTCCTCTTTGGTTCTTGTTTGGTATAAAATCGTTCTTCCATCCTGCTATATTGATTTATATCATATCGCGGTTCTGTATTATTACAATCATGTGTATGCAGTTATCATTGGACCTTGGTTGAAAAGTAGTTTCATAGGTATTAAACTTTTTTATTATTATAGAACCCACAGTTAAATTCTCTGCATTAGCTATGGTCACGCCTGGCCCGCAGGGTCATGCCGTTAAGAGCCGAACGCTGGCCAATGCTTGCGCCATGAGAGCCTGTGTACGGTTCTAGCTGTGCACGGCTCCTTGGCTTTATATGCGAGTTTCAGCTCATTATAAATAATAATAATAGACATTTAAAGCCCACAGCTACACACTCTAGCTCAGCTTAACTTTATGCTACAGTATTCGGAGACCGTTAATATTTGCCCAGAAATTGTAAAACATGGAAGTTTATATATATTTGCATTTTAAGTTTTTAAAAAGATTATTTGAATCTGGCGCCAATTAAAACTGAGTATACTTCTAGGGGCTTTTATATATAGTAGACACGTATCCAGGTGCAGACCAGATTTTTTTTTTTTTGCTTTTATCAAAGTTTTTCTTTCAAATTCATTTCAGCCAGCAGTGCCAGCCAAAAAATTAATAATACAAATTTTTTAAGTCTAACATAAAATGTTATCTATGAAAAAAGTAGATCTAGCCTCAACCGGGATTTGAACCCACCAAACTAAATTAAAAGACAGCGCACCTACCCACTGATCCATAAAAAAGCGCAGCTAAATTGCAATATATGGATCCTCATAAGTTAAAATAGAAGGAAAAATTGGGATCTAATGTCAGCTTCTTCGAACAAGCAATTTTTATTTAACTTGCGTCATATGTAATATCTATAATTCTTTGGTTAAAGCAAGCATAAATATGTTAGCATTCTCAAAAAAGCACTACATTGTCGATGTGTAAACTCAGAAATACGCGAATAGCTTCGTTAAATGGTACCAATGCATGGGACAACAGCCGTTCAACGGAAAATTAAATGACCTTTTATAATAATCTTTGAGGAAAAATCGCTTTGAATAATATAGTTAAACTTGTAATGGCCAAAGTGCAAACTTCTCAAAAAAAGTTGAAAATGCCAGATCTGTAAGCCGCATTTCTTAGCCATCATGTCAAAGCCAGCAAGTCAAAATTCCTCTCTTCGCTATCGGATTTGAACCTAAAATCCTAAAACCTAAAATTTATATTCGCAATATCAATAATACCTCAAATTTGCATAAAGATCGGATAATAAATAGCGGAGTTTAAAAAATGGTGCCTACTTTTTGGATGTTCCCCCTCAGGAACAATGGAACGCAATTAAACATTTCTTCCCATAAGTAAAAGGTCTATTAGAGCCGACTTTAACTTACGCTCTCGTTTTGGTGTAACAATGTGTTATCAAAGAACTTAAATTCTTAGAAGCAACATCTCATGAAATTTTGTACGGCTGGTCCTGGCAAAAAAACCAGCAAGAGAAGCAATACAGTTTTAAAATCTGCTCGTTAAACTGATTTTTTTTTAACATCGAAAATCGCATCGTATACTCTTTGGTGAAAATGATCGATAAAAATGATATCCAGTTTCCCACAAAAAAAATTAAGAAAAATATCATTAAGTCTTTATAAAAGGTTTCAAAATTAAGAGAATTCTACTGGAAGTGTGAATCACACTTTTGTCTTTTGGCGACTTAGAAAACTTCATAAAGTTTGCTTCATAGTGTAAATCCCGTCTAATAGCCTATTTCCACTATAGCAAATATGTACATTGTCCACATTTTCACATATCATATAGGAAAAATATGCACATATTTAAAATATGTGTCCATTCACACGGAATGATTTCAGTGTTGTAAAAATCAATACTAGCTATTTTGTTATCGATAACACAAAACATCAACCCTGATGCGATCGTAGGTAGGCGCTATTTTTAAATGTGTATGGTTTTCTTTTAAAATAAAGCATTTGTTTTAAGAAGTTTCTAAAAGTAAATCTGTGACTTGATATGACTAATATGAATTCGTGCTCAGACATGCGGGAGGAGAACTTGGACGTACGCCCAGCAAAACACTCATAAATTTCAACCTTAAAACGAGAATTCTGGACAAGGCATGGCATAGACGACTTTATTTGAGAACGCTCTGGTGATGGTGTCCGCCACAAGAGAGACCGAACGGATAAACTAGATCTACAATCGACTACTTTTATGGGGCGCATGAAGAAAGTCAAGAATTTAATAAACTTGTCCTTATCTTTATTTAGCAAACACAAATAAAAGCAAAACGAAAATGCGTGAAACAATGTCAAGCTTGAAATTGTGTTTTGTCAATTTGAGAAGTATTCATGGTGTCATAATAATAATAATGTCTCGCAACATGTAGGTTGATTTAATTGATCTAAGCTCTCTAGAAGTTTGTTCAAAGATGTAATACACAATTAATATAAATTCACATTTTCAACTTGCCATTCACATGTTCACGACACTGCAAAATATGTACATATCATATGGAAACGCTCAAAAAAAATATATGTACATTAGGGGGGGGTCGATTTTTTCGACCAAAGCGTATAGCAAAAACGAAATCTACGGTCAATTCTAAGAAAATTTCACCAAGAAACCATGGGTCTAAAATGAATTCTTAGTCCGCGCAAATCGACTTCAAATATTTATTTTACATTTTCCCAAAAATCAAGTTAAAAAGTCGGTGAAGACCGACTATTACATGTTCTGTGTACCCCAGAGCTTGCATTTATCTGATAAATTATATATAGAAGCCACACAAAGTGATAAAGGTGTCAATTGGTGCCATCTGATTGTGTTGCTGAATCCGACATGATAAAATAATTTTTTTTTACAATTTTAACAAAATTTTTGTCTGCCTACTATGACGTATCTAGCAGCTTAGAAACAAAATTAAGGGGAAATTTAAACTTTTAAAGCCTTCTCGAGGCCATCAAACCTCAATATATCTGATTTTGGATTTTTGACATATGAGCCTTGTTGTGCTAAGAACTAGACAAAAAATTACTTTTCATATAAGGCAGGTACGGTTCAATGTCCATAAACCTGTACAGATCTCTGACATGGTAAGAGATAGAGGTTTGACTTGTATGGGACAAATGATTCTTATAGTTGCCGGCAGACAAATTTTAATGTCACAGGTTGCCACGCCCCTTCCGCCCCCGCAATTTTAAAAAAACCTCATATCTCCCACAGTTTACCAGATAGAAGGTTTGTACTTTTTAGAGATATTTTGTAATCATGATTATTTATCGATTCGCCAAAGGAATTATGAAGATCGGATGAACAATAGCGGAGTTATGCGGAAAACAAAAAATTTTGATGGGCAGCACTGGGCTCACTTTTTGACACCTTTATCACTTTGTGTGGCTTCTACATAAAATTGATCAGATAATTGAAAGCTCTGGGGTACACAGAACATGTAATAGTCGGTCTTCACCGACTTTCTATCTCGATTTTTGGGAAAATGTAACATAAATATTTGAAGTCGATTTGCGCGGACTAGGAATTCATTTTAGACCCATGGTTTCTTGGTGAAATTTTCTTAGAATTGACCGTAGATTTCGTTTTTGCTATACGCTTGGTACGTTTTTTTCGGCCCATACAAATCGACCCCCCCTAATGTACATTTCGAAATATGTGATTATAGCGGAAATAGGCTATAAGTCACATACATGGAATTTCTAATAAATTTGGGTAAAACTTGGGCCAATTTAATGTGCGAACCAAAAACTTATACCAAAAACCTCAAACTTTTCGAAAATTAACCATTGTCAAATTTCGGTGCAACAGCGAGATTCGGAGCTACGGAAAAGTGTATTGCAAAAGCTCGTTTGAACTGATCTGCCTAATAGGATATATATAAGAGATTTAGATGACATATTGTGGTAAGTTTAAGCTACAATGAAAAAATGGTTGTTTTCATTTAAACGCATTTACCGACTGATTGAAGCGAATCCGGCTGTTAAATAGGGTTATCCGATCTTAACTAAATTTTGCAGAGCAGTTTGAAAGTCATCAAATTGAGAACTGCCTATTTCAGGTAATAAGCTATGGCAAACGTAATACACCTTCTACAAAAAGAATCCAAAAAATTATATAACGAACATATTATCTATCGATCTGACCTTGTTCGTCCATCTGAGTTTGCACAAACTAGTCTTAGCTGTATTTAGACAAATGTTCGCAGGGTCCCAGTCCCGATTTGATACCCAACAGTCGATTTAGCTGCAGGTAATTTATATTAATGCAAATGAAACAAAATGTAAATAATTCTCTTGGATTGACTCAATAAATGGGCCAACTAATCTCTCAACTTTTGATTTCCTACTCAACCTATCCTTTTCGAGAGAATGTTACCTTGTGCATGTTTCCTGCATTTGTTGTTGTTAATATTTGCATAAGCATATTGCCACGACCCTCCCATTTGTTGGTTCACTCTGATGGCTGCTGCATCATGGTCATCATTACTCAACTTCTGGGCCTTGAGTAAATAGCAGCCACTTTACGACTTGGGCGTATTATGGATGCTCCTGCAGTTGGCCGTAAACAGCAACTGCTGCCATGCAACCGAACGTGCTGAGCATATTGAAAATGGCTTCCACCCAAAAAAAAAATAACAAAAATAGAAACAAGTGACTGCAGGTGAGAGAAGAAAATTTGAAAAATGGTCAAAACTTGCTGTTGCTTGGCATCTTTCCCCATTTTTTTTCGAAGGTACACTACGTACGTATGCCAAAAGATCACGCGCCGCTTGCTTAACCCAGTTCCGGTAGCACGTGAGTCCTGGCTAATCATTTGTCTTCCTCGACTCGAGGATTCGGCTGCATTTTCCATTTGGCAGTGCAACGAAGCTTCCATTACGCACTGATAGCTGATTGCTGAGTTTATTATTGCCCCAGCATTTCCGCGCGAAACTATTTATCAAGTGTTGACCTTTCGGATGGCATTATGAGAGATTTCCAGTTTGCTTGCAACGATATCATTTGTTTGGCACTGACAGTTTGCAGAGGAAAGTTTAAGCTCAACTAATTCAAATTACTTTTTCTCTTCATAAGATATGTCTCCTTTTGCGTTTGCCAAAGACCACAAACTGTCAGGTAACTTTTTTGGGATTTGAGTATTATTTTATTTCGAATTCAAATGTCAAATTAAAGTCTCAACAATTGCAAAGTTTCTGTCATAAAGTTGAGTGCCAGAGAGAGAGAGTTGGCAATTAAAAGTTCAAGTCGAAAGTATCTCTGCGTTCGTATGCCAAGCAAATCCAATTAGATTAATGAATGAAATATAAACATTTACGAGTACCATGATTGTTTTTCAATGGCACACGCCACTCCACCAACCCCACTCCCCTCCTCCCATAAATCAGGCAATGTTGTGTGTCCAAATATGAATTTAATTAAAGGAATTTTTATGACAACAAACGTTGGTCGGATGGTTGGTTGGTTGTTGGTTGGGCCGTGTGCCTGGCGGGCACTTTAAAATATTGCCAATATTGTCTGCTCTCTGACCATAACCTCCTGCACCTCCTGTACACTCCTTTGCTTGTCTTCCCTTGCATTAGGCTTATTAGAAGCACACGCGACCGCATTCGGGGTAGCAAGATGACAAGGGCAATGTGCAAGGCATGCAGTTTTTCGGTTGTCAAGGTTGTCATATCCATCCTCCTTCCCTTCTCTGTGTCTATTTTGTTTGCCACAAACACTGCGCGCATCGCTGTGAAACTGTCTGATCCCGAAGATGGACCAACTCCTGGCTACTTTGTGATGTATTTCTCTGTCTTAATACCATTACCATTTCATTTGATGCATGCAAATCCTGATTATGCACAGGACACGCGTCACTGACTCTATATCCATCGCTTCTGCGCTCTCCCCTCATCCGTAAAACTCGTCATCATTTTGTATGGCGCACGTGACATTGTCTGACAATATGGTTACAAACGGAAGATTGCCAGGGTTACTGGGGTGTTTTTTCTTCTACAGACATGAAATTATTGTTGCGTGAATTTGTTGGGAAAGATTCGAGATTCGGTATTTTCTGTAATATATCCATATATCTATACATGTGTTTAGGCTGGCCTTTTCAGAAGCAAACCTACACTGTATTTCCTCAAAAATCAATCTAAGTTCTAGATTGAAAGTCTACTTTCCGAGAAGCTCGCAATCTTATAAAAAGTTTAAAAAAGTTTGAAAGTGGAAATCCCAAAAACAAAATCGTTTCGCAACTTAGAAACACGTTTTCTGCAAAGCTTCAGTTGAAAAACATAAGATATATACGGCTCAGTCGGATCGCTCTCTATATGTACAAGAATATCTGAACTGAGAACAGCCAACTGAAAACTAAAACAAAGAGAAACGAAGTGTTTTGCTCAGAAAAAGAGCAAGTGTGCATGTATTTCGGTTATGTTCGGTTAAGCAAAGGGAAAGGGGGTCAACAATTATTTGCGAGCTCTGGTTTAATGACATCAGTTATCATCAATTTTGCTCAGCTTCAAAGGTTTAAAAAATAAGGAAGATGTACTTAAATGGTGGTCGACAAAGTTTCCACAAATATAAGTATGCCTTTGAGAAGGGCATAGTGGGCGTACAAATTTGAGAAATTTAACCGTGAAGTGGGTGAAAACGCCAAAGAAAACTTTATATGGGCCATATAAATGAGCTGTGGCGCTCAGGCAATGTTGTGGACTAAGCTGTTTTGCTAAGAGCGCTAGAGGGAGTGAACTTGCACAAATTAGGTAGGGGAAAGAGTGGAGAGCTGTGGAAGAGGGCGGGGGTAAAGAGTGGAGAGCGTGCACAGAGGGGGTGCGGCTAAATAATGAAAGCCAATTAGAATTTTTAGATATTTGGGAAAACACTGATGAATCTATATGTTCTCACTCATGGGCAAGCAGGAAATATCGCTAGACCCGAAATTCACTATGTGGTCGTGCGGAAGAGGTATCTTTTCAGCAACCACTTGACATAAAGGGATTAATATATATAAGTCCGGAGTTTTTGAGCCCCAGAACAGTTTTGTCTGGGTTATTTAGGGCGGGATGGGATATAATTTAACATGTGTACAGGCCACTAAATTTACTACTCAACATTTTTTATATATTTTTACCAGTTTTGAACTTGAAACAAAAAGCTAAAACAACACAATTTTTTAAAATCTGGGACGCCGAGAAATGCGCGGCGGGTTCAGCTAATAATGCATAATTTGCGGTCACATCGCAAATCATCTTCATAGTGAGTAACAATGAAATATGTGAATAGTTTTGCATTTATATTTTTTATAATATTGAGCTTACTGTGACTACTCAAACACGACATTGACTGAGAATTTTCCATTTTCTCCTTTTCAGTTGATA
Source organism: Lordiphosa clarofinis (assembly GCA_018904275.1). Taxonomy (NCBI): domain Eukaryota; kingdom Metazoa; phylum Arthropoda; class Insecta; order Diptera; family Drosophilidae; genus Lordiphosa; species Lordiphosa clarofinis. Next base: position 217,591 of record JAEIGQ010000212.1, read on the forward strand.
TACAGTGTATCTTATATGTATAAAATATCTACGAATAATACCAACTTAATGTTTAATTATTTTTCAGAATAAGCTACTCTTGGGATTGGTCTGAATCATGTCTTTCACTGACCGTTTTACCGAGAACAGCTTTCTAAAGAGTGTTTTACGTATGTATGCGGGGTTGTAAATGACGGATCAGTACGTTGGCAAAATGAGCATACTGTGGCAAAAAAAAACAAATTTGTCGATCAACTACATCCGCAATTGAATTTTTTTTACTAGAACTGGAACAACTAGACCAGAAGAGCCCAGGTGAATCGGCTTACAGCTAAGATGCAGGATCTCGATTGGCTTCTTAATCTAAAATCCTTCAGGAACTAAGGAACCTTAAGAAACTAAGGTCTTCTATGTGAGGTCCCATATAAATAATTATTTTAAAACCACGGCTTATAAAACACTCCAAATAATAGTTGAGAGCTTTCATAAATTTAAATAGAGGGTTGCCGCAGAAATCAGTTTTGAAGTCGCTTGAGTTTGATTTCGTCCTGCCACAGAGCCTGCTTTCGAATCGCGCACTCCTAAGTCGGCGATTTTCTTAAATATAAATAAGCCCTGAAAATAAATTTCAATTAAAATAAGCAATCATCAAGGGTGTTCAATTTGTGAATAATCTACATCAAAAAAATGAAAAGTTTAGCATGTTATGTTTATTAAGTTAGCATTTCACTAAATTGCTAGTTAAATTGGTCATTCACTGCAACTCAACAATTCGCTAGAATTTCAGTGTTAAATTCAGAAATGAATCGAATTTAGTTTTAAAGTGTATCGATTTTGGTTTTAAAACAAAGATTTTTATCTATTGCTTAATTATTGTGCATTTTGTAAATCGATTGCTGTCAATTTGAGTTGAATAAAGTGGCAACGCCGAAGGCATAGTAATAGCGAGAAGTCGCTCAAGGGTTGTTAAGTTTTATTATTATTCCGAAATTGTTCTAATTAAAATAAATTGTAAAGGAGAAAGCATCGTACAGATGTTCAGAGCAAAATTTGCTTGGCTTTTATGAGGATTAAGGGAACCGGATGCAAGGCGACTGCACTCTAGAATCTCCTTATAGACTGGCTTCTTTACTAAATCGTCGATTGCCATTTGTCGGGTGAGCAAATCTTTCTTTCACTTGTACGTGTGTATTCTCATTAACTTGTTCCATTTCCAAAAAACTAATTCAAAATAACCACTTGACTCACTCTTAGTTGTTATAAATTATACACAGCATGGAAACCTCTGTTAATCCAAGTGAAAATCCACACTACCCCAGATTGGCTAAAAGAGTCCTTACCATAAAGACCCAAGTGTCGCACAATTAACTGGACAATTTTGAAAAACTCCCCAATGATGATGCAGACAAAAAACTGGATTTCAAAATGCCCTGCTTGAGGTTTCCCCCCGGTCTAATGCACCTTACCCGGATGCTTGGGTTATGATTATTACTTATGATAATTCGACTTGACGGCGCAAAAGAAGAACTTGACACCACCACCACCAACCAACAACCTAGAAGTAGCCATGCTGTCAAGACGACAGAGGCAACAACCCTTGGGCGGGGCGCAAAACTGTGGGCAAGTGAGTTTTATGTTTCGTTTACTGCAATCGAGACTTCCGTCTAGTCCTTGGGCGAGTGTGAGAGACGAGTCCCAGGACGAACATCAAAAAAACAAGAAACTGTTGCGTATTTTGCATTCAACCTTCTCCAGCCCAAGTCATTTATTGTTTTCCTTTTTCGTTAGGGGTGCGAGTGCGTCGCATTTGCACCTTCAATTAATGTACTGGCAGTCCGGGGCAACCAACCCCCCTCGCTCTGGGTGCTCTTTTTGTGATTTATGAGGGTGCGATGGCAAAATAAAATTAAGCCAGCCCAACCAACACAAACGAACAAACGACATTTGGCGTCAGCAACTCTCGAAACCCACTCCAGAGGTTTGAACTTTTAATTAAAAGTCACTTTTGATTTATAAACGTGAGCGTTTTTAAAGTTTTGCATAAACAATAGATATGTTTATTAGGCGGTGATGTTTGTTTAGAGAGGGAGAGTGCACTATGGGGAATTTTACCAAATATTAGGCATAAACCCCTTTTCCAATAGTGCTCAAAACTTAATTTTTTTTGTTTCATTAGACCACAAATACATCAGTCTTCAATGTTACATACCACGAATTTTGATTTAACAGAGCTCTGTTAAGTGAGCAGCTGGTAAAGTCAGGTTATGCTAACGAATGACAGTTCAATGTTAAGTGTGTTTTCTGCTGCAAATTGTAATTGCCAAATATTAATGAAAACAGAAAGTTTTGTCGAATATTTTTGATTGAAACTAATCGTTGTGGTATGTGCTATGTTTTAGTGCCTTTGATTTGTAGAAATTAATCGTGGCGTCCCTGTATTTGGCGGTATTCGTGATTCATCTCACAAAAAAAAATTGGAAAGAAAATTCAACTTTGCGAAGTCCTACCAAATTTTGTTTAGATTTGTTAGAGCTGGGACTTTTACCACCTTTTAGAGCAATCAATTCCGCTTCTGATTCACTTTTGCTCAACCGCATCTATGCGCATTTCTTTGCAAAATTTCACTTTTTAGGACACAACCTCATTTTCTCCAATGCCTACTTGCATGCCAAATGAAAAAATGTGACGAGTCGGGAAGATGTTATTTTTGATTGCTTTAGAGAAGGGTTAGGCCAAAGTCTTTCAGTCTTAAAAGAAAAAAGGAAACATATTTTGTGCAATTCTGGAGATGAATCGCGAAAATTTAACCGAATAATGCAACAAATTGAACGCAGAAGTTCAATTCTAAGCCATTGAGCAGAATATGAACACAGAGAGTCGTTCCCGATGGTCATTAACGCTAAAGCGTATTAGAAATCGTAGAAATCAAGCTGTTAGAGATGAAATGGTAGAAGAAGCAAGCACAGCTGCTCGTAATAAGTTAAAAACGACTAGCTGACCATGCAGCAGTTCTTAAGATAGTTTCTATAAGACAAAAATGATCCGAAATTTTATGTGCTAGTATTGTGCAGTTAGAAATGACAGTAAGAACAGAACAGAAATAAAAAAAAATAAATGAGACGCATTTTTTTTCAGGAATCCCGATATTCCGTAAAGTTTGCGGCCGAAAAAATTTTTCCTATTACGCGTCAATGATGGTACATTCATTCTTATGCAAAATTGCAAGAAAAACCAATTTTATCTTGTAAAAAAAATAATATTTTTTTATTTATTTTTTTAAAGGCGGGTTGAATTGCTACCACGCCCACTTTTTAGAACGTATAGAGCAACGGTATACCTAACATAAGGCAAAAAACTAGACCGCAATATCTTGCTTAGTTTTTAAGTTATTAATTAATGCCTGATTTTTGGGAAAATTCCCCATAGTGGAGTGGAGTCATGATCAAGATTCACTTTGAAGTACGGGATCATGAATAAATTTGGGATGAACTGACGCCTGCACAGAGGGACATTGGACTCAAGATTACCTCAAAGGTAACCAAAAACAGCAATTGCACATTTTTCCTTTGTTGAGAACGATCTCCAATCAAGTTGGACAAATCAAGAATATTTGGAACATTTGCCCTGATATAATTTGAGAATAATTCGTTGTGGTTATGACTTGACAGCCACTTATTTTCTGAACAGGTTTTTTTCCTTTGGATGAACTTAATTTTTTAGTACGTCGGCCATCCCAACGTTGAGCTAACTACTGAATTTTTAAGTTGAAACCAGTACTTGTTGTGCACACTTGCATCCACGGAGCGCCATTATTTGTCAAGATCAGCCTTAAGTTCTGTCGTCAGTTCAAGATCCAGCAGCATGTCTGCTATATGAGCTGGATTGGATTGATTCTTTAACTTTTTAACCTGAAATATTCTATAACCGGTTACGGGTATTCGTTTTTATATTATGAATATATATATATACATACTTATGATGCAACTTTTGGGAGTCTAGCATTATTCGTTAATTGAGTATGAAATAGATCTACAATGCAAGCCCAAAAATGTAGGCAACATAATTAAAACTCTGAACTGGCTCTAAAACTTTGTTTATGCAGTGATGTAGGTTCTGATTTACTCTTTATACCTCCTTGGACTTACCTTTGGACTTTTCAGCATTATTTGACAGCATTCTGTGCCGACAGCTTTACACTTAAGCCATTTGTTCGCTTTCAGAGCTCTTTTTATACTCTGTACCAAAGGTCCAAAAACCACCCCTCCCCCACCTCCACAACCAAAACCGCAATTCAACTAAGACAAGAGCGCAGCAGCGGAGCTGCATTCAGCTCCTACTCCAGGTACATATTATGTTATAGACGGGCTTGACCAAAACTCTCACTTCCTTATGTTAACTCCTTCATGATTGGGAATAGCATTTAAATTTAAAAAGCATTAACCAAGAACATTTTGTAGTTAGCTAACGTACTCTTATTTTGGCATCATCCTTATAAAATTTCATTCTTGCAAGCTAAAATTTCCTACTTTTCTTTTGAAAAATCTAAATCTTTTAATAGATCGTTAAGTCCACTTTGGCAGAAGGGACTTCCCTCTTTTGCGTGTTCTTGATAATTTACTAAGTCATCGGCTGATTCAGATGAGTAATGCTGTTCAGTTACTTAGGCATCGGATCAAAACCATTATAAAACGGGTTAAATAGTGTCTGTGCTGAACTCTGAAAGCTTTTCAAAAACTTTGCACACAAACGACGGAACAAAACGGACCATAGACATTTTTAATATCATTTGAACGGAAAAACGGAAATTGCTTAATTTTTAGATAAATGCTAATAACTTGTTCAATTTCCAACAGGTTTTAATTAATGAACTTTTTATACTTTTCAGATGTTCACCCTAAGGAACGCAGGAACACGGTTAAACATGTTTTTTCATGAGTAACGGGTATATCGAAGTCGGTTAGAGCCGACTTTAACTTGCGCTTTCGTTTTATTTGTTATATATACAGGTTACGTCATCCAAGATAGAATGAAATTTAAAAAATTGTTTTTGAGCTAAAATAACGGTGTAATTATCGGTTTTTTTTTTTAATTTTCGATAAAAAGGAGAAAAAAATCTATATCTTTGTAACTAGCATCTTCACTACAAATTCGATAATAAAATTATTTATGCATGATTGAAAGATAATTTTATTAGCTTTAATTTGGTGGGTAAAACTTATTCATAAGTTATTTCATAATTGAGGTATTTGTAATTAATTATGAAGTCCTTTATTAAAAATGCAAAAAACCATAATTTGGGATAATCTCGAAGTCTGTTTAACTGAGAATTTTTTAAACTCCACATTCGGATTTATTGCGTGATTTTACATAAGAAATCAAGACATCAAATTGAAGAGTATGAAAAATCGGGTTATCTTGTTTCTATCAGCATGTGTAAGATTTTGCCAATCTAGGGGGACTTAATTGAAAAATAAAATATTTTAATTTAATGAGCTTTCAGAAGTCAGTTTAGAAATGTTCAAATGTAACGAAAACAAGCCCAAAACAACTTTTCGTTCAGAAATTTCATTCGGGAATATTTAAACATTTAGTCTAAAGTTCAAGTCGATAGCTTTAAAAATACGACTGCTTTTGAATTAAGTCCCCCAAAATTGGCAAAATCTTACACTGTGCGTTGGCAGCTGGCGCCAACGCATGCGGTATCCTATGTCTGCAGTAGGACGAGCAGAATAGATATGGGTCTAACTTAAAAAGCTGAAGTCTGTCTAGCCCTTGCAACAGTGAAAAAGTTTTGATTGAGTGAACGAGTCACTCAAGATCATGAAGTGAGATTAATATAACATAACATAATCACCGAGAGACCCTAATAAACCATCAGCGCATCAGTATTCATCTATTAAAACAGTCTACGATATCCAAACAGCCAACATATTAGTGCTATAGTCTGAGTTTTGTGGCAAAAAAGAAAACATTATTATGTCTCGCGTTAGCAAAGCTCTTGTAAAATTACAGTACGACTGACGGTTCGATCTTGTTGGAAATAATAATGTTTCAATGCTCGATGGCATTAAAATTGAGGGAGTAGTTTCCGTAGAAACAGACAGACAGAATCATAATACCTCTTGCAAGCGTTTAAAAATTTCTTATTAATTCGCAATTCGATTCATTATAGTTGGCGATTAAAATTATTATTATTCTGTATTCAAATCAAGTGTTTTCGTACTTACCGTAGTTTCGGCACCGCTTCTTAGGTTAGGTTAGGTTGCAATGGTTGAAATGCGAGAATCCCATTTCGTCAATAAAGGCCCATTGTGTTACCATATAACCTTTCTAAGCTGTGATCGCAGAGGGAGGATTTAGAAAGTAGCACGAATTTAAGCAGTAAGTTAATTTCTATTTCAGAAATGTCTGACAGGTCGTTTAGGAAAGGACGACCCAAAGTTGTGAGTTGTCTTCTGCTGAGAGCTGGACAATAACAGAAGAGGTGTTGTACACTCTCCTCCTCATCCGCTCAATTGCAGCTTCTACAGAAGTCATTGTGTCTGATGCAGTGGCGTAGATAGCTTTTTGCAATGGGGGGGGATCAAATCAAAATTTTAGAAAAAAATTTTTTTGAGTCTTTAAATATTATTTATGGTTTATTTATTCACATTTATTTAATTATTTTTGATTTTATAAAATAAAGTCAAGTTTTCTAGATTTTTTGCTCAGTTCATGTATGACTTCGTCCCCTGTAATTCCAATTTCATGATGAATAGCCAATGCAGCCAATCCATTTAAGCGGTTCTGGAATTAAAGAAGATTTACATATGATTAATATTCGTATATTCAGAAGGACATAAGAAACTCACTTCTTGCATGGTGTTTCGGTGAATCGTTTTAATACGCTTTAAGCTAGAAAATGTTCTCTCTGGTGCACAGTGGTTTTTTTTTGCCTTTTTTTGGCATAAACTCTAGTTTTTACGTTATTGACCCCAAATTTGGAATATAATCATATTTTGGGCCCTAAGGACGACTTGGAAAATTTTACTCAGTTTAGATCAATATTTGATATAGCTGCCATATAACAGATCTGGCCGATTTGCTTAAACTTTGTTGTTTTTCACGCTATTGAACTGAAACTCGGTTTGTACACGTATTTTAAGCTCCTAATACGTTGTACCAAATCTTGTTAGGCTTGGACCGCTATTTGATATAGCTGCCATATAACCGATCTGGCCGATATGGTCCAACTATGTTGTTTTTTACGCTATTGAGCTGAAATTCGGTTTGTACACGTATTTTAAGCTTCTTATACGTTTTACCAAATCTTGTTTGGTTTGGACAACTATTTGATATAGCTGCCATATAACCGATTTGGCCGATATGCACCAACTTCGTTGGTTTTAAAGATGTTGATCTGAAATTCGCTTTGAGCACGTATTTTAAGCTTCTTTAGCGACTTATGAAATAAGGTTTGATTCGGAATGCTATTTCATATAGCTGCCATATAACTGATACATCCGATTTGCTCCAACTTTGTTGTATTTTACACTATTGAACTGAAATTCGGTTCGTACTTTTATTTATGGCACTAAATACGTCTTAAAAACCTTTTTTTGTGTCTGACGCAACCAAACGAAAAAAATTTTTTCTGTCTCTCTTGAGAAATATCTTCAACTTAAGCATGATTTCAGCTGCAATAAGGCCAATTTTCTCGAAAAGTCGCACGTTGTAGCAAGAAGTGTTAGTTACTTTTTAATCTACACTCTTTCGTTAACAACTTTGCATTTAAGACTTTGTGCCATGCTGTGCCATGCACAACTAATCATCCAAAAAACATTGCTACACTTGTTAGGGCCAACATAAAATTACACACAAGCAACACACGGCAAAATTGGACAAAAGCACACAACAATGGCAAACCAGTTATCAAATCTTAACAAAACATACCTGAACTAACAGTTTGCGTTTTTACATTTTTTATTTTGCTTCTAACTTTTTAAACAGACACATTCAAAGTTGGCAAATATTTGCTGCCATTTTCACAAAAAACACGTGGCACACAAACAGCTGACTTCAAGCGCCCGTCAAAAAAGCAGTGTTGCCACTAAGGTTGAATGGGTTTGTTTTTTAAACTAATATGAGTATGGAAATAAAAATATAACCAGTTAACATTTGAAATCTGAAAAATAAAATTTTGGGGTTTATGCCAGAAAAAGGCCAAAAAAAACCACTGTGTGGTGTTGCGGTTGTTATTGGCAGTGTGGCTAATATACTCAGTAGTTTAAATATATTTGGGAAATTCTCTTTTGGGCAGTTATCCAGCGCTTCCAACGAACTATTTGGTTGGGAACAGCCCTTTCGCATTAAATATTTTTTCCACATTTTTAGTTCGATAAGAACAGCAGGTGGTTCATTATCTAGAAATTCCTGATAGAATTCAGTGGTGTTGACAAATTTTTTGTCCTCTTCGTCAATATTCGCTGAGTCGTACTTGAAAAGCGCCGAGAATCCTTCCAAAATGTTACCATGATTGGTAAATCGCTCTTCAAGATCCGCAATGAAGACGTCCAGAAATGGATAAAATATCGTCACCCGAAAGTAAACTTCAGTGCTTTCAACTTCGGGATTCGCACGATTTCTCTGCCTTCCTACAATCCTTTTATGTTTTATCTCAATTTCAACAGTTTCTGCAATTTGTTTGGAAGTTTCGTAGATTTTGAAAAACGCATCTTCATTTGCCCGAATTTGCGATAGCATTCTCTGCAAATCTTTGGCTAGATGCATGGCTTGAAGTAAATCTAAATTAACTTTTTGGAATTCCCGACTCAACGGAAGCGATAGGCGATAAACAAGATTAATTACTTGTAAGCTTATTATAAATTCGAAGTCCATGGCGTTGGTTAAATTTTTAGAGTCTTTTTCCGTGGCTCTCATGTCAATCAAGGCTTCGTAGACAAAAGGAAATAATTCCTGAAAATCTTCTACCGCTTGATATTTTGAAACCCATCTTGTGAGATTCAATCTTTTTAAAGATTTTGTTCTAGGGGTTTCATTGGATTCTTCGATAGTATTTTCCAAAATTGACTTCCTTTTAGTGGTGTTAAAAAAATTGTAGACCACTTCTATAGTGCTAAGGCAATCTCGGATTGCTGGCACGCTGTTGGTGGCAGATATAGCCAGATTCAAAGAATGCGCGGCACAGTGGATGTATAATGCATGCGGCGCATAATTAGAGCGTATGATTGCTTGAGCACCATTATATTTTCCAGACATGTTCCTTGCCCCATCGTACCCTTGACCAATCAAATATAAAATATCAAGTCCAAAACGTTGAAGAATTTCTACCACCAGCTTGGCAATAACATCACCTGTTCATAAGTACATCATTTACAGTTGCTGAGATGATTAAATAATTTTTTAATTTTTACCTGTTGTAGAGACTGTTGAGACAAACCCCAAAAAATCTTCGCGCAAAGTATACTTGCAGCCATCTTTCTTGTTTATGTAGCGTAAGCTTATAGAAACCTGCTCAATCGTAGCCACATCTTGCGTTTCATCTGTCAAAACTGAGAAAAAGTTTGCAGCTTTGACATTAGCCACAACTTTTTGAGTCAGTATTTTATAGCATGCATCGATTATTTCATTTTGTACGGTGGGACTCGTATACTTATCCCGTTGTCCTGGTCCTTCTAAATGACTTAGAAGTAGCGGGTCTCCCTGGCTCTATACTTTAATAAAGCTCTAAAATTTCCTTCATTTGGTCCCGAGAAATCCTTTTGCAAAACAATTTTTCCACTATCACGATGACCACGCAAAGCCAATTCTTGCCGCCCAAGAACAATTATTGCTTCAATAACAGGAATAATATTTTGTCGGTTTTTCAATATTTGCTGCGTCCTTGACTCGTCAACTAAGTTCTCCACAGACTTACAGCTGTCGTTTCTGATGCGCAAAAAATTTTCACAATCAGCTATGGCATTTATGTGGTAACCTTTTTTCTGATGCTCTTGAAAACTCTGAAAATATAAATTTAATACATTATCAATTTTCATGGTCAGAAAATATTAGTATTGTCTAAGTACGTACTTCTTTTGCCTTTTTCCAGTTGTCAAATTTAGTTTTTACAAGTTGTCCCAACGGCTGCGATCCTCTGCCACCACTTCTGGCAAATGCAATACATGGTACACAAAATGCTCCATTGTAAATTTTTGAGTACGCAATCCAATGAAATTCGTCTAGCCATTTATGGCAAAACTTTAACTTTCTTGTCACAAATTTTTGTAGAATTGGAAACTCAAAATTCTTTGGAGGAATCCAGACATTTGTTAGAAGGGCCAGCCTCTGCGATTCACTTATCTGTTTGTCAACGAAATTTCCAACATCATTTTCATTTAACACTTCAACTTTCTTCTCTACAGGGGAGCTTTCATTGCCCATACATTCATCAGTCGATTCCTTACTGCAGGGTCTTTTTGCAGGATCGAATGGTGGCACTGGCACTAAAAATCTCTTCATTTTACATCAGCAAAACATTTACTTGTAAGCAAGCTTAAACTTGCGCATAAAAGTAATCAGTGAAATATCGATAACGATATGACCGCTATGGGCTGCCAACTTATTTATTAGAAATAAATGTTATTTTCAGCGCGAAAATTTAAATTCAAATTGTAAAACTATATGGTCTTATCAAATTTTTTTTTTTTTGAAAATCTCAATGGGGGGGGATTGATCCCCTTAATCCCCCCCTATCTACGCCACTGGTCTGATGCCGAGTCTAGCGGCGTGTCTTCCAGTAAGGACCCATACTAAAAGGGAAATGTTTATTCTTTCCTGACGGAGTAACGCCCTTGATTTTTTAATGTTGAGAGTTGGCCATGTAAGCTTGGATTCTTCACATGTGTGAGTCGTTTCTCATCGAATCATTTGTTCGTTTGTTTGTAGCTTAAATGTCGCAAGAGGCACCCCTATGTTGCTCTTATCCGGTAGGAGCTGAATGGTTGTGCCAAGTCTAGCGAGGTGGTCGGCCATCTCGTTGCCTTCTATGTTGCAGTGTCCAGGCACCCAAACGAGATTAATCTCAAAGTGCTGAGCCATCTCATTAAGAGATCTGCGGCACTCTGTAAGAGTTTTGGTGTTGTTAACATAACCGTCAAGGGCTTTTAATGCAGCTTGACTGTCTAAGAAAAAAATACTTTACGTCCTTGTATTGCGTGGTTTTGCTTCCTGGATGGCTACAACCTCTGCTTGGTAAACGCTACAATGATCAGGTAGTCTAAATTAAGTTTTGATCTCAAGCTCTGGACTGAAAACTCCTCCTCCTACCGTCTGTCCAGCTTGGAGCCATTAGTGTAGAACAGTGTCCGGCACCGTTCAATGTTCTGTGTATACAAGTAGCGACGTCCATCCTCTGTAGCAGCGGCGTCGATACACAGACACTATACGAGCGTACACTGCTCTCTTTTGCACTAACAAACATGTGCTAACTGAGAGCGCTCTCGCGTGTCTGAACGCACACATGCAAAGGCAAAATAAGCATGTGTGCTTTGCCGGACACTGGTGTAGAAGTTAATGGCATTCGGTTTGGAGTGAGGCTTCTTAGTTCAAGTACAACATTCTTATTGTTTTTCCTTTGCTTCGTTTGATAAAATTGGTTTAGAAATATACAAAACAGGGACAAAATCTAAGACCAAAACTATGAAATTTAAATTGATTTTAATCTTCATACTCTTGCATTTTTGTTTAGTTTATTTCCCCAAACATCTTCCAACTGTTATAAACGTATTATTTTATCATCAACTAGCAGACAAATTGACACATCCTTTTCCTAAATAGTAAGTACCGCACAATGACAAACAACAACAATGCAAACAAGGATGCAGAAAAGGACCCAAAACACAGCTGTAACTGTAACTTGCATGAAATTATGCTTTAATCTAATTAGCATAATTTGGCAGCAATGATGATGCTGATGATGCCAACTCGGGCTCTGGCTTCAAGGAGAAACTGCCAGAGTCCTGCTGGCTGCTGCTGGGCGACAACAATTGAAATTGAAACTGCATTATGCACAACAGGAACAGGCGCCAACAACTGTTGTTGTTGCTGTAGTTGTTTCGCTTCTCCGCCCAAAAACTGTTGGCTTTTTGTGCATTTCATTATGGCATTCATTTTTGGTTACATTTTTCGTCGCGTCTGTTGTCGCTTTTATGCCACGTATTTGCATTGCTTTTGTTGTTAATGCCATTTTGATTATGATTATGAAATTTTGTCCCCTTGTGCCCGGCACCAGTTTTGTTTACATGGCTCATTGTTTGAGCGGGCGGCGTATCCGCAGGATTCGTCGTCGCAGTCCTTGTTGTTGTCGTCGTCACTTAAATTCATATTTAAATTACATTTGTTTATACATTTTATTATACAAATTCACTTCCTTTGTCTGGCCACAACGAAAACGCTTTTTCTTTCATTTTATCGCAAATTAAAATTATTAAACTTTCTTTTGCATTTGCTGTAATTCATTTTATTTGGTTTATTATGATAATTTCAGAATTCATTTGGTTAATTATAATTGCTCTCAAAAAAAGGGGGGAAAATTTAATTTTGGTTAAACAAACAAATGTCCAAGGTCTTCTAGCAATCAAGCAGGATTCGGTGTCTTAGTCTCTTTTCCACACTAAGCTTAAGTGTACTAGAGTTTTTCAATTAATTACCAGTTCAAAGTGTAATTGCCATTATCCATTTAGTCCTAAAGCTAGTCAGACACGTTCCACCAAAAAAAAAAAGATGGCTTCACGCACCCGAAATGGCTGTTGGCCTGTCATAAATTTACGGATTAACTTTTAACCAATTTACAATGGCAACAAACAAGCTGCAAGGCTAAGATGCTGCCACATCCTTTTGGGCTACCCATATTGAAGCTGTAATAAAAAGCAGCTGTGCGGGCTGCTTGTACGTCTTGGGTAACTGGCACCGGCACCTCAACGAGCATCACGTGCAGCCCACTTCCGTTTCCGTTCGCTTGTTTTAAACTTTTCCCTTGTCTCTTACTCCCCCCCGACTGTACGACTGTATGAGTAAATCAATGCAGGAACGGGGAAGAGACAAAGTACATTGCTTACACAAAGCTTAACAGGCAGCCACGACAACACGACAACGCACAGCCTGTGGCCCTCCACATTCGACGACACATCCTCCCCCCCATCCGTGATCCAGTAGACCGCCCATCGCCCCAAAGAAAACAAAGCAGTGCATAAAAAAAGTAAGAGTAAAGCTCTCTGTCGCATCCACAGCTCCAGCTGGAGCACCAGCAGCAGACGCAGACGCAGCCGCATCCAGAGCCACTCATTAAGCTGATTATATTGTTATCCTTTTTATGATACGTGCAATACGTGAGCGCATATGGCAAGGCCCAGGACCCTGTCAATGTCAACAGTCACCCGCTGAGTTCCTTTTTTTTGTGCTTTTGTTTTTTGTCTCTGCCATTTTTTGCAGTTAATTTTTGCTAGTGTAATTATGTTAAAATGGTTGAGATTATTTTTATGAACAAAGAAAATGAGCAAGTTTATATTGTCCTTCTGCATGAGCTTTTCGTTACAGAATTACTCAACGTGTTGATTTTGTATGAATCTTACGGAGGGGGGCTTTTGTAAGCTTAACCGATCCGGAACTGATGTCTTAGCATTTTTAAAATGGTAAATTTAGAACTCTCTTAGTATGTCCACGCAATGGTTCTCTGTTCTAGGTATCTGGTTGTTGCGGCGCTGCCGGTAGCGCTGTTGCACCGAACTCTCATATGTTTATAATTGCACTAATCATTATCTTCTACTCAGAAAAAATGTTCGTTGGTTGAATCTACCCATTCTGACAAAAAAAATTTTACTGCGAAATATAGGAACATGTATTTTGTTCTTGTTTTGTAATTGTTAAATTGTTTTTACAGACCCAAAGGGCCAAGCCAAGCTTTTTTTAATCTCTTGGCGTGCTTATAGTTGTTCACACAAGAGAAAAAAGGATCTACAATATAACGCCGTATCGGCTTTTTAATGGCTAGGTTCACAGCAGGCGCCAATAGCTGGTTAAAGAAGAAGTAAACTTTTTCTTAGATTCTGAAGTTCTTGATTTGTTTATTGAATTTTTGGTATAAATCACCCGAGAAAATAGTAAATCGAGCGTAATTTCAGTGTTTGTGTTTGGTAGTTGTCTTCATAGTGCCCACAGACGAATTCTGTTTACTGACGAGAACATTTTTACTATAGAGGAATCATTCAACTATCAAAACGATTGAGTATATGCTGTGTCATTAAAATCTGAATCTATTGGACTATAAACTGTGGTCCGTTCTCGAGGCTATGGCTTTCTCTACTGAGTTTTCGAAGCGTGCCCATGTCCAAGCAGTGGAGGTGAGCACTTTGACCGATGGGTGGCCAAAGAGACTTCGGCATTGCTGAGAGGATCAAGGCGGCCATTTCAAATAAGTTGTTGTTCGATTTGTAGCCATTGAGGGATCGAATAAAAAGAAGAAACAAGTTTTGAAAAATATTCTTTCATTTTATTTTGTAGGATAAAAAAACCGAGTACCAAAACAATTGCAAGTACTATAGTAGATAGTAAATACAGAATACAGAGTAAGAAATTTTTGTTATGAAACCTGCCAGAAACTCGAAGTAGAAAGTAGATGTTAATAAGCTAAATAATTGATTTGTGAATGTAGCTGTACCTGCACCCAAAAAAATTTGTATCAATATCAATTTGAAACACGTGTTTCAAATTGAAACTGAAACTAGTAACATTTTTTTTGTATCAATGTTAGCCTGGAAAATACTGCATTGAAACTTTAATGCGCAGAAGTATCAATTTGAAACTAATAAATTTTTTTTAAGTTCGAAATTTCGAAGAATGTATGAATTGTATAAGAAAGCAGGCCAAAGGTGGCAGCTGGCGATGCTTGACCTGTCAAATTTAGTTAGTTAATTTATGCGAAAACAATTCAATAATAGGCTAATCACACTAAGCACATCTAACCTCCAACATCTTGAGTTAAAATCAGTGGCTGCAAAATACAAAAGGTCATTTTGGAGTCGCGTGTGTGTGTGAGCCACGCTTTTGCACTTGTTTGTTGTTGCAAAAGAGTGCAGTGTAAGCTCGTATACTATCGATGTAGCGACGTCCCTGCTACTCTGTGGCTTTTGTATACGCAGCAAATAGAATCGTGTCAAACTCTGGTTAAAATGCTTGATAACCATTTGCTCTGCCAACATTTTTAAGATTTCGTCTTGTAAAAATGTTAAGAGAGTCAATGATAGTAACATGCTACAAATCTCGCAAATTTCGCCTTGGTAAATATTTATCACTCAAGATGTTGGATGCTAGATGTACTCAGTATGATTAGGCTATAAAAGTAAACGCTATGGAAGACGACGTGATGAAGATATCTAAATGGATTTCAAATGAAGCACACTTACACGGAAAGTTTAAGCAGCTAAGTATTAATGTTGCTGTGGTCGTATTTTGAAAACATATGTAATAACAAATGTAATTATTCAGACAGGACACATAACATGCCACAATGCTGCGGTGCCTGTTTCAGCGCCTTGCATGTTAGCGCACAACGCTAGAGGTATCAAACATAGACAGCTGCTGAGAGGCGTTCTTCGCGTTTTTTCTTTAGAGTCTCTAAAGGAGTAGCGCGCTACGTGTATGGGTTCCCGCAAATGGCACATCAGTACAGTGATTCTTAAAATAGAACATTTGCGTGGACATGAGACAATCAGTAGGAGACCAATGTTTCTCCATAGCGAGGTGTCCACACTTGACAAATTCAATTTAAATGAATTTAAAATTAATTTAAAATAATGAACAAATTTATAATAAAAAGATAATGATTTCAAAATGTTCTTTATTAATTTTAATGGCAGTTTTTAAAGAACTGAAATTATACTACTTAGATAGATAGATAAGTAATAATATTAAATTGATAAAAGCTAGTTTCAAAATGATACTAAAAGTTTGATAATTGAAGTGTCAAATTAATAAGACCTATTGTCGAATTGATACTAAAAATTTAATACAAAAAAGTGTCAACCAGATACACGGTAGTATCAATTTGAAATCCTCGAAGTATCATGTTAATACTTTCGAAGATATCAATTTGATACTTGGAGTATTAGAGAGAATTCGATACTCAATAGTTTCAAATTGATGTCTAAATTGTGTCACTGTGATGACAACTTTGTTTTAAGTGTGTGGTGTCTCATCTAATCCGTAGTTGTGTCATTCTTTTATAAACCGAACGGTTTTAAAATTTTGCATTTTTGACTTTAATGACTAGATCTCGTCATGCCCAGGACAACATAATTTGCGGTTTTGCAAAAAAAATAGTTTGTTAACTTTTTAAAAAATATCGAAAATCGTCAAAACATAAATATGGAATACAAAGGATTTCTTAAACACAATATTCAATATTCGGCACTTACTTAATATTCCGAAAGCTTAATATTCAAATTTCAATTGTCTAAAATTATTCCCTCCCGAGCCCTGAAAATCTCACTTTCAATTCTCATCAATTCCCCCATTGGTAATCTCAATAATAATTGTTGATTTTCTTGGCTTGATTGGCAAACGTTTGATGAGCATTGAGAATCATTTCAGAATATGCAAAATATGATTTAATTATGGGTGGGCCACAGGGCGTGGCAATGCACCGGGGAAATGCTTGAAAAGAGCAAATTAGTTAACCATTGTTGGGCAATTCAAAAAGTGTGAGAGCAGGATGTGAGAGCTTTAAAAAAAAAAGAAACACAAGCACCAGCACAAGTTGGAGTTTGAGGACCGACGTTTAAGGGTGGCAAAGCCACCACCAAACCCACCCTCTTTCTCAATGTCAGTCAGTCACTTGTTCGCGCTGTCATGGTGAATCCTCCAAGGATTTAACCCAATTAATGAAAATTTTTTTTGCTCCTGATTTTGTTGCTTTTGCTTTGCACTTCATTTATCAGAAAGGAAAAATAAAAAACCTCCACCAGGTCTTTGACAGTGTCAGGGCTAACGCGAACAATCTGATCAGAGAGGGTTGCCTTTCCGCCAGTCTGCATGGTTGTCACTGTGACAGTGACAGGTTCACTCACATTGGCGGCGTCACATTATTTCTGTCGCGTCTTGCGGGGAGCAGCAACAGGCCTCTCAACTTCCTCCGCGGGCTGTCACCTTAACGAGCTTAATGAAGGACTCATTAATCATGCACATTTCTCATTCATAAACTTGGCGCAGCAAATCAATCCAGTCATCAATCAATCAATCGCTGCCACAAATTTTTGGTCACATTTTGCATTGTGACTTTCACCTCAGACCCGGAAAATGCGTTTGTCAAAACATTGCGCCGGGACCGATTTTGAGAGGCTTAAAACCGTTTCAGTGGATATGATTGATGTGATTCTCGAAAACAGTTTCTCAGAAATTACAGCATTTTGTACTTGATCCGAGGAGATATTTGGCTGGATTTACTGGTAATGAATGAAAAGTTGCTGCCCTTACGAAGATTGATGGTATTCTGTTAGTTGTTACAGAGAACTACGACTATTTGTGTAACTATAATATCAGCTATGCATTCTGCACTGATACAGAAAACAGTGTGCTAAATTAAAACAATCTTTTAGTCCTCTGAGGTGGATAATAACAAATTTAAAGACAGACGGACATGGCTATTTTAGGAATACTAAAAATACATTTCTGAAAAATTTAAAATAAATATAATAACTATTTTTCTGACGTTCTCCAGTGTTTTAAGCTCGAGTACTGGGCTAAGCTTCCTCGTTCTTCCCGATATACTGCATCGTTCATCCAGGTAGAGGACCACACTATTTCCGCATGTCACGACTTTATACTACAGATCTCCGTAGTCTAGAAAAATGTACTTCCAAAAAAATATTGCAAGGGATGGCCAGTTTGGCCCATTTATCAGTAAAATACAGTCCCCTACTCGACCTACTCTTCCTACTCTCTCGCGCGTGTTCATTTAGCTTTTGCTGGAGGTTGATATGAAGGTGATCTCACGTGTCTATTGCATTCAAGTTGTGCTCAAGGCCCACTCACAGAACACGTCGCGCGAAAATGCCTGTCCTGACTCTCCAGGTGCTCGGAGACAACTGACCAGCCGCTCATTCGTTAGCTAGGAACGCCCTCTACCGAATCCAGACGGCGCGCGCAGGCTTCGAAAAATAGTCGCGGCTGAAGAAAATCAGTGCTATTACCTTTCGGACAAACCCTGTACTGTCTACCTGTGAATATGATTTTCGGAACCTGGATTGGTACTCGTTGTGCAGTCCGTGATGTTCGATCCATGTACATATATCATATAAGTTCCTGGATAATTGAAGTGAAAATTTTCGAGGACTTATTTGGAAAGGAGATCCCCCTATAGTTTGCGGCGTCGCTGGTATCACCTTTTTTATGGATGGGGTGGATGATGCTTTTTCGAAAGCTAACGGGCACTTTTCCTCTGTTCCAGATATAATTGTACGAAGCAGTCAGGTTTCTAATAAAGCATTTTGTAGCGTTTTTATAAAACTCAACAGGAATTCTATTATTGATATTGCTCTATTGCAATTTGCACCAATTAATTTCCTTTCCAGCTCCCACAAAGTTTTGCTGTCCCTTGCTTATCTTTTCCTCCAATTGGGCAGAATAATGTTGCTGCTTTCACTGACAGAGTTTTTTAATAGGCGGCGTGTGATCTTGCGAGAGAACCTGGCTTAGTTTAGAATATGAGTTACAAAATGTAAATGTGATCTAGAGCTTCGGTAATCAGAGGTCCAGTTGGAAAACCAATTAAACTCAGTTTCGAAGCATCAGGGAGTGATAAACAGCATAAATGACGTCAGTTTGCATTAAGATGTAAGCTTAAGAACAATTTCATCACGCACTAATTAGTTAGTGGTAAGTTCATGTTGATAGAGTGAAATAATGGAACCACATAAATGTTGCAATTAAGATGTCATAATTCTCTCAAAAGCTTTAGGAGTTGCAGACAATTTGGAAATACCCCTTTAATTTTTGTCCGTCTGTCCGTCCGTCCGTCTGTATGACCACCTAGATCTCAGAGATGGTAAGAGATAGAGGTTTGACATGTATGGGATAAAGATAGTTAGTAATTAGCAAAATGAATCGATTTGCCGATTTGCAGAGTATAAAAATGAAATACGGCCGCGCGGTCTAATTTCATTTTAAGTTGGCGGTCTAAATTCATTTAGCAGAATGGAATTATACCGCGCGGTGTAATTTCATTTTGTGATAGCGGTAATCTTTTTTTAATTAACTTAATCTTTTTTTATGATCGAGTCAAGATATCCCGGACTTCCCGGTTTTCATTACCGTTTGGGATTGATTCAATCCCGTACGATTGATTTTTATTTTTGAGTGTTTATATACTTTTAACGTTCGCTTACACTAGTTTACAGCCAAAAAGACCCATTTCTACTGAAAATTTTTTTTAGTGTAGTTTGGCAGCTCCATTACCTTTCGATTTATTTCTTACTTGACTCTATCTGACAATTATGAACTGAGATATGGCTTAAAATGTAAGACTACCTACCAAAAAAATGTAAAAAATTAATATTTTAAAAACGGAGCCATGAAAAAATTTTTGAAATCGATTTTTTAGATCACCATTCCAAACTATACTAAGAAAAATTTTCAGCTGAAATGGGTCATTTTTTTTTTTATTTTTGTAAACTAGTGTTATTTGTCCTTCTCCCATTTGCACAACATCTTGTTCCCCTGTTACCCAGTTAAGTAGGGTGCATGGTTCTATCTATCTTTCAGCCTTTCATTTGCCTTTGACTGCATCCTCAATAATAATAAAAAATGTCATTCCCTGCTTATTTCCATGACAGCAGCATAATCAAAATCTCATTTCATGCCGCGCAAACCAATTTTAATTGCAAAAACTAAAACTTCTGTCTAGACGCGAGCTGCCTTGAAATGTCAATCATAAACAGAGTCCAGAATGCATTCATTACCAAGCCAAAGCTGTTGCCCCACAGCAGTTTGAAAAGTAATTTTAAGCAGTATTGAAAATAAAAAACGCCCAAAGAGAAAACCCTGAGAAACTGCAAAAAAGAGGCGAGACCGAAATCAATACTTTGACATTCAGCCAATGGCTAGACACTTTTTGGCCCTGAAGTGGACATGGACGAACAGACTGACTGACAGTTTGAATCAATGCCAAAGGACAATGCTCGAAAATGAAAACGGTATTTTTTATTTTATTCGGCGCATTGACACGCCAGTGTCATTAAAACTGAAGACAGACGATGAAATGAAATAAAAAAGTGATTATTCTATGCAATAAATAATGGGCAGTGCAGAGACATAAAGACAAAGGAACCAAGTGAATGTGAAATGGGAATGGGTGTTTTATTATAACCGACTTTGCAGGGCCTGGCCAATGTATTCTCATATAAAAAAACTATTTTTGAAGCTCGTTATCGCGTGAAAAATAAAATGTTCCTCTTGCTCCATAAATATGCAAATTAAGTTGATTCGTTTGAAGTTTTCACTTTAAAAAGTTGACAGAAAATATTTACATAGAATTCTTAGAGGCGTTCAGCGAGGCCTGTCCTCTAATTTCATTAAGAGAGTCCTGGGCGAGAGACAATTTTGATATTCAATTTCGAAGGCGTTAATGGCTTTACATTTTGTAGGTCGTATCCCAGTCCAGAAGGTGTTGGCAATTCATGTTTACAAGTAATTAAGCAATTTCCATCCCAAAAAAGCGAGATGCTTTGATGTCATCCACCCACACACCTCGACCTTAAAAGAGGAGAAGCCTTAATAAAATACTTTGGCTCATGAATGGATTTTCTGATGATGTCAGGCCACTAATTTGAGCTTTTGTGTCTGCTGCCAAGCGCCATCTTTTACATCGCCTTTTCACTATTTTCTGACAGTTTTTTGTGGCTTTGTGGAAAATATTTAAATGTCATTTTGAAAAGCTCGCGCGATAACAGGCGGCATAATGCTGAATCTGTCGCTGCTACTGCTGGTGCTGCTGCTCCTGCTGCGGCGGTGGATATTGCAATAAAGTATCTGTACGAGTTAAACTGCCTGACAGATTTTTTGTGCATTTTGCATATTTTTATCGAGCAAACGAATTTGCTGATAGGACAGAAATGTTGAATTGCGGTTAGATAAAATGGATTCAAATGGGTAAAGGATGGCGCGTAAGGTAAATGGTATCAAGAATAAATTGTTTGTGAAAATTTAATTTTTACATATCACCAATTTGTAATGGGAAACAAATGGTTGCCAAACTAAATTGTTAAGTCCATACATAACTCCATCGAACCTTATACCGACCAGAGTCTTTGTAATATTTATTTGATTCAATAATTTCGTGCTCTTCCTCTGTGTTGTGGAAGGAATATTTCATAATTTTCTCCATAAAAACGAGAGCGTAAGTTAAAGTCAGCTCTAACCGACTTAGATATACCCGTTACTCATGAAAAAACATGTTTAACAGTGTTCCTGCGTTCCTTAGGGTGACCATCTGTACCGAAGATACAAAGAGTATATTAAGTTTGTGCAAAAGTATGTAACAGGGAGAAGAATCATTTCCGACTATATAAAGTATATATATTCTTGATCAGCATCAACAGCCGAATCGATATAGCCATGTCCGTCCGTCCGTCCGTATAAACAAACAGATCTCAGAGATGGTAAGAGATAGAGGTTTGACATGTATGGAACAAATGCTTCTTATATATATATATATATATATATATATTTTGATCCTCTTTGGTATTTTTCCGCGTGGTATTTTCGATGATTTGTCAGTATGGGGAAGTGGTTTGAATCGATTCTTATGGTCTTGACTATATTCTTAAGCATTGGTATCCATGGTATTTATCGCGGTTCAGTATTGTTAAAATATATGGCAATGTTATTATGTGTGATCATTTGTGAACTTGAAAAGCAGTTTCTTAAGTAAGTAGCGTTAGCTGCGAATGGCGGTCGTGCATTTGCCTGCCAGTATTTTTCCCTTGATTGTTGTTAACGTTCTTAATTTTTTTTGTTTACTATTTTTTATCCTCTTTGGTATAACTTCGTGATTTAAAAAGTCGACAGTCACGGTTAACAGGTTTGATTAACTCGGGAACCACACAGTCTGGGCTCCCAGCGTAGAAATGAGAGCTAGGGCTCACCAGCCGAGAGCCGGTTTATGGCTCCCGGTTCACTAGCTGTGGATCACAGCTCAGAGCTGAGTGTTGTGACTCACGAGACGAGAGTCGAAAGATAGCTCCCGGCTCACGAGCTGTGGCTCCCAGCTCAGAGCCAGGAGCTGAGTGAATTGAGCTGAGAGCTAGAGCCGGCTCCCGAGAGCTACGAGCAAAGAGCTATTCCGAACCCTGGTTATAACCCAATAATTGATAGACCTAAAAATAAACAACAATTTTCAAAAAATATTGCGTTTTCTTTACTTTGTGGTAAAAATATTTGCGATGGTTGAACTGGAGGAAGAAACCGCCGAAATTTAAGAAAACAAATTTAAATGGCGGTTTGTAAAAAAACGGCCATTTTGAGACTTAAAAAAAAACACCCGGGGGTAATCCTCATGAAATTTTTAGTGATCTGTAAAAGGCTTTATGATGGGACGGCTATAACTTTTCGAAAAATGCAAAAAACCGTTAAATGAAGTACCATTTTTTTGATGATTTAAATTTTGATTTTGGTGATTTTCACGGTTCCAAAAGAAAAATTGCGCTAAAAAAATTTTGGTTTAAACGCGCGAGTACACTATGTAGTTTACAGTTTCTACTACACATATTTATTT
The DNA here is from genome assembly GCA_018904275.1 of Lordiphosa clarofinis. Classification (NCBI taxonomy): domain Eukaryota; kingdom Metazoa; phylum Arthropoda; class Insecta; order Diptera; family Drosophilidae; genus Lordiphosa; species Lordiphosa clarofinis. The sequence continues at coordinate 240,374 of JAEIGQ010000212.1, forward strand.
TCGTAAACAATTGTTATTAAAAACGAGAAGGCCAAGCTAACTTCGTCTTTGCCGAAGTTTTAATACCCTTGCAAATGTTTTAATACAACAGAGTTTACGAACGTCAGCATTAAAACAAACCATTTTTTTTGATAAAAGCCACTTTTCGACCGATAGTTTCTATGGCAGCTATAGGATATAGTCATCCGATTTTGACAAAAACTTCCAAATCAGTGTAAAAGCGTATAAAACTAATAATTGTCGTAGCGGAAGGCGTTTACATTAAAAACAAAAAAGTTTTCTCACAAAAACCCACTTTTCGACTAATAGTTCCTATGGCAGCTATAAGATATAGTCATCCGATTTTGACAAAAACTTCCAAATCAGTGTAAAGGCGTATAAAACTAATAATTGTCGAAGCGGAAGGCGTTTACATTAAAAACAAAAAAGTTTTCTTACAAAAACCCACTTTTCGACCTATAGTTCCTATGGCAGCTATAAGATATAGTCATCCGATCCGGTCGGTTCCGACATATTAGCAGTGTGCAGTAAAAAGAAGACTCTGTGCAAAGTTTCAGCCCGATAGCTTTAAAACTGAGAGACTAGTTTGCGTAGAAACAGACAGACAGACAGACGGACAGACGGACAGACAGACGGACGGACAAAGCTCAATCGACTCAGCTCGTCGCCCTGATCAAGAATATATATAGTTTATAGGGTCGGAAATGAATATTTCTATGCGTTGCAAACTTCTGGGCAAAATTATAATACCCTTTGCAAGGGTATAATGAGGACTAAGGAAGCGAATAATGCGGTTACATCGAGAAAACCACCCAAGTTAGGAAATAAATCGTATACTCTTATTGCGTCATCCTATATTTTCCTTGTAGTCTTTCTTATTTGTACATTGATTAGAACTAAATTTGAAATTTTGATAAAGATAAAATGGCGTTTGAAGGAATAAGGGGACCACGTTACAAACTCAAAGATTTTAGTAAAAACTTTCACTTTTAATCTTTCAAATTGCTCACAATTTTATATTTTATCAATTAGTTCCCGTCTATAAGGTCATAGGTTCACTGTAAATTAATTTCTTCGTGCTTAAGTTGTTGTTTTTTCAATTAACCAATGGTTTAATTTGCTTGGGCTAAAATTGCGTGTGTTAAACTTGTATCGTGTTAAAATAGCAATGTCTTAAAAATAAATAGTACATATTGAATTTGTGTTTTGTTGAGCTGACGGTCGCTAAATTGATTAGAGCTGGAATGGTATTGAAGTCGTCCGTTTTACGCAATCATGTCATAGACAGGTCACCAGTTTAATGCCATCGGCATAAACGGGAGAGAATTGTCCCTGCAGCAGCCATTTGCAACCAGTTTAATACCAGTTGATCTTTGTGTGTTCTTATGACAGTCCGTTGATGTCACTGCTCAGTATAACAGTACTTCGATATCCGTAGGTCAACTCACTCATCACCAATTTGATAGCCACCATTGAAATTTCAAATAGCTCAAATTAGTATTTCAAAACTGGCCAACTCACTTGAATCTGGCTGTTTTGCTACCAGTTTAATTCTACTAGCATTCCAACTATGTGTAGGACAGTTTGTTTTTGGTTACAAGTTGACATTTTCGCTGCAGGGGTGTTTTGTACACTGTTAAGCAGGTTACAGTGTCTGATTAAAAATCTTGGAAATTTATTTTTATAGGAGATTTTATGGAAATGCTTTACTTTATTATGATTAAAAAATATCTCTCCATACCTTTCCATACATAGACAACTTTAGTATTTCTGTGCAGTTTTTCGTTATTTAATATTCAGCTAGTAAATTTAATTTACTAAGAGAATAGTTGTTTATGTGGGCTTAAGTTTTGTCATGTCCAGGTTATCTTTATCACACTGTTAAGTGCTGGCAGGTTTTAAATATCACATAACGAACCAGTTGCATGACAGGCTGCTCCCACCACCACCACCACATCCTCCATGCCATCAGTCAGCCATAAAGCTTGGCCCAATATGTTTCTGGCTCAACTCAAAAGCACTTTTGCTTTATGTGCGAGTCAAATAAAACTTTAGTGCAGTAAACTGGGCGCAGTCAGACCCAACAGGCGTGGGCGCTGGTGCTGGAAGGCCTCCACACACTTGACTTGAAACTAAAATCTAATAACACTTTTAGCACAAATACATGTTAATATGACCCCAAGGAGTCGCCACAGAGCATAAAACTAAATGCAAAGTCACGCATACCAAGCCACAAAAAGAAAAAAAAATATAGTTTTCGGCCGAGGCAACTTTCATAATTTCGCCCCGTAAAGCCCGGCCAACTTTGTACACAGAACTGCCAACCTGTGCTAAGTTTATGCGGCATTATTAGCCATAGTAAAAGTTGAGTTTTAGCTAAAGTCCGAAATGTTGCTCCGTGGCTTTATTAGATTGCGGACCAAGGTCTACCTACAGTCGTAAACTTTGCTTGCCACTTTGTCTGTGCATTAAACGTAGAAAGTCGCAAACAAATGTGGCAAAAGTACGAGAAAAAAGCAACTTTTTCGACCTTCCAAAAATGCTGACCAAAAATGCAGAGTTTTGCTTTTTATAAATAAGCTCGCAGTCCTTTATTTTGTTTAATATGCGGCAACATTGAAAACTTTGTTTGTTGCATGAAAGTTTTGCGCCATCACCATGAAAAAACAGAAACCCAAAAAGAATAAACAAAAGGAGAAACAAGGAAAAAAGTTGTAATTGTTGTTGAGGTAAGAAATTTGTTATGGGTATTTATAGACGAAAGGCCTTCAGGGCCAATTTGAACAACAACAAAAACAACAAGTTTTTTGATGAAGTATTTTCGGAAAATGCTGAAAATTATGTGGGATAAATTGTTGGGTTAGAAAAAAAGGCAATAAGAACCTTAAGAGAAACGTGAATATTGCGTTTAGTTTCGCCAGCGGGAAGAGTTTGTAAGCTGTTTAATAAAGGACTAAGATAATAGAACGTAATAAAGACAACCATTTCCCTATTCCCATTACAAAATATTAAAGATTCCTTAAAAATTCCCCATTGCCTTTAATTAACTGCTCTCTTTACTTTTCAATTTAAAACTCAAACCACACATAAAAATGTCAATATGCAAATATTTTCAACGCTTCATTATCGCAAGTGCCACACCGCAACACTTCACTTTGAAGTGGGTGTATGGCGAGATATTCCTCTCATATTCATATCCGCTTATCCAGGCATTCATAACAATATCGATGGCCAGCGCCAAAGTTGCATTTCCTCTCGGCCGTGACGATATTGATGATGACGATGTTGGCTCTTCCGCCTCCGGCCATTGGCATTTTAATGTGAATTAATTTAATCATTAAGTACTGTCATACATCTCGAGTAGCTTTGATTGACCTCAGCGTTTATCAACGAACATATTAATTAGGCAACCTACTTGTGGAATTATCCTAATAGGTAAGCCTAAACCATTCTCAAAACAAACAAGATAAGTATCAAGTTAGGGTTTTTTTTGTGTAATTGCAACCAAAATCACGTATATCGCTTGAACGATATCGATACTCTTAGATACGGATAGAAGGCTAACTTGTGGCACGCTTTCATGCTCAAGTACGTGTAACTATGCCATACAGATACATAGAGACCATCCCATCGCCGTCACCTGGCAACTGCGCCACTAATGAGGCTTCAAAGGAGAAGGCTTCCTTCGATTTGATTTGTTTCTGGTTTGGTTTCAGTTTCTTTGAGGGGTTGAACTGTCAGCGAAACATGTATCAAGATGCGAACGTGCTGTGGCTTAAATGAGGCGTGAAATTCGGTTAAATTTGGCTAAAATCAATACGAAGAAAAGTACAAGTATTTAAATCAATGATGCAAAAGTTTGATTCAAGTTCGAAGAGATTTTCGGGCATTATTTTAATAAATAAATAAATAATAAAATAAAAACAAAACAATTTGTTATTTTAGTTTGAAAACACTGAAAACTTATTTTTTATACTTATTCCTCGGTTTTAATCTATGCGAAGCTTAAATAAATGGATAAGCAGTACATTAGAGTCCGGACTCCAAAAAGCACCCACTAGATTAAATTATACACGGAAGATATTCGTGAGGGAATAAAGTGGTCATAAAACCACATAAAGCACCCACTTTATAATAAAAAAAAATTAAAACACTAAGGGCCCTTTTCTCATTTTCCTATTTTTTGCAAGTACACAAAAATAAAACGTCGAGATAATTTCAATCTTTTTAATCTTGGAGTAATCCCGGCACGAGCTTGAAAATTCTATCTCGATTTCCAGGATATTCTACACAATTCAATCTTTTAAGCAAAGCATAATACCGGAACCGAAACCGGAACCGTTAACCGAAATAAACCGTTTCAAATTGCATACCGAAACCGGAACCGGAATCGAAACAAATTTTTTTTTGGGAACCGAAAACCGTGGGAAAGTACCGGTACAGTTACGGTTTTTTTTACCTTTGCAGATCGCATCGTAGTTTTAGTCAGACATTTGTAAAGCAAAAAAGCAATCATAAAATGACCTTTACACGATGCCAGATTTTCTTGAAACTTTTTAGGAGTCATAACATTTAAGCACCCATCGATTGCCCCACGCTTTGGAGCTCAACCTACAGGTTACCAAAATATTTACTGGCGGAAGACATCTTCAACTCTTGCTCAGAAAAGGACTTTCTTCTGAACCGGAAAGTTTGGGACTCAGGACGCGAAATTGTACGCATATTAGAATTAGAATCAGCGGAGGCGGACACAACTAAACATAAAGCCAAAAATCTAGTTAAAATTCGTTCTCTCTTCAGGAAATAGAAACGCGATAGAAATCCCTGTTTGAAAACAATGCTTTTCTAAGTGCAATATTTTTGGATCCTAGGTCTAACGTAACGCTAAGTACTGAGCAAAAAAATACTTGTATCGATATTTTACATAATATTTTTGCACAAATGTTGTCGTTTGCTGATCAATTACTGCTTAATGAACTGCAGTCAGATTCTGGTTCATCTGAATGCGCCGACAAAGTTGAGGCATATGTGATTTTGCAGGAAAGGATTCTTGGTAATAATCCTTGGTAATCTCCAGAAAGTTCCCAGAATTGTGTGCGATTTTAAAAGACGTTCTTTCTGTTCCAGCTACGCAAGTATGCGTGCAAGGCCTATTCTCTGGCGTACAATTTCACCACATTTATGCAATTATGTTACTGAGAACAAATTACAAGAATGCTATATAGTGGACGTATAAAATTCGAAGCTAAATTCGAAAACTAATAATACATAATATAATATTTATGAGCATTTAATGTAATCATTAGATCTTACATTTTAATTACGTGAAAAAATACGAAATATGCAGGCTATATGATTTTACTTTAAATGTGAAACCATTCATTTTGTGTTGAATTTTGATTCGTTTTATTAACCTTTTACCGAAACATTCATTTCGGGACGTACCGGTATCGGAACCGGAACCGAAATTCGTTTCGGAATTGTGCCCTGCTTTTAAGGATTGGTCCATTCCTTTCGAACTTTTATCATTCCAAATGTCCATAAATTAGAGAGCGAAGAAATGTAAGTAACCTTTCAGACACGCTGCAACAACCAATGGGTATGGTAGTGTGCGGTGAGATGCCGTTCCATTCCTGTTCAGTGCGAATCGTCGTGTGCCAGAATCCCAGTGCAGCCAAAAGTTTTTATATTTATTTCTTTGTTTTTTCAGAAGTCTTAAATTAACCAAAACTGGTGTAAGTGGTCTTTGAAGTGTATGAGGATGTCCTATGGCAAATGGCATGGCGTAGGAAAGGAAGAATAGTTATCTTTTCTGAGATCAAATCAATATTACATATCAAGCTTAAGTTAATCTAGAATAGGCATAAAATTATCCAGCTTTGGGATTCAATTGTGCTAGAATTTTTTGCACAATTCAATCTTTAATAGGATTACCTCGGGATATATGTAATCCTTCTTAGGATTAAAAAGTCGGATCAACTCAATCTTTTTCAGATCGGGTCATGCATATCCGGGACCCCATATGGATGGGTTTTTTTTGTGCAACTAATTGTCTACAGTAGAGGTAGGTTGATTATCTACTTTTCTTTCTTCTTCATTGGCCATGCCCGCCAGTTGCTGCACCATCGAGCTGGCACCATTTGCTTACACCAAGCTTTAATATGTCTTACCGCACCTGGTCGTGCCATCTTAGTGGGGGTTGTCCTACTTTGCCTTGTTCCAATTCTTTCGCATTCCTCTTGCAGACCAGTTTTGCTGGAGCTTCTTCATCTGTAGAAGTAATATGAGTTATTCCTCATTCTTTTGGATGCAAAAATCCTTAACCAACTTTCAAGGGTCCAAAAAACCCTCTGAAGCATCTTTTGCTCGAAAACGTCAATCGGCGCCTCAACCCATGCTTCTACGCCGTATTGCAGGATTGGGATGATGAGCGACTTGTATAGCCCTATTTTCCTTCTTCGAGGCTGATGTTATTGTCAGTGGTTATCATCGTTCCGAGGTAGACGAAATCCTCTACAACTTTAAAGTTGTTCTCTCCCATTGTAACAGATTGTCCAAGACGCGTAGACTTCTGTTTCGGGAATACTAGGTCCCATGCTTAGCGCCATTTCAGTTTTGCCGATAATGTCTATAGCATTTCATCTTTATTAAAGATGGTGCCCGATCTGTTGGATTTTGGAATATTTTCCATCAGCAGTTTCAAAATCTCACACTATAAGGTATCACCCTACATATGGTATCAAAAGGCTCGGAGAGGTTCGTTCTTTTTTGACGTAGCCTTGAGTGCTTCTCAACGTCATCATGCAAAGTCGAACGCAGTTTGCTGGTATGCCAAAGGTAGACAGGGCTTCAAAAAACCTTGACTTTATCGGTGTGTCAAGGGCGGTTGACTATCAAGTTGGGCATTTACGCCACGGTCACACCAGCAAGGCTGGAAAAGCACTAAAATAAGGTTGGCAGCACCTCTGCAATCGCCACTTTATTGATATGTCAATTGCGCACCAATTTTTAAAAATAAAGCAAGCAATTCACAGAGGGAAGATGATTATTCTTTCGGAAAGACTTGTTATTTGATGGGAGAATAAGCAATCACACTTTGGACAAATTTTGAGGCCAAATGGAGAAACCGTCAATCGTACTTTAATCAAAATTTGGCCAAACTATTTGCCTGTGTGAACTTAGCTTAAGCAATGAACTAGGGAAATAAGTATGCGCATCTGTCTCTTCAGCAAAGTCTGCAGGTAACGTTTATATAAAATATTTTTAATTTTTGGTTAACTTATTATCAATTCAGGCTTGATTGTTTTCAGCAGCAGTTTTTATAGTTTGACCATATTCGCTGATACATAAATTAACATAACTTGATTTAACATGGTTTTGAAGTCAATGAGACCGAAGTAGATGTCTACAAAATCCTTCTAGATGGCTAACCTTGAACATGAGCAAACCAAATGAAGTAAATCCAACTTGAAAAAAGCCCATAGGCCCGTTTTTAGCTCAGATGAATTTAATTTAAGTTCGAAAGAGACTTATTTCAAAATCACTTGGGATTGATCTAATCTTTTTTGAAATCGAATTGATCCCTCCGACGGATTCAGTTATGAACAAACGAACTTTTATTAAGCTCCATGATTTCTAGCTTGATTTTATCTTGAAATGGGCAGAATATCAGAAAAAATACGGTTACAAACTATGACCAAATATTTAAGTTCGACATTCAAATTCGTTTATATCCCAAATTAACATTCAAACTAAATAGGAATCAACCCATAAGGGCTGAAACAATTATTCTTAAAAATAATAATTAAAATAATTATTATAATCTATATATATAAAAAAGTTCAACCTGACTAATTGACTGACTGACTGACTGACTGACTGACTGACTGGTGACCGTCGCACAGCCTAAACCATAAAAGATAGGAAGATGAGATTTTCGCAGTAGTTTTATCATATGCTGAAAGTGAGTACTAAGAACGGATTTTGGAAAATTCTGTCGGCAAATGTGGAAAATTCGCGGAAAACTTTTGTATGAAACTTTTTTGTTTTTCATCCGATCAAGTTCAAACTCATTTTCAAAGATCTATATGAAAATTCAACAACAACTGCATACCAATCTTCCTGAAAATTCACCCCGCTGGGTGGAAAGGTGGGTGGTCAAGGTTGAATGGGAGTAACTTTAGTTGCCAGCGATTAGCGCCAAACTCATTTTTAAAATTACACATAACAAAACACATGTTGTAAGCATAACATAATTTGACACGTGTTTTCCCGATTTTGGAAAATCCGCACACTAGGAAATTGGCCGGAAAATTCTAAATCCAAAAAAGTATTTATCATACGATTGGCTTGAAACTCGGTTTGTAAGTATAGAATACGAAATAGTTTAAAATGTTATATTCCGAAGTTGGAAAATTTGACCTGACGGTCGAAAAATTCCCGGAAAATTCTGCATGAAAAAAACTATTTTTCATCCGATTGGCTTGAAACTCGGTTTGTAAGGACAAAATACGAAATAATTTGAAATGTGAATTTTCAATGTCGGAAAAGCCGCCCACGAGGAAAATGGCCGGAGAATTCTGCATGCAAAAAATATTTTTCATACGATTGCCGGATGCTCACTGGGAAGTAAATGGGATGTGGGTGGAAAGTTGTTTTGGAAGTGGGTGGAAAGTGGGTGGTAAGTGGATGTAAAGTGGGTGGAATGTATCGGGATGTGGGACGAATGTGGGTGGGATGTTAATGGGAAGTGGGCGGGAAGTCGACGGGAAGAGGGCGGAAAGTGTGTGGTATGTGGGTGGCAAGTGGGTGGAATGTGGGTGGAATGTAGGTGCAAAGTGGGCGGGATCTGGGCGGGATCTGGGCGGGAAGTGGGTGTGATGTAGGTGGGAAGTGGGTGGGATAGAAATGGGAAGTGGGTGGGATGTGGGTGGAATGTGGCTGTAAATGGGAGGGATGTGAGTGGGATGTAAATGGGAAGTGGGTGGGATTTGGGCGGGAAGTGGACGGGAAAAGGGCGGGAAGAGGGCGGGAAGTGTGTGGTATGTGGGTGTCAAGTGGGTGGAATGTGGGTGGGATGTTGGTGCAAAGTGGGCGTAAAGTGGGTGGAATGTGGGCCTGAAGTGAGTGGTAAGTGGGTGTGCGTTTGTTCTATACTGTTGAAGGCGCAGCGAAGCGTGACGGGCTATTTGCTAGTAATCTCTATAAATATAAAAGAGAGTGTCCTGACTGATTCACTGATTCACTGACTGACTGACTGACTGACTGATTGGCAATCATCGCAGAGCCCAAACGGTAAGAGATAGAGGGCTGTAATTTTCACAGGAGTTTCCGTTGGTGGTGAAAGTGCGTACTAAGACGGGGTTTTGGAAAATTCCACCCGGAAAAGTCGGAAAAGCGTCGGAAAAGTTTGTATGGGAAAAATGTTATTTTTCACCCGATTGACTTGAAACTTGGTTTGTAAGCTTAGTACGCGAAATAATTCGACACGTGTTTTCCCGATTTTGGAAAATCCGCCCACGAGGAAAATGGTCGGAAAATTCTGCATGCAAATAACTATTTTTCATCTGATTGGCTTGAAATTCGGTTTAAAAGGAAAGTAGGTGAAATAAATTGAAATGTGATTTTCTGAAGTTGGAAAATTTGACACAACGGTCGGAAAATTCCCGGAAAATTCTGCATGAAAAAAACTATTTTTCATCCGATTGGCTTGAAACTCGGTTTGTAAGGACAAAATACGAAATAAAATGAAATGTGATTTTTCAATTTCGGAAAATCCGCCCACGAGGAAAATGGTCGGGAAATTCTGCTTGCAAAAAACTATTTTTCATCCGATTGGCTTGAAATTCGGTTTGAAAGGACAGAATACGAAATAGTTTGATATGTGATATTCCGAAGTTAGAAAATTTGACCCAACGGTCGGAAAATTCCCGGAAAATTCTGCATGAAAATAAATATTTTTCATCCGATTGGCTTGAAACTTGGTTTGTAAGGACAAAATACGAAATAAATTGAAATGTGATTTTTCAATTTTGGAAAATCCGCCCACGAGGAAAATGGTCGGAAAATTCTGCCTGCAAAAAAATATTTTTCTTCCGATTGGCTTGAAATTCGGTTTGAAAGGACAGAATACGAATAGTTTGAAATGTGATATTCCGAAGTTAGAAAATTTGACCCAACGGTCGGAAAATTGCCGGAAAATTCTGCATAAAAATAATTATTTTGCATCCGATTGGCTTGAAACTCGGTTTGAAAGGATGGAATACGATATAGTTTGAAATGCGATTTCCGAAGTTGGGAAATTTGACACAACGGTCGGAAAATTCCCGGAAAAATGTGCATGAAAACAACTATTTTTCATCCGGTTGGCTTGAAACTCGGTTTGTAAGGACAAAATACGAAATAATTTGAAATGTGATTTTTCAATGTCGGAAAATCCGCCCACGAGGAAAATGGTCGGAAAATTCTGCATGCAAAAAACTATTTTTCTTCCGATTGGCTTGAAATTCGGGTTGAAAGAAAAGAATTCGAAATAGTTTGAAATGTGATATTCCGAAGTTGGAAAAGTTGACCCAACGGTCGGAAAATTCCCGGAAAATTCTGCATGAAAAAATCTATTTTTCATCCGATTGGCTTGAAACTCGGTTTGACAGGAAAGTAGGTGAAATGAATTGAAATGTGTTTTTCCGAAGTTGGAAAATTTGACCCAACGGCCGGAAAATTCTGCATGAAAAAATTAGTTTTCATCCGATTGGCTTCAAACTCGGTTTAAAAGGAAAGTAGGTGAAATGAATTGAAATGTTATTTTCCGAAATTGAAAAATTTGACCCAACGGTCGGAAAATTCCCGGAAAATTCTGCAAGAAAAAATCTATTTTTCATCCGATTGGCTTGAAACTCGGTTTGAAAGGAAAGTAGGTGAAATGAATTGAAATGTGTTTTTCCGAAGTTGGAAAATTTGACCCAACGGCCGGAAAATTCTGCATGAAAACATTTTTTTTTTTCATCCGATTGGCTTGAAACTCGGTTTGAAAGGAAAGTAGGTGAAATGAATTGAAATATGATTTTCCGAAATTGGAAAATTTGACCCAACGGTCGGAAAATTCCCGGAAAATTCTACATGAAAAAATTTTTTTTTCATCCGATTGGCTTCAAACTCGGTTTGAAAGGAAAGTAGGTGAAATGAATTGAAATGTGATTTTCCGAAGTTGGAAAATTTGACCCAACGGCCGGAAAATTCCCGGAAAATTCTGCATGAAAAATTCTACTTTTCATCCGATTGGCTTGAAACTCGGTTTGAAAGGAAAGTAGGTGAAATGAATTGAAATGTGACTTTCCGAAGTTGGAAAATTTGACCAACGGTCGGAAAATTCCCGAAAAATTCCGCATGCAAACAACTATTTTTCATCCGATTGGCTTGAAATTCGGTTTGAAATTAAAGTAGGTGAATTAAATTGAAATGAGATTTTTCGAAGTTGGAAAATTTGCCATGACGGTCGGAAAATTCCCGCAAAATTCTGGATGAAAAAAACTACTTTTCATCCGATTGGCTTGAATTTCGGTTTGTAAGGACAAAATACGAAATAAATTGATATGTGATTTTTCAATAACGGAAAGTCCGCCCACGAGGAAAATGGTCGGAAAATTCTGCATGCAAAAAACTATTTTTCATCCGATTGGCTTGAAACTCGGTTTGAAAGGTCAAAATCGGAATTAATTTTTGTTTTTATTTTCCGATGATAGAAATACCGCCGGGATGCCCACTGGGAAGTGGTTGGGAAGTAAATGGGATGTGGGTGGTAATTTGCTTAGGAAGTGGGTGGTAAGTGGATGTAAAGTGTGTGGAATGTGGCGGGAAGTTGGAGGGATGTGGGTGGGATGTGGGTGGGATGTGGGCGGGATGTGGGCGGAAAATTGGCGGGAAGTGGGTGGTATGTGGGCGGGAAGTGGCTGGGATGTGGGCGGGATGTGGGTGGGTTTTGGACGGGAAGAGGGCGGAAAGAGGGTGGTATGTGGGCGGAAAGAGGGTGGGATGTGGGCGGGAAGTGGACGGGATGTGGACGGGAGAGGGTGAGAAGAGGGTGGGAAGTGGGTGGTATGTGGGCGGGAAGTGGGTGGGATGAGGGCGGAAAATTGGCTGGAAGTGGAAGGGAAGAGGGCGGGAAGTGGGTATGTGGGCGGGAAGTGGGTGGAATGTGGGTGGGATGTTAGCGGGAAGTGGACGGGAAGAGGGTGGGAAGTGGGTGGTATGTTCCCCTCACATGAAGTGGGTGGTATGTGGACGGGATGTGGGTGGGATGTGGGCGGGAAGTGGACGGGAAGTGGACGGGAGAGGGTGAGAAGAGGGTGGGAAGTGGGTGGTATGTGGGCGGGATGTGGGCGGAATGTGGGTGGGATGTGGGCGGAAAATTGGCTTGAAGTGGTCGGGAAGTGGACGGGAAGTGTGTGGGTTGTGGACTTGAAGTGAGTGTGCGTTGGTTCTATACTGTTGAAGGCGCAGCGAAGCGCGACGGGTTATTTGCTAGTCTATATATATAAAAAAGTTCAACCTGACTGACTGACTGACTGACTGACTGACTGACTGACTGGTGACCGTCGCACAGCCTAAACCATAAAAGATAGGAAGATCAGATTTTCACATTAGTTTTATCTTATGGTGAAAGTGAGTACTAAGAACGGATTTTGGAAAATTCTGTTGGCAAATGTGGAAAATTCGCGGAAAACGGTTGTATGAAACTTTTTTGTTTTTCATCCGATCAAGTTCAAACTCATTTTCAAAGATCTATATGAAAATTCGACAACTGCATACCAATCTTCCGGAAAATTCACCCCGCTGGGTGGAAAGTGGGTGGTCAAGGTTGTATGGGCGAAACTTTAGTTGCCAGCGATTAGCACCAAACTCATTTTCAAAATTACACATAACAAAACATAAGTTGTAAGCATAGTACGCGAAATAGAGATTTTGGAAAATCTGCACAAGAGGAAATTGGCCGGAAAAATCTGAATACAAAAAAGTTTTTATCATGGATTGGCTTGAAACTCGGTTTGTAAGTATAAAATACGAATGAGTTTAAAATGTTATATTCCGAAGTTGGAAAATTTGACCTGACGGTCGAAAAATTCCCGGAAAACTCTGCATGAAAAAAACTATTTTTCATCCGATTGGCTCGAAACTCGGTTTGTAAAGACAAAATACGAAATAATTTGATATGTGATTTTTCAATGTCGGAAAAGCCGCCCAAGAGGAAAATGGCCGGAATATTCTGCATGCAGAAACTATTTTTCATACGATTAGCTTGAAACTCGGATTGTAAGGTCAAAATGAGAATTTATTTTGTTTTTAATTTTCCGATGTTGGAACTATCTCCGGGATGCTCACTGTGAAGTGAATGGGATGTGGGTGGAAAGTTGTTTTGGAAGTGGGTGGTAAGTGGATGTAAAGTGGGTGAAATGTGGCAGGAAGTGGGAGGGATGTGGGTGGGATGAGGATTGGATTTTAATGGGAAGTGGGCGGGAAGAGGACGGGAAGACGGCGGGAAGATGGCAGGAGATGTGTGGTATGTGGGTGGCAAGTGGGTGGGATGTAGGTGGAAAGTGGGCGGGAAGTGGGTGGGATGTGGGGGGGAAGTGGGTGGGATGGAAATGGGAAGTGGATGGAATGTGGGTGGGATGTGGGCGGTATGTGGGCGGGAAGTGGGTGGGATGTAAATGTGAAGGGGGTGGGATTTGGGCGGGAAGAGGGCGGGAAGTGTGCGGAATAGTGGGCGGATAGTGGGTGGGATGTGGGTGGGAAGAGTGGGTTGGATGGAAACGGGAAGTGGATGGGATGTGGTTGGAATATGGGTGCGAAGTGGGCGGAAAGTGGGTGGGATATGGGCCTGAAGTGGGTGGTAAGTGGGTGTGCGTTGGTTATATACTGTTGAAGGCGCAGCGAAGCGTGACGGGCTATTTGCTAGTTATAATATAAAAATGTTTGTTCCTAGTTTTAGTCATTGTGTGGTCTGGGAATCAAACCCACATACACGCACAGAACACGAATGGAATGGTAGGATGAAAGCTTTGAATTGTGTATATATCCTCATCCTTAATAGACATAATCTTAGAATACAAAAAAAAATTGTAATTTTTTTCTTCAAGAACAATTTTGTATTTCATAGTTTATTGATTTTCACAAGGACTATACCGAAAAAAAACTGCGCACTTGGTTTTGTTTGTAATCCAAAAGCTAATTTTATATTCAGAGATATATTCTAACTCGGGTGTGCCCCAGAAATCTCTAGAGGTTTTCGTACAAAAGTGAGCAAATGAAAGATATTTCACCTTATATGTACAGGGCACAAATACACCAGGATATTAGAAGACGAAAGTTGAGCGATAAGAAACCGCCTGCTCAGAGCCAAGTAGTTTTTATGCGTACGTTTTCCTTTTCATATGATCATAAAGTCTATCTTATTCTTGTTACTTCTAATCGCTTATACGAATTCTGTAGAGATATTCAGGACACCCCTGACTATGATCAAAGTAGAAGCTGATCAAATGTACCTTTAAATACACTGAACAAGAAAAAAGGAAACTTTAAATTTATTCCTCGGAATTCTCAAAAAGAGAGAATTAAGCAAGAAATTCCAGCTCAATTTAATCCCAAAGCAAGATCATGTTAAGCATGTTCAAGATTCATTTGAACTATTTCTTCATAAAAACCTATAATAAACAAAGAAATATTAAAAACTATTTTTTCAACTTTGCTAATTCTAGGCCTATCGAAAAACATTCCAAATTTTATATCAGCAAATTAATATCAAAATCTTAGTCAGATACCCTCGTTTTGTAGGCATGTGAGGAGACATAATCCTTAAAGAACCACTCAACGTGCGGCATTTTTTTAATGCGCAACAAATGAAGCAACAAGCCAGACCCAAAAGCCACAGTTCCCAATCCTCATTTGAGTTCTTTCCCAGTGGAAATGAAATGCATTTATTTATTTTAATTCCGCCACAACACTTCCGTTGTGCAATCAATGCAGGACCAGGCACAATGAGGCATATTCTGGGTGTTGGCCATAACCATATATGTGCGCCCCATTATACAATACTGTACATATGTATGTGTCCTGTCCGGTCCTTTCCTGCTCCAGCCAAGTGCAAGGGAATCGCAGATCACTTTTTCGCACACAAAGGCACAAAAACAATAAATGCAAATGACGATGATGACCAGGACAATGCCTGTTGATGATGATGACGATGACCAGACATCGTCGCGGCCACCAGACGACATTATTGCCCAGAGGCCACGCCCCACAGACATGAAATGCATTAAAAATTCACAATTTACAGATTATTTTTAACGATTTTAAATACGCATAAAAAAAGTGGCTGAGGCTGAAATGTCCAACCTCTGCCAAATGGATCACAAACGTAGTGTCTGGGTTTGTGTTCAACATTACAACGGAAGTAGCAGCCCAGCGGAAGTGGAACTGCATTCGAGCATCGTGTAAGGGTGGAAAAACAATGAAATCAGAAATCAGTGAAAAATGCAAATAATTAAGAGTTCCGACTTTTGTGTGAATTTGGAAAGTTTTGGTTGTGGGCATTCAACAAAATCCAAAGAGAATAAAGTATATCTTATATATGTATGTTTCACAGCGAGCTTTAAAGATCATTTTAATAAAGTTTAAAATTGGTTTAAATGTGGATGTGGCTGCTGCGCATTTCCGCTACGTTTTCGTACTAAACTAAATCAATATATTATTGACAACCATCTAACCACCTAACTAACCATCAGTCAAAAGTCTGAAAGTTCTAGGTTTCCCATATTTTTGGCATAAAGTTTGAAATAATTTTTTAATATTTTCATAATTTTAATAATATTTCCGTTAAATAAATGTCTACCCTAAATATAAATATAAAATTTTTTTTCTTGTTTTCCCATCACTGGTGCTTGACAGCCCGTTAAAGTTTGTGCTAGGCTAGTTGTGCCTTGTTTGTGAGTAAAATTTTGTGAATATTTGTAATATGATTGCATATAATGGCGCTTCAAAATATGCGAAATACTCATAAAGGTATATATTAAATAGTGTATTGTGCTTACATAAGATATGCTTTCGTTTCGTGTTGTATTCAATGCAGTGGTCGGCAAAACACACATGCTCATTTTTGCATTGCATGTGTGTGTCTAGACTCTAGACCAGTGGTGCCCAAACACACACTATCAAGCTTTGTGATTGTGTGCGTATTTATGTCAAATATGGGCTAAAATCAAACACACAAATGCGTCTGCGTGCTTTTTATGGAGCACATGTAATTTTCTGACATTTGTGCACCACTGCTCTAGACACGCGAATGCGCTCTCATTTAACACTTGTTTGTTGTTGCAAAAGAGAGAAGTGTAAGTTCGTATAATGTCTGATTTAATAATATTCTTGCAACATATTTTAAGTAGAACATAGTCTTAATTCTTGTGTTTCTTGAAGCAGAGATTTCTAAAAGTGCTAATGTGGAATTCTGCGTTATTGTGTCTACAAATATTCAAGTAGAGTTACCAACTTTAGCGCATATTTGCGCAATTAAGAAATATTTGAATATATATCTTCTTCTTCTTTATTGGCCCGATGCTTGCATCACAACCGTTTGACGGTCTCGGCCGCTGCAACTAATGTCCGCCAGTCGCTTCTGCTCCGTGCGAGCTGGCACCAGTTTTTCACGCCAAGCTTAGAAATGTCTTTCCGCACCTGGTCGTCCCACCTTAGAGGTGGTCGTCCCACCTTGCCTTGTCCCAGTTCTTTCGCATTCCTCTTGTAGACCATTTTTGCTGGAGCTTGATCATCCATACGGGTAACATGACCCAGCCAGCGCAGCCGCTGTTGCTTTATGCGCTTGACCAGACTAGTATCCCCATAGAGCTTATACAGTTCGTCATTCCTTCGGATGCGAAAGTCCTCGCCAACTTTCAAAGGTCCATAAATCCTGCGAAGAATCTTTCGCTCGAAAACGCCAATCGCCGCCTCATCCGCTAATGATATTGCCCATGCTTCTGCGCCGTATTGCAGGACTGGGATGATAAGCGACTTATATAGCGCTATTTTTGTTCTTCGCTTGAGGTTTCTGCTCTTGAGCTCCCTACTTAGCCCGTAATAGCATCGGTTTGCGAGCGTGATTCTTCTTCGAATTTCCAGGCTGATGTTGTTGTCGCCGGTTATCATCGTTCCGAGGTAGACAAAGTCCTCTACAACTTTAAAGTTGTACTCTCCCATTGCAACAGATTGCCCAATTTGTGTGTACTTCTGTTTCGAGGACACTAGGTACTTCGTCTTGTCCTCGTTTACCGCTAAACCCATTAGCTCAGACTGCTTCTCAATCTCTGAAAACGCATTGCTTACTGCCTGTTCGGTTTTGCCGATAATGTCAATATCATCGGCATATGCGAGTAGCATTACATCTTTATTAAAGATGGTGCCCGATCTGTTGGCATTTGGGCACTGGCGCAGTATATACTCCATCAGCAGATTAAAGAAGTCACACGATAAGGTGTCACCCTGCCTAAAACCTCTTTTGGTATCAAAAGGCTCGGAGAGGTTCGTTCCTATTTTGACGGAGCTTTGAGTGCTTCTCAACGTCATCATGCAAAGTCGAACGTACTTTGCTGGAATACCTAAAGTAGACAAGGCTTCGAAAAACCTTGACCTTATCGGCGTGTCGAAAGCGGCTTTGTAATCGATAAAAAGATGGTGATTTTCGATGTTCCTGGAGTGCGGTAACGTCCGATGAATATTTTTTGAGGACTTTCACCAAGGCGATATCATCACCATCTCTGTTGAGGGTGCGGACATTCCAGGTGCATATTCTCAAATCGTGGTCCTTAAAACGTTTGCGTGGGTCGTCGTCAGGGGGGGTCCGTATCCGAGGCATTGTAGTCGCAGTTTTCATTGGTGGAGATTTTTACGATGGTGGGTACCAAACCCGACGCACTAACCCTATATATTATACCCTGTAGGGAAGGGCGGGGACGCCGCTCACGTTAGTCAGCAGCGAATGCGGGTGCATTGCCACTGCTTCCGGTGGTCACCACGAGGAGGTGTGAGTCGACTTGAGACGTAGTAAGCCAGGATCACTCTGGGTTCGCCAGGTTGAACCGATCAGAAGCTTTCCCTGACCACATACGCCCCCATTAGGTCCAGAAGATCTATGACTAGAAGTTCTGAACCACCACCATATATATATATACCCAAGGTAAATTTATGTTGTGGCGGTTTACGATAAGTTTGGTTGAATGACTGTGCGATTAAATAAACCAAAATTCCTTTCCTAATGATATATAAAGTTTATATACCTTTGCTTCCTATAATATTAATATTATTAAAGACTTTAAATAATTTGCATTGAGCGAGTTTTTTTTGACGATCATTCCTATGGCCGCTATGCTATAGTTTTCCGATCCGGCCGGTTCCAAAAATTGTACAGCCTAAATGTACCTAAAAACACCGGCAAAAAAAATTATTATGAAATTAACTTATAATATAAAAATCAAATATTTGAAGTTTCAACTTTCTATCTTTATTTTATGGAGTTTATGCCAAAAAACGCAATTCCGCCACATGTGCAATGGTGGGGCGCGCCTTGCAACAGACGAGGGCTCCAATCTTTTTAGATTGAAGCCAACAAAAGTAGCACCGAAATTCAAATACCTTGAAGGACAGATTTCCCAAAATGTATTTATACACCACTTGAAAGTCAGGATGTACTGTCAACAGTTTAATAAACTGTTTACGAATAAGACTTTTCCAAGCTCACGTTAATTTAGTTCTTGGTATCCTTACATTAAGCTTTAAAAATTTGAGGTTACACGTTGCCTACCTTCCGTAAATGTGATTACCAAAAAGCAAATCATCCTTCCAATCCTTGTATCATCCGACCTCATATTACCTGGTTAAACGAGAGCGTAAGTTAAAGTCGGCTCTAACCGACTTCGATATACTCGTTACTCATGAAGAAACAATGTTTAACAGTGTTCCTGCGTTCCTTAGGGTGACCGTCCAAAAAGTATGCAACATTTTTTATACCCGTTACTCGTAGAGTAAAAAGGGTATACTAAAGTCGTGCAAATGTATGTAACAGGCAGAAGGAATCATTTCCGACCATATAAAGTATATATATTCTTGATCAGAATCAACAGCCGTCCGTCCGTCCGTCTGTATGAACACCTAGATCTCAGAGATGGTAAGAGATAGAGGTTTGACATGTATGGAACAAATGCTTCTTATACTTGCAGGCAGATCAAGTTTATTCCAAATTTTGGCCACGCCCCCTCCCGCCCCCGCAATTCGGAAAAAACGTTATATCTCCTACAGTTTTAAAGATAGATGATTCGTACCTTCTAGAGATAGTTAGTAACGAAATGAATAAATTTGCCGAAGAAATGATAAGGATCGGATGAGCGGTTCTCAAGTTATGAGCAAAAATGTGAAAAAGAGCCAAGTAAAAAAAGTGTTGCATACTTTTCAAATGTTCACCCCCTTAGGAACGCAGGAACACTGTTAAATATGTTTTTTCATGAGTAACGGGTATATCGAAGTCGGTTAGAGCCGACTTTAACTTGCGCTCTCGTTTTATGGTAGGAGGGCGGTAGAGGGGGGGGGGCTTGGTTCACTTTTTTGCTCATAACCGTTCATCCGATCTTTATCATTTCTTCGGCATTTCGATTCATTTTGCTAATTACTAATTATCCCTGGAGGGTACGAATCGTCTATCTTCAAAACTGTAGGAGATATAACGTTTTTTCCAAATTGCGGAGGCGGGAGGGGGCGTGGCCTAAATTTAAAACAAACTTGATCTGCGTGCAGATAAAAGAAGCATTTGTCCCATACATGTCAAACCTCTATCTCTTACCATCTCTGAGATCTAGGTGTTCATACAGACAGACGGACGAACAGACGGACAGACGGACATGTCTATATCGACTCGGCTGTTGATGCTGATCAAGAATATATATACTTTATATGGTCGGAAATGATTCCTTCTGCCTGTTACATACATTTGCACGACTTTAGTATACCCTTTTTACTCTAGGAGAAACGGGTATAAAAAGTGGGGTTCCTTATGTTAAATCGAATTTGATAATGTTGCTGTCAAATAGTGAATTTTGAAGACTCATCATTAGGCTTTTCTTTTCAGTAAGTATCGTTTCACTGAAGAAAAATTTTTTAAATACAAAAACATATGATTGCGCTGATATTGGGCCCTGTTCCGAAATCCGAGTCGATTTTAGTGTAAACATTTGATATTCGAATTCAATTTATATAAATTTAAACGTAAGTGTCAAGTTAATTAGAGGCTACAAGATCCCCTCGCAATTTTCCCTCGATTTCATTTGTGGTTAAGCAATCGGTTTCAGCTGCTTAGGAATTTTTCTTTATGAAGCGTAACCTTGATTATTTTTTAAAGATTTTGATAGGCTTTAAGATTAAAGAAAATTCCAGAAAAAAGTTTAAGGTGGCGGTCCAACGCGAACTGCCAAAACTATCACATTCAAATTTTCTTTTAAATATACCAAAAAAGTTTTCAGTGTATGTTACCAATTTTCTTTTATCGATTCTCCATCACTTGCAATCTATATCATGTCTCTAGCTACACTGGTTTCCTAGATATTTCTATTTTAGAAAAAGCTTTAAAAAAAAAGATTTTTGACGGTTTTGATTTGTTTGATTCTCACATGGCATAAAAATGGCCCAAAATTGGGCCAGATCAGTTTGTTTTGAAGTAATTTATACTACTATAAAGCAAATTTCAAAATCCACGCTTTGATCAATCCAAGGACAGAAATAAGTTTGACTACATTGACGAAAAAATATTTATTAGCTGCCATTTGGTGGTGAATTAAGTCTTGGACAATATTTACCAGCTATCCACACATATTTTTTTTTGTTAAAAAGCAAAATCAAACGATTAGCAAATTAGTTGTTTATTTGCAAATGCCATTTTACTTATAAATTCATAGCCTGAAAACTAAAATCTCAACCATGAAAATTTAGAAAATCCCTAACTACAAATCCCCCCAACGGGGCCAAAGTTATTTCCCCGTTAAAGTTCGCGTCTTGCTTTCAATGCAAAAGCAACAAAGAATTTTCCAAGTAGTGAAAAGCTGATTGCCTCAACTTTCATTTGTAATTTGTTGTTGTTGTGGTTTGTTATTAAGTATGCGCTGCACTTTAATTACACTCTTGTGGTCATTTAAAATTATTTGACTGAAGTTGCTGAGAGCAGCAGCTGTTGGAAGTGAAGCCACAACACCACACACCCAACCAACCGACCAATCTTCCCCCACTCTGTTCATCCCTGTTGGCGTTTTTTGGCTGCTTTTGTTTCGCTTATCTGCAAAAATAAAAATGAAATGAAAATGGCAAAGTTAACACTTGTTAAACTTTCAACGAGGTCGTAGTTCTTGCTGTTGCTTTTGCAGAATTTGTAAATTATACCAAAAGATGTAACAACAAAGTTGCCAAGTGCCCAGGCGAATAATTAGCCAAATAACCATGGGGCATAAGTGCAAGTGCAACAAAGTTGGTCAAAAACAAAGCGGGCAACAAAAACACTAACAACAACAACAAAGTTGCCCACTAAGTGATAGACAAATCAACACGCTCAGACAAAACTGTAAACTAGTTCACAATGTTGTAATGTGAGCTTTGCCGTATCTATTTCCAACCTCCCCGTTTTGTCAACATGTTGCTATACTCACAAGAGTTGGCCAACATGTTGCCAACACAATTGACAGCGTTTGCAAAAGCGCTTGGCATGCATGACAGGTGGCAAGAGAGGGGAAACAGGCATCCCAAACTCATAAATTGTTTATAGTTTGTTTCCTTCTCTCTCTCTCATGGGAAGGTGGGCGCCATTGATGGGGATGAGGGGGCAAGAGGATACGGATATTTGTCTTTCATTTAACACTCGCTTTGTGCGTTGGCGTTGATGTTGCCGACTTGGACTTGAAGTTGCAATCGTTTGCTGCCGTTGACAAATGTGCCAGCCACATGCGCCGTCGCCTTAACTTAAAGTGTTGGACGGGCCAAGCTTTATGGCTGGACAGCTATCTGGTTACCTACCTACCTACCTACCTCAATGCAGCCTAATCAATGTAAAATGCATTGCAAATTTTCAACAAATTGTATGGAAACTTGGCTATAGTTTTGTGTGGGCATATAAGGTTGGTCAATTCGTTTGTAATTGAAAAATGTAAATAAAAAGAAATCAAGAAATAAGAAAGGATTTGACAGAGAAATTCATCAATAAAAAATGTTTGGATTTAGGTAAAAGATTTTAATAGAATTTCAAACAACAAAATGATTTATTCTTTTATTGGCAAACATCTGAAAAAAAAATCTAGAACACCCAGAAAATTATTTTTCTATATTTAAGAAAAATCAGTCAAGAATTAAAGTCGCCCTGAAACTTTGAAATAATTTCAATATTAAAGACATTTTTTCTGAATTTTAGAAAAGTTTCCCTAAAAAAGAATATTTAGAAAAAAAAATTTCTTATATATAGAAAGTATTTCCTAGTTTTAGGGTAATTACAACCCTTGACTAAATTTTCGTAAATTTGGAAAAAAATATTTTCTGAGTGTACAGACTATTTAAAGGGTAATTTTGACTGTCGCAAATAGCTTCAACAACTCTTGAAAACTTCCATGACTTTTTATTAAAACAAATTACTTACGCATTTTATGATCCATCCAGATCTTTTTGCCACTCAGATCTGATACGTTGGACTCCTGTTCGGCCAAGAGCCAAATTTCAAAAGCAGATTTTTCCCCATGCTTATGTTGGCAATTGAGCAGTAGATTCTTGAACTCGTCTATTCTGTAACTTTGGGCATTATCTTTAAAAAGGTGTTTGCTTCGCATCAGCCATCAAGGCGCCTGACAATTTGTTTAATAAAAACAAAGGCCTTTCCACCCTCACTTTGTTTTTGTCTTCATAAAATGGCTTGCTTTTTTATTACCCGAATGTTACCCGAATGGACGAACAAGCTCCAGCAAAAATGGTCTACAAGAGGAATGCGAAAGAATTGGGACATGGCAAGGTGGGACGACCACCACTAGGATGGGACGACCAGGTGCGGAAAGACTTCTCCAAGCTTGGTGTGAAAAACTGCTGCCAGCTTGCACGGAGCACGAGACCGTCAAACAGTTGTGTTGGTCATTAAAGAAGCAGAAGAACCAATTTAAGAGAAGATTTAATATGCAGCTTAAGGTCGATTAAACCTGCTTGGATCACTGCGAAAAATCGGGTGAGAACTTTTTAACTTTTTAAAGCTTTTGCGACTTTCCAGTGGCATGAAATTTCACGAAATAGAAACTCATAAAAGTTTGTAGCATGAAATAAGTCCATTTTTTAGCATGAAAAATTCACAGCTATTCATAAGGCTACAAATTGGCATTTCGCGAAACGGTTTGAACTCTTTCAGTCATGAAGAGTGAACACGAAGTAGAAAAACGAAGTCAACCCCGAACGCTTATGTATTTGTTCTTTATTTAAATTGTTTCGAAAAAATTACAATTTGATTGGGCGTATATTAAGAACTACTAACAATGACTTTAACAGTCGTCTGTCGGCAAAAGTCTGTAGATAATTAGTTCGCTTTATTTCTTACAATTTTTATATAGGATGAGTGTTTACTTAATTAAAATTATTTAAAAGAAATGATCTGTATCTTAGCGCATTTTTTAAAAAGTTAATTAATTGATCCCAGTTTGGCCCATTTTATATATTTATAATCTCATTCTCCCTTAGTACAGTCTTCCCTAGATGCTGCACCCTAAACTCTCTGAGAACTGGGCAGCGTCCAAGAAAATGGCTAAATTTCTCCTTTTCGTTTAAATTGCACATTGTGCCAAGTCCCGATTGGGTCAGCGAAAATCCATCGCCAATTAGTTTCAAGAGACCACATCGGGCTTTAGAAATCCAATATAATTGGTTCCATTGGTATAATCCAGAAATTTATAGATACGACGCGTAGTTGCTGCTGCCTGCTCGTGATACTCTCGGACTGCAACAGCTTTTAATCAGTTTACCAGTTCGTTACACCCGAAGCTCCATGACTCTTTCGTTCCATTTTCCAATTGCCATTCAAAATCGCGTCCTTCTTTTAGGAAGTTTAACCGCTTTGCCCAGAAAACGTTATTTTTGATGATGTAGATGATGAAGTGATTGCTTTAGTGACCCTTTTTGATTAAAAATCGTAGAACTTTTTTAGCAGGCTCTAGGTCATTAAGTTATCATTTTGTTTCAATCACTTATAAACCGACAAATCATAGCTAAAATAATAATTGAAACATATGGGCATTTCCACGAAAAGTTCCACCCCGGCCAAAAATTTTAAGGGGTTTAAAAATTTTTTTTTTTTTGGGGGAAGCTAATCTTACATTTACTAATAAGCCATTGATATTTCGGTTTCACGGCCGGGCAAGCGCAATTTTTCTCATTTTGACATAAATTTGTTAATTTTTTAGAAAAAGTGATTCTGTTTTTCGCTTCTAAAATCTTTCTGACAGTACAAAGGGCTTTCAATAATGATAAGAACTGAAACTTGCCTGAATTAACTGTAGGTTTTGCTTCCTGAAACCACATGATTATGATGGAAAACTTCCGTCTCCCTGAAGTAAACTTACATTTTGAAAAATTTGTAAATTTTTTGGGTGAAAAAAACAATTTTAAAGAGACTGTACTACTTCTTATTTTTGGCTTAATATATTCTCAGAATCGGCGTTTGAAGGGTTTCCCGCGAAAACCACTTCTATTTTTCGTGCGTGTCTTTTTTTTGCAATTATCTTGAAACCAAAAATTTTCCCAAAATCCATCTTTGCATCAATGTAGTTTTGAACTATTAAGCCGATTGTGAAAATAAAAATCTGTTTTTTGCTTTTTGAATGTTTGAATGCGTACGTGTCCCGCACGTCATGGAAATGCCCATATGTATATTAGGGTGTCCCAAAAAAAAAAAAAAAAATTGGGGCAGCGGCATTTTCTGAAAGCTTGTAGCGTAAAGTAATTTTGAGATTTTTTTCAGTTTTTTCGAAAGACGTTTACAGGTCGCACAAATCGAATTTTCCCCCTAAAATCGGGTTTTCCGTATTGTTTTCCAATTTTACTTATAACTTGGTCAACATCCATGCTTTTTTAGTTTTCAAATCAACATTTTATGGAGAATTGCCCAAATTTTACTTTCATGAGCATAAACCATAAGTTTTGGCTTTGCTTTAACTTTTTGTGGCATCACTTATTACATTTTTTAGTAAATTTTTCATGCATTTTACAAAGAACGCATTATAACTTTTAAATTTTCTATGAGAATTGAAAAAACTAGTGAAGCAGTTTAAAAGATAGTTTAATTTTTAAGAAACTGAATTTTGAAAGTTGAAATTTGCTTTTACCGTTCCAGAGTTATACTCTTTTAAAGCATTATAAAGCTCATTGGGAACGCAAAATAAAAAATTCACTTGAATCGTGCAATCGGTTAAGGTACCTTCAGAAGAAGGTAACCCTTACTTCTTGAATTTCTTTAAAAGCGCACGGTAGATTTTCATTAAAATCAATTTTTATGAAGGTATACGGGGGTGCCACAGAAACCTCTTCCAACCAAATTCCAACCCAATTCCAATTCTTAGGTGCCACAGCAATTCCGTTTGGTTGGTTTCAAACCTCCCATGTTTTGTAAGGAGATTTAGCAAAATTCACCACCCAAACAATTTTAACAAGCAAAATAAATTTTGGGAATGTAAACAACATTATTTTCTAGGATAGATTGCATCAAACGAATAAATTATTTAATTAGTTTAAACATTGAAATTAACGTTCCAACAATTATTGGGAAAAACAACCAAAGTCTTTCATGTTAATCAAAACCAACCACTACTGTGGCTCCTCCTATCGTTTGTCGCGAGTTTGTGTCGCCATCTGGTTGGCAGGCAGCGGATTAAGGGCTGGCAAGATATTCTTCATGTTTTGCGCCAACAAATTTTTAAACTTTGCATTTTATTTATGGAGAATTTGACTTTAATTTAAATTATAATTTAAAAATGCATCATAAAACATATAACACAATCAAAAAATTTCATTTAAACATCAGTTTAACCCTTAATTACAAGAAGAAAAATTTTTTGGCCAGAAATTCAGCCCTGTTTTTAGAGATGGAACTTCAATTGGAACAGCTGGTGCTCTAACTACATTTTCTAATATGAAAATGAAATCTCTCGAAGTTCTGTGGCACCGACGGTTTTTTCGAGAGATTTACAAACCAACCGTCGGCAAAATCTCTAGAGATTTCTGTGGCACCCCCGATAATGGGCGTTTGCATGCGGTATGGAGTACAATTCTTAAGCTCACCCTTAAATAAATTCATATACGGGGGTGCCACAGAAACCTCTTCCAACCAAATTCCAACCCAATTCCATTTCTTAGGTGCCACAGAAATTTCATTTGGTTGGTTTCAAACCTCCTGTGTGTTGTTAGGCGATTTGTGAAATCGCTTTTTAAGTGGCTCCACCTACACAATGTTATCAAGGTTAAGCGCCATCTACTTGACAAACAGCGGATTAAGGGCTGCAATTTATACCTGATGTTTGGCGCGAACAAATTTTTAAATTTTGCTTCATATTAATGAAGAATAGGGGTTAAATTTGAATTATATTTTAAAAATGCAACATAAAACATATTACACAATCAAAAAATTTCAGTTAAACATCAAATTAGACCATAACTAAAACAAGGGAAATTTTTTGGCGAGAGATTCAGCCCTGTTTTTAGAGATGGAACTTCAATTGGAACATCTGCTGTTCTAACTAGATTTTCTAATAGGAAAATGAAATCTCTCGAAGTTCTGTGGCACCGACGAATTTTTTGAGAGATTTACAAACCAACCGTCGGCAAAATCTCTAGAGATTTCTGTGGCACCCCCGATAGGGAGTAATCCAGATCTAAAAAAATACAGATCTGCGTTTTCAGTTCTGCCATCGAAGACCTAGTCTTTTACTAGAAAATGCCTAAGAACAACATTGACCATTTTTATTACAATTTTACTTTTTTTTTGGAAGCAATGAGAAATTTTACTCATAAGATTAATTGTATAATTTTTCGGAAGCTTGTAATACCCAAACGGTAAATGTTGTTTGAAATGAATTGCTAATACAAAATTTCATTTAAAACGCGAAGTAAGGCTTCCGTGGTGAATCTGAAAACTCAGTTGGAAAAAAAAACATCACGATTCAAAGTTTGAAGCAAATCCGTTGCAAACCAGGCAAAAAGCTCACAATATTATTAGTTTCATGCAATGGGTACACAGCTTTAAAAGAGTATAACTCTGGAACGGTAAAAGCTAATTTCAACTTTGAAGTATGAAGTATTTTAAAAATTTAACCATCTTTTAAACTGCATCACTAGTTTTTCAATTTTCATAGAAATTTTAAAAGTTATAGTGCGTTTTTTACAAAATTTATGAAAAATTTAAAAAAAAATTTAATATATGGTACCTAAACAAGCAAATGCAAAGCAAAAATCAACTGTTTTTGCTCATAAAAGTAAAATTTGGACATTTTTCTTTTAAATTTTGATTTGAAAACGAAGAAAATCGTGGTTATTAACCAAGTTATAATTAAAATTGGAAAAAAATACGGAAAACCCGATTTTTGGGAAAAAATTCGATTTGTGCGACCTCTAAACGTCTTTCGAAAAATCTGAAAAAAATCTCAAAAATACTTTACTCCATTAGCTTTCAAAAAATGCCGCTGCACCCGTGAAAATAAAAAAAAATTTTTTTTGGGACACCCTAATGTATATAAAGAAATAGAGTTTTTGCCTTTTTGACCATAAATTGACAATTTTTTGAGATTGTTTGAAATTTTTAGTTGCTGAAAGGTCAATAACTATTTGAAAGAGTAATCGAATGACGATGGGTTGTTCTTATGGTTTGTTTATTTTAGTCTAAGCTAAAATTTTGATCCGTCGTGCTTGGTCAAACTCGAAACTGTTTTCAGGATAGGGTTTTTGTTTTTGTAATTTTAAGTGTGAGAATGAGACTTTTTGGACTTGCTGTTAAAGAATATTTGTATGTCATATAAAGTGTTATATCTTCGCTGACTACCTTAAACAAAAGAAAGAAAGAAAGAAAACTTCAGCTGATCCGACCAAACACAATCAAGGTTTGAGTTCAAAATGTGTCCTATTGTACTAGTGAAAGAATTAACACAAATAAATGCATTAGACTTTCGTAACTTGTTCGAGTGTTTGTTGTACTATTGAACGAAGCTAGGTTCACTGTTTAAAAAAAGTTGTAATTTTATAACATTTATTTCATTTAGATTGAATTCTAAAACATTTTAAACTCTTTTACTTTTTGTTATTAATTAAAGAGTATTCAGCATGTGTGTGTCAAAGTCTTTCTATCCAACTGTTCAGTGCTGTTTGTGGCTTAACTGATTTATTGAACAGTTCTGCTGAATGCCTCCTCTTCCGTGGCATATCCAATGAATTGCTGTTGTTATAAGTTTGCATGATTATGAAAACTGCAGTTAGAGCTTGATTAGCAAATGAATGGTTGGAAATAGTTAAATAAAACGACACAACAAACGAAGTTTCATAGCAAAGACTGCATTATTTTTCTTATCCACCTTCTTATGCTCCCGCCCAGCTCAATCTGTGGTTTACCTCAATAGTACCCACAATATGGAACGCTCCTGTTCTAACCGCAACCATCCACAGCTGCTGTTGACTTTGCCGAAGGCTAAATCGCAACGCATCGTGCATGGGTGAAAAAAGGCCGAAAAACGCGACTGTCAAATTAAATTAATAAACACAACAATTGGCGGAGAAGGAGGCGCAGTCCCAGGTCTGGAAATAGCACCAACTGTCCGCTCACACACAGGCGACGATGGCGTTGGCGATGGCAATTGTAAATGAAATTTTTATCAAATTGAGTTTGGGAAACGACGGCATTGCGGCAAGGACTCAACTTTTGGCATGCTCCGGGCTATAAGTGGGGGTGGAGTCCGTGGAAGTGGTTGAGTAAGTCCCTGTGTCTGTGTACTCGGGTCTGAGGCCACAGCATTTTGTATTAATTACAACATAGCCGATGGCGCTACTGGACGCTCGGAAAAAGTTTCAACATAATTGATTTCATTTTTATTTTCGGTTGAAAGTGCGGAATGTATTTTTGAGTGGAACTTCCCAGGCAGACAGACATCCAGAGAGAGGGAGCTTAACGGAAATCGGGTGCAGCTTGCATTAAAGTTAAAAAAAATTGACTACAGATACTTTCAGAGTAGAATTCATTTATTAATGTACTCAAATGGTAGAAAAGGGGAAAACACTACAGCGTAATAGGCCCATAATAATACTCAAAATAGAGCGAAGTTTCAAACTGAGCCGCTATGTTAAATTCTCTAAGTGTCGGGTTTATATCTACACTCCACATCGACTCGGCTGTTATGCTGATCAAGAACATATATACTCTTTAGAGTCGGAAATAGTTTCTTTTCTGTCGGTGGTTTACACAGTTTTTGGTCCATTGCAAGGTTTTTGTTTCGGTTCACGCTTTATTCTTTTAAAAAACTAAAGAAATATATTTTTGATACAAGTAGTCAGATTATTCATTAACAAAGAATTATTTGGTCAGTTATTATTAGCATAAATAGAATATGAGTATATTCTTATATTTTCGTATAGCTGTAATATTTCTGTATTTAGATGGTAATTGTAGTAGCGTAGCTTTTTGTTTTTATACCCTTGCACTGTGGGTCGAATCGCCAAATAATTCGCATAAAGTCGAAAATTTCATGGAAACAAAACTCATTTTTAATCATACACCTTAAAACTACATAGTCTATGCACAAAGAATCGAATAATATTTTCGATTGTTTGGCAACCCTGAAATTGTTATCGATTCTCGAAGTCAGGTGTTGAGTGCAGTGATTGTTGCGATAAAACTGGCGTCAACTATTTGTTAACTTTGAGGACTTGAGGACGTCGCACAGCGGGGCGAAAAGGCCAAAATCGCGCCATAATTCAGCGGAGCCCTGTAGCAAAAAACTGTTGATGCCATCTTTTTAAGAGAATTAAAGTATTGAATAAAAAGTTAAAGGTTCGAAATATTTAGTGAAAAATTTGTTTTTAAGAATTAAAAATAAAAAAATTTGTATTCTTTCTGCGAAATAAATTTTTTTTTTTCAAAACATAGGAAGCTAAAAACGGGCCAATACGATTCTTTTCTAATATTATTAACTTGAAATTATTTTATCGCAGTCGAAAGAGTCTATCCTATAATTTTCGTTGGAAAACTTTTTAGATTTTAGAGATAATTATAATAAAAAACAACATAACCAATTTCGTATTATTTTTAACAATTTTCTTTATTCCTCATCGCTACTTTCACTTGAATTAGAGTTCTCCTCTTGAACTTAAGGTAATTTTTCTAACAGATCTAAAGCTAAATTTGGCATTTGATTTACTTTTTTTTTCCTGTCTCTTGAAATGCATCGATACTAGAGGATCCGAGGTAATGCACATTCTATTCAAAACATCGAGGTTGCACTTTTCCCGACTACATTTTCTCGAAAAATGTTCTCTGTAAAGCTTGAAATCTTTGTTTCGTCCTTCCTGGGCCTCCTCGGTTATTGACCAATTGGGAGCAATGCAAATTTAATTATTTCCGGGCCATGAATAAAAAATTTATGCAAAGTCGGCGTTATATTTGTACCCTTGGTACAATTTGCGAAATGCCTAGCAATTTCCAAGGCATTATTTTTGAATTTGTCTATATTAATATCATAGTTGCATGAAACAACTATTAATATAGTGTGGAATATTTTATGCAAATCGATGTCTATCTTAGTTATCTCTGCAGCAATTCTGCGCTTTGAAAAAATCGCCAAGCAGTGTTACCATAGTTACTACTTCCAAATCAATAATCAAAATCAATAAGTAAGCCTAGTTTTTCCTTGAATTCGTTCTGAATCCGATTTTTTTGTCTGGCCAACAATTTCTTTGTCCTCTGCCGATCTGGCTTGCCACCTTCTTATAGGCATTTCACATCAGGCAATAACATAACTAAATTAAACACTGCCTGCTTCATTTTCCATGGTAGTTTATAGAAAAGAATTTTTAAATTTAATCTACTCCCAAATATCAAGAAAGTAAACAAACAAAACAGATGTTCACTGAGAAAAAAAATTCAATCTAAAATCTAGATTGAAAATTTTTTTTTGAGAATCTTTTAATTTTGTAATAGCAAGATAAAAAAACCTTGAAATGAGATTCAAAATCTTAAAAACAAGATTTATCATCTCGAAATGTATCAACCGTCCTACAGTTTTAAGTAAAGCTTTAGTTAAAAACCTTTATGATATATATAAATAAATTTATTTTGTTAAAAAAAAAATTTAAAAAAAAAATGAAAAAAAACAACTCGGCTCTACTGGGACTCGAACCACAACATACTCGTTCCAATAAAGCTTTTGACTTCCTCTTTACCGTCTCTGCTATTCAAGGAATTTTTTTCCGCGCGACCAGTTGCAGTGTAAGAACTCAGCTGGTATTGTCTTGCTGAGTTCTTAAACAACGATTAGTGACGATCCAACAATGAGGCTGAACAGCCGAGATGGCTGAGTGCCGATGCAGTGTGGTCAATCAACCCGAGGTACTCAGTTCAAGTCCCAGTACCAGCGAATTATTAATTAACATTTATATAAGTTTTTCAGAAACAACAAATTGTTAATAACTAAATCAAACACAACAAAAAAAAAAAAACTAAACATAAAAATAATAACAGCTTAATATAATTTTTTTCGTTTTTTCTTTTCATATTTAAAAATGAGATTGTTTCATCTTAAAGTCGAGTATAAACAATGTTTATCCAAGATTGATGGATTAAGATTAAAATTGAGAAAATTGAGCATATAATACTGAGTTAAGATTATCTGGTCTTAGTCGAATTTTGACACCGTTTCTCTTTGATTCAAGATTATAATCTTAATTTTAGATTGATTTTTTTCTCAGTGTTAGAACAGCTGATTAATGTCATTCAACATGCGCGCGAATGTTCTAGGGCTGGCAATATTTGAATTTTGAAAATGACTTCAGTTACTAAAATTCAATTTTCTCAGAAAAGGCAAAAAAGGGCACGCTAACTTTTTTAGGACATAAAGTTTAATATTGAAACTTTTTCTTAAAATTTATTTCAAAGAGCGATCGCGCGCGGGCGATTACTTTATGTCCAACAATAAGCCAAAAAATTTAGTTTTTTTGGACCTTTTTCCAAAAACTAAAAAAAAATATTAAATTTTTTTTTATGAAAATTGTATTTATACTAATGAACTAAGAATAGGTAAAAGTAATACTTCCAATCGCCACATATCCGCATAAAAGTTTCATATTCATGAAAAACGATTGCGAACATACAATTAAATGCCCTATTTTATGAATTCCTTAAAATCTAGTTCGAAAAGTGAACTTTAAATGCGTGTTGTGGGAGAACCGAATATCCTAGAATATTTTTTTTTTTGATTACACTGTGGAACACTCAAAATTGCCTGGGACTGGGACCAATAAATTGTGAAACTAGAGGCATTAGGTAGCAACACCTCATACCCAGTTTTTCTGGAGCACGTCAAGTTCGCGTTTAATGGGCACTTTTATACTAGCAACTCAAAGCTACAACCTCTGTTGCTGGTTGAAAAAATATGAGAGCTAAAATTTTGGAAAATTCACCAAAGTTAGAGGGAGTCACCACCATTGTTATACCAAATTCCCGCCTCCAATGGACAAGCGGTTAGTACCCCGCCCATAGAGGTCTAACTTAGAAAGTGGAATTACGGGAAAACCACTCGATAGAATTGTATAAGATTTTAACTATATTGAGATACGGACTAATAAAATGTGTACTTAAGAGATGGTAACATGCATCGAAAAACCGCGATGGTGGGTACCACATTTGACAGCACCCATCATCGAGGCAATATAGGCCATAAACTAGAGATCAAAATAGACTGAATCGCGTTTTCAGTTTTACCCATAAAGGCTTGCTTCGCGGTTCTTAGGCATTTATATACTAGCAATTGCCTTCGAACAACATTGACCATTTAGGTGAAACCAGTTTCACCAAAATTATGGAATTAATCCTATGAGTAAAGTGCTTCAATACCAGCAGAAAAACAGATCGGATCATTTAAATACATCAGTTCAATGCATCTGAGCGTACCGCGGTTTGTCCACCAAAGACGTTTTGAAACTAAATTTTTGTTTTTCTTAGTGGAAATGACGAATTTTATTCATAGGATTTATTGCATAATTTTGGAGACGCTCTTGATACTCATATGGTCAATGTTGTTCTGAGGCAATTGCTTGTACAAAGATAGCCATAGCCCGTGACTTAAGGGTCCGATGGTGAATATAAAAACGCAGTTCGGTCTATTTTTATCTCTTTTTAATGGCCTACATAGCCTCGATGGTGGGTGCTGTCAAATAAAGTACCCACCATCGCGGTTTTTCGATGCATGTTACCATCTCTTAAGGACACATTTAACTGGCCAGTGTCTCAATATGTTTAAAATCTTAAAAAATTCTATCGAGTGGTTTTCCATTAATTCCACTTTCTAAGTTAGACCTCTATGGGCGGGTACTAACCGCTTGTCCATTGGAGGCGGGAATTTTATATTAGACTACTGGTGATTCCTTTCATCTTTGGTGAATTTTTCAAAATTTTAGCTTTCATCTTCTTTTTAACCAGCAACAGAGGTTGTAACTTTGTGTTGCTAGTATAAAAGTGCCCATTAAACGCGAACTTGACGTGCTCCAGAAAAACTGGGTATGAGGTGTTGCTACCTAATGCCTCTAGTTTCACAATTTATTGGTCCCAGTCCCAGGCAAAAAAAAGTTGAAATTTGTTCCACTGTGTTATAGGTGTTAAATTTATCAAAAGTACCAAGTTTCAACTCGGTATCTGCAACACACGACTTTATGCCAATTATTTGGCGATTCGACCCACAGTGCCTTGGAGAGGGTATATTAAAATTTTCCCGGATGTTTGTAACGCACAGAAGGAAGCATCTTCGACCACATAAGGTATATATATTCTTGATCAGCATGACGAGCTGAGTTGATATAGCCATGTCCGACTGTCTGTCTGTCCGTCTGTTTCTATGCTATCTCCTCCGTCAGTTTTAAAGCTATCTCAACCAAACTTTGTCTTTTGGTACAAATACGCTGCACATTTGTCGGAACCGGCCGGATCGGATGACCATAGCATATAGCTGCCATAGGAAAGATCGGTTGAAAAACTAGTTTTTGTGAGAAAAACTTTTTTGTTTTCAATGCTATCGCTCCCAACGCTCGTTTTTATAAGTTTTTAATGATTTCACATAATTTCACCAAGCCTTGTCAAAATCGGACAACTATATAGTATAGCTGCCATACAAACTGTCAGGCATATATCAAGCTTCAAGGGTATGTAAACTTCGGTCGAGCCGAAGTTAGCTTGCTTCTATTTTTATACCCGTTACTCGTAGAGTAAAAAGGGTATACTAAAGTCGTGCAAATGTATGTAACAGGCAGAAGGAATCATTTCCGACCATATAAAGTATGATCAGCATCAACAGCCGAGTCGATATAGCCATGTCCGTCTGTCCGTCTGTCTGTATGAACACCTAGATCTCAGAGATGGTAAGAGATAGAGGTTTGACATGTATGGAACAAATGCTTCTTTTTTCTGCACGCAGATCAAGTTTGTTTCAAATTTTGGCGACGCCCCCTCCCGCCCCCGCAATTTGGAAAACGTTATATCTCCTACAGTTTTGAAGATAGACGATTCGTACCTTCTAAAGATAGTTAGTAATTAGCACAATAAAGAAATGATAAAGATCGGAAGAACGGTTCTCAAGTTATGAGCAAAAAAGTGAACCAAGGCCCCCGATACCCAAAAAAATGTTGCATACTTTTCTGAAGGTCACCCTAAGGAAAGCAGGAACACTGATAAACATGTTTTTTCTTGAGTAACGGGTATATCGAAGTCGGCTAGAGCCGACTTTAACTTACGCTCTCGTTTGTTTTTAATGTTAGTGTCCCCCACTTCAGCGATTATTCAAATTAAACACTTTTAATTTTTATACCCGTTACTCGTAGAGTAAAAAGGGTATACTAAAGTCGTGCATATGTATGTATCAGGCAGAAGGAATCATTTCCGAACATATAAAGTATATATTTTTGATCAGCATAAACAGCCGAGTCGATATTGCCATGTCCGTCTGTCCGTCTGTCTGTATGAACACCTAGATCTCAGAGATGGTAAGAGATAGAGGTTTGACATGTTTGGGACACATGCTTCTTTTATCTGCACGCAGATAAAGTTTGTTTCAAATTTTGGCCACGCCCCCTCCCGCCCCCGCAATTTGGGAAAAAGTTATATCTCCTACAGATATGTTGAAGATAGACGGTTCGTACTTCCTAGAGATAGTTAGTAATTGGCAAAATGAATCGATTTGCCGAAGAAATTATGAAGATCGGATGAACGGTTCTCAAGTTATGAGCAAAGAAGTGAACCAAGCCCCCCGTCTACCCACCATACAAAAAAAATGTTGCATATTTTACGGATGGTGACCCTAAGGAACGCAGGAACACTGCCGGTTAGAGCCGACTTTAACTTACGATCTCGTTTTTTACACAGTTTTGGAAGTATTAGTCAAATTTGGATGACTATATCTTATAGCTGCCATAGAAACTATCGGTCGAAAAGTGGGTTTTATTTAGAAATATGGTTTTAATGCTGAAGTTCGTAAGCTCTGATGTACTAAAACATTTGCAAGGGTATAACTTCGGCAAAGACGAAGTTAGCTTAACCTTCTCGTTTTTTTTGCTGTAGGGTATATAAGCTTCGGCAGTGCCGAATTTAGTTCTCCTCTACTATTTTTTTACGCGCATTCTACAATCATTGCTCCGCGGTAGTGCGTCGCGTTGGTTATTCCTTTTTGCATATTCGCAGATTGAGTTACGCCAGTTTGTCCTTTGCAGTTGTCCACGTAGTCGTCGCCTATCAGACGCATTTGTCTGGCCCATGACCGGGGCTTGGGCGTTTTTTTTCTCTTTTGGGTACCCCACGTGATTGCGTTGTGTCTTCTCATCAAATGGCCAGGGCACTTGGGGCACGGCGTTGGCGTTTGGTTTGTTATTGAAAAATCTGATATTGCGGACTTTTTTAATTATGAACGAAGGGATATTAAGTCCCCTTTGGGCTTAAGTTGCATGTAACCGCAGTCATGCTGATACAACTCTTTTCCTTCGCTCATACATTTCTTCCCCTAAGTATTTTCTGACAACATTTAAATCCTAAACTATGTGATACAAAATCCGTTTTACAAATAAACTTTAAAGTATCATAAATGCATAGTTTTCGGTATGCTAGACTTTGCCATCCTTGTTTGGCCAGACACTTGAATGGGTTTCCATATACGAATATATGTATATTTTTTTTTTGGTGTTGAGAAAGGGATCTCCGACCGTAACAAGGACCAATGGCAAGGACAAGCTGCTGCTGCAGTGGCAAACTCGAGATTTTAATGATTTCAAATATATATATATATACATATATACAATTGTCTGTGCACAATGCAGTCGGCATTAAGTGGAAAAGGATGCGACCGAGGATATGTGTGAGAGTGTGTGCGTAGATTTTATGTATTTGGCTCACGATTTAAGCCCCGTCTACGAAAGACATTCGTTGCGGCGTAAAATTCTACAATGAACTTGCCATGCGGAGCCTGTGAATTATGTTTGGCCCCCTCCGGGATATGCGCCAAAAAAGGACCAACAAACAAGCAACCAAATTTGAAATGATGTACTTAATTTTTGGTAGTTTTTCTATTTAATAAACTGCAAGGGTCCCTTAAAATGCAAATGAAAATGCAATGGGAAAAACGAAAACGAAATCCTTGCACCGCAGGAGTCTAGACGTTGATGTCGCTGTGTCGGTGTCGCCACCGATAAGCATACGCTTGGGCGCGGCAAATATTATAATACGTGGCCATTATCCCAGCTATGCTGGCCATAAATCACACCAGGACATCTTTGTGTGCCAGCGACAGAAGCAGCCGGGAAACTGGAGCAGTCGAAGTTGCAGTGTCTCTCGCTTTGTACCGAGAACCAGACGTTTTTCTGTGTCCATATCAGAGTCAGTGCATCACGGGCACGCTCATAAAATGCTCGCCTCGCCCCACCGCCCTCCCCATCAGACGACAAATTTGCTTAGAATTTGAAATGCATGGCAGATAATGGATGCAGACAGACTCAGAATGGGAAATGAAAAGAAGTAAAAGCTGTCCTTTCCATTTGTGCGAGAAAAAAGAAAATAGAAAAGGGAATGGCATCTCCGCCGCCCTCCGAATGAGCATTGTTATTATTACAGTTGCAAGTTCAAGTTCAGGGCTTAGCATGGCCACTGGGTGGAGGTTGAGAACGGACCATTATATCGCTTGCAAATTTTGTTTAAAATAAATAAATTAGTTTAAGCCAGTGTATATAAGAAAAGTGTTTTGTTTCAATTCTCATTAAGTTGATGGCTGCACAAAAGACTTGGTCATATCGACTACTACCTAACGCAACTCTTGACGGGACATGTGTGCTTTAGATCCTATTTGATTTGATAGATTTAGATTTCTAAAGGGATAAAGAAGACACATTATGATATTGAAGATGCTTCCTTCTATCTGTTACATACATTTGCACAAACTTAGTATACCCTTTTTGTTCTTCAGGAAACGAGTGGAAAAATCGCTGCTGCTTTTTGTTTAAAATGTAACTGCTTTCATAATAAGTGTCTACCGTTAAAGGAGGGTTTATTCCTAACCTCTTTTTGAAGCAGCTGACACCCCTCGATAGTTAAACTTTTAAATAATTCCACGGTCATTCGTTGCTGCATATGTACATCAGCATGCACCATTGGTGCCGCCTCTTTATGCACACAACTGCCAGCCTGAACTGATGAGCCCGGCTCCAGTCTCATGCTAGACAAATGTGCAGCAGGATTTTATGGCCATGTCCCTGCCTGCTGTCTGCCTGGCGTGGCCTTCAGACACTCATAAACAAGCGACACAAGTTGGACAGTGCTGGGCGAGAGTGCCAAAGGCTGATGGGACTGGGATTAGGGCTTCTAATGTGCTGGGCGTGGCTTTGCATTTATTCGTGTGTAAAATTTTAATTGAAATATATATATTTAAGCAGCGACTGCAGCGGAATGTCACTTGTAACTGTATCTGATTCTGCAGCTATCTGTATCTCGCAGATGCGAACGGCGGATGCGGATGCGCGTGTGCCTGTGCCACGCTAATGTTTTCATTTGCATGCGAAGGACATCAACCCGGAAGCGTGTTTATATGCAAATGCGTACTGTGATTAGCGAGGCCTGGTCTGGTCTGGTATGTCTGGCCCGCCCATTTCCACCCTGCCGCGACGAACTATTTTGTGTTCGCCGATTTTGTTTGTTCATTCTTTATTTGTCTTCCCACTCTCAAGTTCAGCGGGTGTCTGGACAGAAGATACAAATTTAAATAGCAAACACATTCACCAAATGTTTGGACTTTAAACTGTAATTAGCAATTGCACAGGCTGTCTACTTGGAGGTTCTTGAAAGGGTTTTGCACCAGTGATCTCTCTCTCATTGCCATAATTCTCACCAGGAGCGCACAGATAGGCAAAGGTCATGTCCTGACGCTTGCAGGCGCTACCGGCTTTGGAGGATAACTTGTAAACGGAACGTTCTGTGAATAGATCGGTGCTAAAGGCACATACGAAGATGAAATAGTGCATATAATTCACAGTAAAACGAAGACTAGCACAACCAACATGAGTGTTACGATCCATCATGAGTAGTGCAGTTTTGGCGACCAATCTAGAAAGAGAAGAATAATAAAGGAATAATTATTTTATAGGAAATAACCATAAAAATAGAGGCAAGCTTACTTCTATATACCCTTGGAGCTTGAGATATGGGTTATTCTTTTATAAACCGAACAGTTAAAAAATTTTTTATTTTTCATTTTAATAAAAAAAATCCGAAACTAGATCTCGACATGCCAACCAAAACGTAATTTGCGGTTTTGCACAAAAATTTTTTGTTCATTTTATAAACAATTTCAAAAATCGTCAAAAACGAAAAATTGGAAAAAAAAGGGTTTTTTAAAAACGTGATATCTCAGGTTTGGTTTATCGGACAGGTCTCAAGTTGATATCGATGGAAAGAATTTTAATTTATCTACTCAAATTATAATTTTATAAATTTTTAAATTGTTTAATAATATTAAGTAAAAGTTGCTAAAAATTATATATAATTTGTTCTCAGTGTTAACCACCATGTTATAGCTTCTGAGGATATACAATTAATTGCTCTAAATATAACTTAAATTTTGGTGTTTTCAAAAAGATAGAGACTTTTATAGTTTAAAAGTTATGAATTTTTGAAGTAATAAACAAATTAAAAGATGCCCTTGAAAAAAGCTTTGCCATTCAGTCAGTTTCAAAGCTTTTTGATTGATACGTGTGCTTTATATTTATCAAGCTTTTCAAAAATGTCAACTTCACGCGGATCAGATGAGTATAACATATAGCTGCCATACGAATGCTGAATTTAGTAGTGTTATAAATTACTTTGCAAGCTCTGGTAACCCTAATTAACAACAAAATTCAATTAATCATAGCATTCGTATGGCAGCTATATGATATACTCATCCGATCCGCCTGATGTTAACATTTTTGAAAAGCTTGATAAATATAAAGCACACGTGCCAAGTTTCAATCAAAAAGCTTCGAAACTGACTGCATGGCGAAGAAGCTATAACATGGTGGTTAACACTGAGAAAAAATTATATGTAATTTTTAGCAACATTTACTTAATAATATTAAATAATTTAAAAATCTATAAAATTTTAATTTGAGTAGATACAGTAAAAATCTTTCCATCGATATCAACTGAGACCTGTCCGATAAACCAAAACAAATTTTTTTTTATTAAAATGAAAAATAAAAAAAATTTTAGCTGTTCGGTTTATAAAAAAACGACCCATATGAAAGATTTTTTTTCAGACGTATCTTTTGTGTGGGAGCTATACTATATAGTTGTCCGATTTCGACAAGCTTTGGTGAAATTATGTGAAATCATTGAAAACTTATAAATACGAGCGTTGGGAGCGATGGCATTGAAAACAAAAAAGTTTAAGTTGTAATTTATAAAATAAAATTCATAAGGCTAACGGTCCCTGTAAAAACAAGTCAACAAAATCAATCAGTGATCTGTCCGTCGAACAAGCCCTGCGAAAACGATTTTAAAAACACATTTTGTAATATTTTTTGGTTTATCCTGAATTGTAAAAAGAAGCTTTTGTGGAAAACTGCAAGCTTCGGTTTGGTCGGTCTAGGTCTAGAAGGTCTGTGCGTAAAGAAATTATGAATCTTTGCTATGCTTGATATACTATTTCTATCATCATGCTTTCTTTACCCCCCCGGACCCCAAGCAGGCTCCGAAAATACTTACTTATTTCGCAATACACTGGGCATATAGATTGTCATTCTGGAATTCACATTATTCACATTTTTTGTCCATTTTTCAATCAGCAGCACCATTATCTCATAGTTATCATAAGAGTTCAGCTTTCCCTCATAATGAAATGCGTCTATATTGGTGCCAATATAATAGAAATCGGCCGAACTTAGGCACTGCTTATCTGTGGTGCACGTGATGGCAACCAAATGTGCCATATATTCCAATTCGACGGACCAACTCATTCTGGACATACGAGCGGCTGGCATTAGATGCCTAAACTCGCCACCAGCCACTTTGTTGCGAAACTCATTGAAGACATTTAGCAAGGACTGACGATATATCTCCATGGGTAAGGATCTAGAGTTGGGCACACAAAAGTCGCTGTATTTCTGCAACACGTAGAAAATTCTTAGATCTCAAATTAATTAATTTTGTCTCATAAGCTCACGCCAGTGTTATTGCAGGCCAGATGACGGGCTTCACAATAGGGTTCAGAGCAATACGAGGAATTTGCAAGGCAATAAGGTAAACATATGAGAAATACCAACAACCACTTGAGATGCATTACGCTAGACGGCTTAACGAAACTGAAGCGAATGCTATTTGAACAGGAGCTTTTATAGGAAGAGGAAGATGAAATTGTAAACAATACTTAAGGGCTTGGAATTATTTGCTTCTTCGAAAAATAAATTCAAGTACATAAAACTTGGTGCATATGGGTTCATTATTACAAATATTGCAGGTGTGAAAATAGAACAATTATTCTAAGAAAATATTAAATACCCTTTATAATGTCTTTTAGATTTCGTAATAAATAATCATAACGTACAGCTGTTTCTAGAATTAATTATTTTAGTAGGGCGGGCAGAAACAGAAGCGTTCTGAATTCGTAATTTAATTTAAAAGTTTGGATTGGGATTAAGTTCATAAAAGGAAGGCTGCAAGTCTGAATTTTGGTAGGTTAGAAAACCTTTTTACAGACTTAATAAAAAGTCCATCCAACGTAATGATTACCTTACTATTTCATTCCCAAATGCATCATTAACCCTTCACTGTAAGTTTCTACCAATCACCTACTTAACTTAGGGTTAGACGGGACCCCCGGGGGAAATTCAATTGACACGATTAAAGCATCAATTTCGCTTGTCCCCATTCACCTATAGCCCAACCATGTCACATGCCCAATCTAAAATATCATTAAGGATGTGCTCATTAACAGGCACAGTTGGTGATATTTGAAATATCCATTAGAACTGGCCTTATGCCACAACCGCAGTCAGAACCCACCCTCAAAGCCCGTGCCCTTCGCTACAGCCACTGGGCAGGTCATACTTAACGCTTCGTGTGGCATAAAATTTCTATACAAAAATGTTTTTTCAAAATTAATGAAGAGGTCTTCGCGGTGTCGGGGGTGTATCCTGCTTCTCATGCCGCTTCGTGTTGAGGTGTTAAGCATTAAAAAAAAAGACCAAAAGGAAAATGTAAATTTCGAGTGCCCTTTTCGCGTTGACCCAGGCCCGGCGGCGTTCACAATGAATGTCATTTGGATTAGCGTTGGATAAGTTTTTAATTTATTGTGCATAAAACAATGTCTGCTATAAGTAGATATATAGGTTATCTTGGCGTTCCCATCGTTGCTGCCAGTGGCCACGTGCCGTGTCTCACGCTTTGTCTTGGGGGCAAGGAGTGGCTGCCCAGTGAGGCGTGCCCTGCACTTAGTTCAGCTTGAACTGGCTGGTTGGTTTCGAGCCGGCATGAAGGACCAATAACTCGGGTGAACCAGAATTTGGGTAGGCCAGCATCATCACGAGACGATTGCAAAGACTAGAGCAAGGCAAAGACCAATCTTTACTACACCTTCGGCAGATCGATAAATACGGCTAATTAATAAAACTGTGAGAGATATAAAGTAGAAGAATTGTATGACCCATATTTATTCTTTATTTAACCATTTTTGAGATCTGGGCATTCATACAAACAGACAGACCGACTGACAGACAGAAAGACATCGCTATATCGATTCGACTGTTGATGCTAATAGAGGATATATATCACACTTCGACAAAATCCAACTGTTTTAAAAAAAACCGGCATAAGACCCTTAAATTATAATCAAAGG
The DNA here is from genome assembly GCA_018904275.1 of Lordiphosa clarofinis. Lineage (NCBI taxonomy): Eukaryota > Metazoa > Arthropoda > Insecta > Diptera > Drosophilidae > Lordiphosa > Lordiphosa clarofinis. The sequence continues at coordinate 283,051 of JAEIGQ010000212.1, forward strand.
AAATCCTCTGTTAGCGTCTTCTCAAGCCCAGATTTTTAAACGAAGCCTTAGTTCGCGTTTTATGGGTATTTTTGTTTTTGCAACATACAACGACAACCATTGTGACTTAGTTTTTACATGATTAACATAAAATTCTCTGAAATTCAGCTACTGTAAAGAAAGTCATTGGGAACGCAAAATATACCAGTGAGAAAGTCGGTTAAGCCCGACTATAACATACTCTGTACCTGGAGAATGAGCTGAATACAGTACTCCTGCTGTGTCTCTATCTATCTCTATCTCTTGCTCTCTCTCTTTCTCTCTCTCTCTAAGATTGTGCGGTGTTAGTTGTGAATGGGTCGGACGGGGGGTGGCTGGGGGAGCTTGGTTCACTTTTTTGCTCATAACTTGAGAAATGTTCATCCGGTCTTTATCATTTCTTCAGCAAATCGATACATTTCGACAATTACTAACTTTCTCTAAAAGATACAAACCATCTATCTACAAAACTGTGCAAGATATGACGTTTTTTCAAAATTGCGGGGGCGGGAGGGGGCGTGGCAAAAAATTAAAATAAACTCGATCTGCCTGCAAGTATAAAAAGCATTTGTCCCATACATGTCAAACCTCTATCTCTTACCATCTCTGAGATCTAGGTGTTCATACAGACGGACGGACGGACGGACGGACAGACGGACAAGTATATATCGACTCGGCTGTTGATGCTGATCAAGAATATATATACTTTATATGGTCGGAAATGATTCCTTCTGCCTGATACATACATTTGCACAACTTTAGTATACCCTTTTTACTCTACGAGTAACGGGTATAAAAATAGACAGATCCGCGATTTAAGTCTTGTCAACAAAGCCTTAGTTCGCGGACTCTCGACAGTTTTGAACAGAGATTAGATTTTACGCATAGATCCGTTCGTACTTGTTTGAAGTACAATCCAGAACGACTTGCACTGAAATTGTATCCCAAATGTCAAAATACATTTAATCTGTTTGTACTTGATTTTTAATTCTGTGCAGATATTTATTTATTAGAATTAAAGCAGCATTACCCAACCAACAAATATAATTAAACTTAATTCACTGCAAACTAAAGCGATCCACCTGACTGCCCGAGCTTAGAACTACTGTCTCCGGTGTAGTCGGTGCTCCCAAGCGTACCCATTCCCGAGGCAGTCCCGCATCCTGTCTGGCCGATTGAATGGCATGTTGCATGGCAAAGAGTACACCCACAGCTAGACATAAAGCCGGCTCACCGGTGGCTTTGGATCTCATAAATCCCACAGGATTGGGATTTTTTTGCAGTAATTCAATACGGAAATCTATGGGTATATCCTTAGCTCCCGGCGGATGATAGTTCCAAGTGCGATTGGTGAGAATGCGACCAGTCTGCCGATCATAGAGCAATAGTTCCGTCAGGTAGTAACCCAACCCCATGACAAATGCGCCTTCCACCTGACCCACATCAATATTGGGACTCAGACTATCTCCCACATCTTCGAGAATATCCACGCGGCGTATCAAATGATTGCCAGTCAGTATGTCCAGTTCCAATTCGCTGAGACTAAGTCCATAGACGTTGTAGCTGGGTATATCACCCAGTTTATAAGCGTCCGAAGCTGTGAGACTAATGGACTGAGCCCAGGCTGTCTCTACCACTTGCTGCCAGGTGGCTTTACTACCCAACTGGCGCTTCACAGGCTCCAGACGTTTATTCAGGGTATCGCAGGCTTTACGCACGGCTAAGCCCACCATCTCACTTGTCATGGAGCTGGCCGTCACCATTGCATTGGCTCCAACCACGGTATTGCTGCTCTCAATGCGCACCTGTTCCAGGGGGACTCCCAATCTGAAGGCTGCCACTTGTGCTGCCTTGGTATTAATACCCTGACCAATTTCTATGCCCCCATGAGAGATGACCACTGAGCCATCTGTATGGTAAATGGCCACCGTGGTGGGGTAGCTTATAGCAATTGTGGTATTAATTGGATACTCCATCAGGGCCAATCCCAATCCACGTTTGCGCCAACGATTTTGGGCATTGAATAAATTGATCTGCTCTCGCCTGGTGCGATACTCGGTGGAGGCTATAAAACGGGGCAAGAGTTGAACCATTTTGCTGCCGGGACGTAGATTGACCAGCCGGGCGTCTGCCGGATCCAGTTGGCAGGCGAAGGCTATGTGCTCAAGGGCTGTCTCTGTCATGGCAATGGCTGCAAAAGAGATACAGATAATATTTTGATATTGTGGTTCCTGGTTCTTACCTTCAGCAGTGCCAGGAGCACGACAGAAAGTCGAGCTGGGTGCATCTGTTAGGACGGAACTTCCTTTTGGCCTGAAATTGGAGGAGTTCAAGTTGTAGACATTCTTCAAAGTTGGCAAGGTGAGAAAGTCTACGACATCCTCGTTGAGAGAGCAGCCTGCATCCTCATAGAAATTATTGGTTAGCCGAGTGATGGAACCATTGGCTCTGGCTTGGAACTCATAATCAGAGCGACAAGCAAACCGCTTGCCATGACACTCCATCATGGACTCAATGGTCTGGACGAAACGTGCCGGACGATTAAGTTTGTGAGCCACCAGGGCAGCGGCGCAGGCCACCTGGTTACATCTGCTGATTTTCGCTCCATAACCCCCGCCCAATCTGCGCACTTGCAGTTGCACCGCATTCACACTCAGCTTCAGCATTTTGGCTATGTTGTCCTGCCCAATAAGGAGTGGTTATGAAGAAGGGGAATTAGAGTTTACTTCAACCAACTCACCTGGGTGACGTCCATCCATTGAGTGGCACACCAGACCTGCAGCACTTGTCCTTCAGTGGGCACCACTATGGTGGTCTGTGGCTCCATGGTGAAGTGATATTGTGACTCGAGCTCAAGGATGCCACGGCCCACCACATCGCCAGCTTGTAAAGGAGGACTTTCCAATAAGTTATCTTCCCTGTCCTTAGTCGAGCTGATAATGCGTTCTTCTAGCTTTGCAGCCAATACCTCATTCATGCTCGTATAGATCTTTCTCTGGTCATTGGCATAGGTCACCTGTACCAGGGTTGCTGCGTAGGCAGCCGTATCGTGTGTCAAGGCAGCTATCACACCCAAAGGTTGATCAAAGTATCGTACACGACCAGCACAGAATATCTCCTCAACTTCCGAAGCGAATACACTAGCTCTGTAGAAGTTGTTCACTCCTGGAATATCCTTGGCCGCATAGAAGGCCACAACACCTTTGCAGTGAAGTGCCGCCGTGGGATCAATCTGTTCGATGGTGACTCCCACACGTTTAGCAGTCACAAAGGCGCAATAAACGGCATTCGAGCTGGTCTGCAGATCATTCATGTACTTAGCCTCACCAGAGCACTGAATGAGACCTAAGGAGATGGAATACAAAGTTGAAATCCTTCAAGCCCATGAGCTCACTCACCTTCCAGCTTCTGCACTGGCTGGGACACCGGATAGTTCTTCTTTATGGTCTCAAATGATTGGCTACCCGAGGAGAGTGGACGCTGGAGCAGCTGACCACCGCTGCGAAAACGTTCCTTCACGCGCTCTTTTGGAGCCGAACCCAACAGAAACTTATAGAGCAGCGAGCAAGCCAACTGCTGGCGATATTGAGGCGAGGCTTCCGGTGGCATCTCCACCGGTTGCAAGCTCCTCTGCAGCTGCTCAAAGATCTGACTAACTGTAGCTTTATCATACAGATCCCTGCCCACCAGCAACTGTTCCAATGGTTCATCATGCACATAGTCTGGTCGTATGTTTCCAAAACAGATGCGAGCTGAACGCACTGTGTAACGTTGTATATCCTGCCACTCGATGAGGAAGCCCGCATTAACGTAAGCATGGACATTCTGGGCACGTGCCAGAATCTTGAAAGGGATTTCAATTTCAGTTGGAAGATTTGCAAGAAAAACCTTCAACTCACCTTGTACGATTTAAATAGAAACTGATTCTTGGGGTAAGCTTTCAAAATGAATCCTTTAACAACCAACTTGGGTGAAGGATCGTTAATATATTCCAGTAGAGCCATCACACGTTGACTGCTGGGATTATCGTAAACGAGAACATGGACATCCAACGTTTCGAAAGTGATAAACACATCCGATGGAAACTCGGGATGCTGCTTCTTGATGCTGATATTACCAGCTAAAGTGCCATTCTGGAAGTCGGAAATTGATCAAAGAAAATATATATGTCAATATTGGAAATCAACCACTCGACATTATTAAATCTGTTTCAAAATCTAAAATTTTTTAAATGGGAGAAAAAGGTATAAAAATTTTCCACTTTAGCTACACAGAAAAATATTAGATCAAATATTAAGTTGGTATTTCAATATAATTTCAATAATAACAATGTTTTCAAATCAAAGTGCAACTATTTAATATCAATATGAACCTGTAGTATTAAGTTGATACCTATAAAATTACCTACCTACCTGATACCTATAATATAAAATGTAAAATGATCTATGTGATATGCAAAATGCCCTAGTGATAATGATTTGAGATCTAAGTAGACATTGAAATTCTGAAAGCAGAAAGAGACACATAGAGATTATCTAATCAAAGAGAGACAGCCATAGTCTATCTCGAAATAAGCAACAAAAACGCCCATAGCTCTGCCGCAGCAAGAACGAAATCTAGTGCCGGTCGTTTTTTCATTGGGAGCATTTCGAAGTTGGGCTCGGGTCAGCAGCGTGTTTCTAGCTTCTTCTTGAGAATTTCGACATTCGTTCTGTGCTATTGCGTGTAAAAGGTAAGTGAAAACAGGGCTATGGCTTAAAAGTGAAATGCATGTGTGTGTTTTGTTGTACTGGCAATTTTAATTTGTAAACTTACAAATTGTTAAAAGATAGACAGTTGCCTTTATTCAGTCACTAATAGTGGGTAAGATATATCTTACATATATGTACGTACTTTTGCATATGCATGTATGGATATGTGTGCTTCTGTGCTGTTCGAAGTTCAAGGGCAAGATACAAAAAAAACGCATAGAAAGAAAAATAGTGTGCCCGCGTTGAAAGAAAAATGGGGAGACAACAGTTATCGCGCGTTGTTCTGCCTTTGCTGTCATCTTCGCACAGATGCACTGGAAATCTTACGCGAACTCAAATTAATCTTTATTAATTATACCCTTGCAAAGGGTATTATAATTTTGCCCAGAAGTTTGCAACGCATAGAAATATTCATTTCCGACCCTGCTGAGTCGATTGAGCTTTGTCCGTCCGTCTGTCTGTCTGTCCGTCTGTCGGTTTCTACGCAAACTAGTCTCTAAGTTTTAAAGCTATCGAGCTGAAACTTTGCACAGAGTCTTCTTTTTACTGCACACTGCTAATATGTCGGAACCGACCGGATCGGATGACTATATCTTATAGCTGCCATAGGAACTAAAACGGACAGACGGATATGGCTATATCAACTCAGTTCGTCATGCTGATCATGAATATATATACTTTATGTGGTCGGAGATGCTTCCTTCTCTCCAAGGGTATACAAATTGTTTGTTTTAATGGCGATCTTAAACTCTGATATATTAAAACATATGCAAGGGTATAAATACTTCGGCAATGACGAAGTTAGCTTGGCCTTCTTCCTTTTTATTTTTTTTTTTACTTTTGGAACCTTCAAAAAAACTTGAGATTGATAATTTGGTGTACGAAATATTAATTGGTAAGTTTTGTATTGAAATAAATATTCTTCTCAATAAATTGAACAATTTGCGTTTTTTAGAGCGTGGACTTGACATGGACAGCCTAAATTACATTTCTTCCAGCCACATGGAGCAGATTTTTCCGAAAGAGATTTGTAATATGTATTATAAAAACAAGTCAGAAAGTCGGTCAAGCCCGACTATAACATACTCTGTACCTGGAGTAGAAGCTGAATGCAATGCTGGTGCTGCGCTCATCTCAAAGTCTCTCTCTTACTCTCTCTCTCGCTCTCTCTCTTTCTAAGATTGTGTGGTGTTAGTAGTGAATGGGTGGGAGGGGGTGGGGCGAGGGCGATATACTTTTTTGCTCATAACTTGAGAACCGATCTTTATCATTTCTTCGGCAAATCGATACATTTTGCCAATTACTAACTATCTCTAGAAGGTACGAAACGTCTATCTTCAAAACTGTAGGAGATATATCGTTTTTTCCGAATTGTGGGGGCGGGAGGGGGCGTGGCAAAAATTGAAAATAAACTTGATCTGCCTGCAGCTATAAGAAACATTTGTCCCATACATGTCAAACCTCTATCTCTTACCATCTCCGAGATCTGTTTGTTCATACGGACGGACGGACGGACAGACGGACAGACAGACGGACAGACAGACGGACAGACGGACATGGCTATATCGACTCGGCTGTTGATGCTGATCAAGAATATATATACTTTATAGGGTCGGAAAAGACTCCTTCTCCCTGTTACATACTTTTGCACAAACTTAATATACTCTATGTACCTTCGGTACAGAGTATAATAAGATTCAATTTTATAAAATTAATTAACAAATAGGTACTTCAACTTATAATACCCATATGATATTTTATAAATATATCTTTAAAGCTTATATGGTCCCACAGGTATTTTGAAAATATAGCTTTGATACTTTAAAAATATATTTGCAAATATCAAATTGTTGATCTGAAAGAATATCACTTTGATATGATCGAAATGTAAAAGTGATATATTAGAGCATATCATCTGAGTATTTTTCAGATGAAGGCAGATTTGATAAATATTTGGAGTAAGCCTTTCAGTTAGTTGTTTTGACTTAGCTTGCACTTTCTAATCTTTACCAAAACAACAACATTTAATCATCGACCATTTCAGACTTGTTGCTGGCTGCCAAAAACACGTTTCTTTCTACTCACATTTCGCACTGGAACATTCGCAATCAGGTTGAAATGTTGCCACAGCTGTGCACAATACTCGAATCCGGGACGTTGGGAGGCCTGTTGAAAGACTTGCATGGCATCCGTAAGCGTAAGATTTCCTCCCAGCAAAATATGATCCTTCTCAATGCTGTGCTGCTTCAACTCCGGCACCATATTCACATCTATATAATGCTGTATGTTCCGAGGTCTTCTAAACACACCATGGGCTGTATTGCCCGCCACCAGAATGTAGAGTTCACCACTGCCCACTTGACTTAAGGCGGAAAACAGTTCTGCTAGTGACTTGGGCCAATGCCATTGACCGGCAGTAGGATCTCTCACTGAAGAGCGAGTGCAGCTGCCACTGCAGGACTGCCCGGTACGTGGACACAGCAGCTCGAATGAGTCTTCAATGTCCACACATTCTGGTGGCACTTGAATATTGCTATCCACGGCGAAAGATTTCATGGCATCCAGTATGGGACGATACCCAGTGCAGCGGCATATGTTACCACCAAAGGCGTCTTCCACCTCAGCCATGCTCACCTGGCCCCGGTGTTGTTCCAACAAACCATACATGTTCATCACAAATCCCGGCGAGCAGTAACCACACTGACTGCCATTCATCTGGGCCAAGCGTTTCTGTATGGGATGATAACCGGTGAGCTGATTGCCCAAGCCTTCATCCGTTATGATCTCCACATCATCGCAGGTGTTAAGCAGGGTCAGGCACTTGAAAAGTAAAATTAGTCTAAGGACTGGATGTCAAGGGAATCGTTGACTTACCGAATTGACAGCTCTGGTCTGAACCTCGCCCGTGGCTGGATGATGTCGTCGTATGACGCAAACACAAGAGCCGCAGCCACCCTCCAAGCACATGTACTTGGTAGCCGTCAAATGCAAGTGCTCCCGCAGGAAAGTGTTTAGTGTTATATCCGGGGCATAGTCGGTGGGCAGCACCTCGTAGGGAAAGCCATTAACATTGAACTTGATGATGCTCATCGTTGCAAAGTCGCCAGCCAAATGAAATGGTCTGGGAGGCAAGTGAGTCGTCTAACCAAGCTGGCTAAAACCTGACTACCCGTTAATTAGGCTAAACGGGTTCAGATAAATAAAAGCGCTGTAAAAGCAAATAAAAAAGCACTGCAAAATTTTTAAACTTGCTTGCATTGTAAATTGCGTTTTCTGTGAAATTTGTCAATGCTCTTTTTTTTATACTCTGTAGCAAAGTTACGCAGAGTATATTAAGTTTGTAAAATGAATGCTGCTATACAGCAGCGATGGCCAGCGAGAGCGAGGCCAAAAAGAGAGAATTGTTGTGCGAAAATAAAGCGCCGTGAATGTGCTTCGACCTAATCGCATCGAACTCTTGCAAGCGAGTGACAGCATTCTGCTCTCTTAGTCTCAGCTTCGGCAAGCGTTTGGGTCGTGTGCGTGTGAATAGCGAAATGTTCTCGCTCCCTGGGAGGAACCAAGGGCCATCGCTGTTATACAGCTCCAAAGGTAAGCCACGGTAACTATGCAGTTTAGGTTTAAGTTCGGTTTATTGAAGACGGCGTGTTGCCGGTAAGAATGACTGTCACAGAATGGCGGAGAGATATATATGTGTGTGTGTGAGTTAGAGATGAAGTTATCTAATGGCGGGAGTATCGATCATTGATAGATGTCAGTGGTGTGTAAACTATATAGATGACTGGATCTGTGATTGGAGCTGGATGAACTAGGACCGACATAGCACACTCCCCCCTTATTATGCATTAAGTTGACTGGCTTATCAGGAAAGTTGACGCTGAATGCTGGGAATGGTAAGTGGTTCCTGTGTTTGAAGCCTCAAGAGGCTAGAGGAACTTGGAGTTGATAGCAAAGAAACAGACGGACAAACGGACGGACAGACAGACGTGGCTATATCTACTCAGCTCTTCATGCTGATCAAGAATATGTATACATTTCGGCTTTCCCCCCAGGAACACAGGAATAATATTCAGCATTTTTTTCATGAGTAACGGATATGTTGATGTAGGGCAGGACCGACTTAAACTGACGGTGCAGATAGTATATTATGTAAGTGGAAAAGGAGAAGGAACCATTTCCGACCCTGTAGAGCACCAGATTTAGGCGCTGCGGCTACCGTAAATACTTTCAAGAACAAAATTGATGATCCATTTGCGTGCCAAAGTGGTTTATTGCCTTGGCACTGTGCATGAAAGTAGTATTCCCAATTGAAAATCTTCTTCATCAACCGAGTCGACCCGTCTGACCATCAGTCTGTCCTTTTGTTCGTATGAACAAATAGATCTCAGAGATGGTAAGAGATAGAGGTTTGACGTGTGTTTCTCTTACCACTTTGTGTATCTTCTTCTAATTTAAAATAAGTAAATAGTAATACAGTCTGGCTTGACCGAATTTCTTTATTTGAATGATTTCCGGTGATCTGTTGAGAAGTTATGATTGTCTCCGCAAAGAGCTACTTGTGGAACAGAGTCCGATTTATATAGCGATAACTTTATATTTAATTAAAATTTTTTAATTTTTTTGGTTCTGATGTTATTTTTATTCGATCTGCAAATTGAAATCATGCCTTAATGCAAAATTTAAGGTTTTTACTTGCACAAATGAAGAAAAATATAAAATCAGGGACAAGTCATTCTCCCCCTTAGGGATCCTTGGGCCCCTTGCGGGTCTAACTATTACCCTTTTCACTGAAAGTTCCTCCCTGTAATCTACTTAACTCAGGGTTAGTTAGAAATTTCAAGTGACCCAGGCCCAGGGGCGGTCACAATGAATGTCATTTGGATTTGTGTTGGATAAGTTTAAAATTTATTATGCATGAAACAATGTCTTCCTTAAGTAGATATATTGGTTATCTTGGCATTCCCATCGTTGCTACCAGTGGACAGCGTCTCACGCTTAAGGAGGTTAGCTTGAACTTAGTTCAGCTTGAACTGGCTTGTTGGTTCCGAACCGGCATGAAGGACCAGTAGCTCGGGTGTCATAGGAGCGTTCAGGGTAACCCAGGACTTGGGTAGGCCGGCATCATTACGAGACGATTGCAAAGCCTGCTGCAAGGCAAAAGCCACTGCTATGGACAAACAAATGGCTGGCTCGCCAGTAGCTGGAAGGAAACAGCTGTCAGTCAATCAGTTACTCACTACAGTCGAAATACCTACCCTTCGATCTCATAAAGCCAGCCTTATTGGCACTTCTGGGTAACATTTCTATGCGTAGATCAATGGGAATATCCTTTGCTCCGGGCGGTTTGTAGTTCCAGGTACGATTGGTCAGACACTCGCCCGTCTTCTTGTCCACCACAATCTGCTCGGTGGTCCAGTAACCCAAGCCCATCATGAAAGCGCCCTCAATCTGTCCGATATCCACATGGGGATTCAAACTCTCTCCGGTATCCTCTAGAATGTCCGCACGATTAATCAGATAATTGCCCGTCAGCACATCCAGCTCCACCTCTACCAAGCCGAGACCACACACCGAGTATGGTTCCATATCACCTTGCTTACACTGATCGCTGGCAATTAAATTGATCTTGCGGTCAAAGGCCGCGTTGATCAGTTGCTGCCAGTCAGCTGGCTTCAGTTCCTCCTTAATAGGAGCAAGTCTTGAGTTGATCGTTTCGCAGGCTTTACGAACAGCAAAGCAGACGGTTTCACTACCCACAGCACCGCCCGTGACCATAGAGTTGGCTCCATTGACGGTATCGCTGGCCTCAATGCGAACTTGCTGCATGGGAATGCCGAGAGTGTGTGCCACCACTTGAGAAATCTTGGTGTTCATGCCTGGAAGGGGGATAAAGAAATGAAGATAAGTTATTGCTTAGCAAGGGGTGGGCAGGCGCCCTATCTAGTTCTGTCAGATCTTAAGCGAGTTTGACAACAAGAGAGTTTAAATTTTAGTTCTGATTTGCCCCTTAAGTAAGTTCAGTGTGATTTGAAAAAAATAGATTGCATTTAGAAATAAAACCAAGAAGTATGTTCTTGAATCAAGTACAAACCGCGTCAAATGCACGATAACTACGAAAATTCTGGATTCAAGTACAAAATTCTTTATTCAAGTACCATGTTATCCATACCGAAATAGTTGATTTACTGTGTCGGAATATAGAATGTACAATTCGAACTAGTTTGAAATATTTTTTTAGTGGTCTTAAGTAGGGACGTCCAATTACACTAGATTTCAGAAATAAAAAAAATTAATGACCCATTTCAAGTTAAATATTTTTTTAGTATAATTCGGAATGGTGATCTCAAAAATTAAGTTAAAAAATTTTTTCATGGCTCCGTTTTTGATATATTAATTTTTTCATTTTTTTTGGAAGGTGCACACGTTTTCTTTCACTCTATGCGTGTGTCGGCTGCGACGCCGGCAGAATAATGAGATCCTATCCTATGGGATAGGCTTTTGGCATTTTGGGCACCACTGCTCTAAATAAAATCTATTAAAATCAAAAGGAAACGATTTTACCACAGACCAAGAAGGATTAACTGTACGCCATAACCAAAGTGTTAGACCCATGAGAGAGGAAACAGACTCGTGTTAAAATAATTTTCATTTCCGTTGCACACCTTTTTGGAGCTAGCATTGTAAGACTATTTTGTCCTCAATCCAAGATATTTTGTACCTAAACTAAGATCGCCCTTTTTTACATTTCTCGTCTTACTGTAAGTACAAAAGTTCTTGATTCCAGAACATTTGTTCGCATTTTGTGTATTTAATTGAAGTACATCCAAAAACAAATCATTCTAAAACTTTTAAGTGCAAAACAGAACCCCATATTTTCCATCCCGCTCGACATGTACCTCTTTCAGTCGTTCAGTGTGGATAATCGAAAGACCCCAATATAATCAGAGGTCTAGAATAAACTAACTATACATCAGAAATCTACCGTCTCTCCCTAAGAAGAAGCTATTATTAGCGTGTAAAGTAAACTTACCTTGACCCATTTCAATGCCTCCATGGGAGACCACTACAGTGCCATCGCTATGATAAATAGCCACAGTTGCTGCATACTGTCCAAAGTAACCGATCTGATATTCCATAATACTCAGACCCAGGCCTCGCTTTCGCCAGCGATGTTCCTTATTGTGTGCAACAATATCAGCACGACGTTCTTTATACAGTGTGCTCTCCAAGAATTTCGGCATCATTTCACCCATTTTATGGGCAGGCAACATATTGGCATAACGCACATCTGCCGGGTCGGCTCCCGTCTCAAAAGCAATATGTTCCATGATATTCTCGATCATGGCAATTCCTTCAACAGATCCAGGGGCACGACAGGCTGTATTAGTAGGAGAATCGGACTGGACCATGTATCCATCCAGTTTGTAGTTATCACTGAATTCATAGCAATTCTTGGACAGCAACACCGTATGTCCCATGGGAGACTCATTGGACAAATAGCCGGAATCCTCATAGAATCGACTGCGCAGGCCAACAATTTTTCCCGTCTGCTGTACATAGAAGTCGTAGTCACAATGGAAGGACCAGCGCTTGCCCAGCGTATTCATCATAGACTCCAAGGACTGAACAAAGCGCACAGGACGATTTAGCTTGTGGGCAGCCACAGCAGCGGCAGCGGCCGCCAGGTTACAGCGCGTAGCCTTGCCTCCGTATCCTCCGCCAATGCGACGTGTCTTCACCTGAACCTCATTGCTTCGCAGCTGCAAGATATTCGCCACGGTATCCTGGGACAAGTCCATCCACTGTGTGGCCACATAAAGCTGAAGTCCTCCCTCAAAGGGCAACGCCACCGTAGTCTGTGGTTCCATATAGAAATGATACTGCAGACCCATGTCCAGTTTACCCGAGGCGGTCAGCTCGTAAGGCTCCTCCAACTCGAGAGTAGCCAACGCCGACTTAACCTTATGCGTAATTAAGGCACTTGAACCGGCACCAACTTTCTCCAACACATGCTTCATGCTGGGCAGCACTTCCTCAGCGCCACCCTCATAGCTTAGCTCCACCAACTCTGCAGCCTGATTGGCCAAAGCATTGGAGGTGGCCAGAATCAAACCAATGGGTTGCTGATAAAACTTGATGGTGCCCGTGGCAAAGAGTTCCTCATCTTCCGCAAAGAAATAGTCATCCCGCTGTTTGGGTCCCACATAATTGGGTCCCGGAATATCCTTGGCATCTAGATAGGCCACCACTCCGGGCAAAGCCAAAGCGGGTGAGGCGTCTACCTTGCTGATCTTGGCTCCCACACGCTTGGCGGTGACAAATGCCGCCCACACTTGGTTGTGTTGGGTGGGCAAATCATTGGCATAGGTGGCTTCACCGGAACACTGTATAAGACCCTCATGCTTCTCGGTTGGCTTGGTAACTGGGTAATGCTGCTCGAAGGTCTCAAAGCCTTGCTTGCCCTTAGAGACATCACGTTGGAGCAGCGAACCACCTGTGGAGTAACGACTGTCCACCTTTAGCTGACGTTGGTTGGCGGTTTTAAGTAGAAATTTGTAGAATAAACCACAAGCTAACTTCCGGCGATAGGCGGGCGAGGCATCGGGCAGCACCTCGTCGGGTTGCAGTAAGGTCGACAGCTGGCCAAAGGCTTTCGCCACCAGTCCATTTTCATAGAGATTACTTCCAAGGAGCAACTGTTCAATGGAAGTGGCATGCACAAAGTCTGGATGAATGCCACCAAAACAAATGCGCGCATTTTTCACAGTATTCTTCGAGTCCAGCTCGAGTAGGAAAGCAGCGTTGACATAGGCATGAGCGTTCTGGGCACGGGGCATGATCTGGGAAGAAAGGGGAAAACTTTTAGTAAAAACTTCAGGAAAAACCATCAAAGTGGGTTGCCTTTTGAGTTTTGCAATGCCAATAATCATATTTATCGCAAATATTTTTGACCCGAACTTTGTGTGTTTTAAGTGTTGTCAAGCTAGCTCAATTACAATTTCCATCTGATCAGGAAAAGAATCAAATATTCATAAAACTTAAAAGGCAACCCGCGTTGTCCTTACCTTGTACGAATCATACAAGAATCGTTCTTTGCCATAAGCCGGCAGCACCAATCCACGTATAATCTTTCCTTTCATGGACAACTTCAAATAGTTGGCCAAACTGACAGTTTGTTGCTTATTTGCAGTCTCCTGAACTATCACTTGGGCGTCCAGAGCCTCCAACACAATGAAAATATCCGATGGAAATTCCGGGTGGGCATGTTTAATGGAAAGATTTCCCGCCAAGGTGCCGGCCTGCATTAATGTAAAAAATATAGAAACTTATCAGAACTTTTGAAAGTCAATGCAATTTTAAGTTTCTACTGATAAGATAACAAAATGCCCTCTGGTGGAGTGGCCCTACTTATCAAAGTCATCAACTTACATTCCGCACTGGCACATTGGCAATCCAATCCAGGTGTTGCCACACCTGCGACAGGTACTCAAAACCAGGTGTTTTCTCTAATTCTCGGCATATATCCATGGTCTCGGTGAGGCTAAGATTGCCTCCCAGCGTCAGAGTGGACCCATCTTTACTATATTTCTTCAGCTCCGCCAGTCCACTGACATCTATGAAAGCCTTGATCTCCGCCTGACGTCTGTAGATACCATGAGCTGTATTGCCAGCCACCAGCATGTATGGTAGCTTCTCTTTGACCGCACCCTGCAGAGCCTCAAACAGTTCCTCCAAGGTCTGCGGCCAGCTCCAGCGACTTCCGTCTAGGTACAGCTGACAACCCTTCGGTTGCTGTTTCTTGCAAGTGCCAGCACACAGTTCACCCGTTTTGGGACATTGCTTCGAGCTTAGATCTTCAATGTCCACACATTCGGCAGGCACTTGAATATTACTATCCACGGCAAAGGATTTCATGGCGTCCAAAATGGGCCGATATCCAGTGCAACGGCACAGATTGCCACCAAATGCATTTTCCACCTCGTCCATGGTCACACGGCCGTTCTTAGACTTCAGCAAACCATACATATTCATCACAATACCGGGCGAGCAATAACCACACTGAGTGCCGTTCATCTTGGCGAGACGGTCCTGAATGGCATGATAACCCTCACGCTTATTGCCGAGACCTTCCGAGGTGGTTACCTCCAGGCCAAGACAGGTGTTCAGCAAGGTCAGGCACGAGTTGACAGCCCAAGTTTGTGGTTCCTTGGTAACAGGATGGATACCGCTCAGAGTGCAAACGCAAACTCCGCAACCGCCTTCCTGACACATAAACTTGGTGCCCGTAAGTCCGGCATGTTCTCGTATAAAGGTGTTCAGGGTGATGTCCGCTGGCAAAGTGGCCAGGCTAACTAGATAAATGCAAAATACGGAAGAATGTTAAGTTAAGTTTCTAAGTTTTCTATATGAACTAATGGAACTTGAGGCTATTATAACCAGGGCTGCAAACCGGTCCGGAGCTGAACCGCTCCGGAGTCGGAGACTCCGAGATTTTCGAGAATCCCGAACCAAACCTGAACTGGACCAACAAAAAAATTTCGCGGCTGAACCTGAACCCGAACCGGAGCAAAAAAAAAGTTAAAAATGGTTCGGTTCAGAAAAAAATTCTACTTTACTTTTTTTGGGCTGACTTATGTATTAGTGCTTTAAGGTTTGAATGTTCGAAAATACTTAGAAAGTTTTTAGAAAAACGTTTTTACTTTTTACGTTCAATCTCAAATAAAATCATAGAACTTATTTAAGCATGCTCTAGGTCATTTAAGTTAGGATAAAACAAGACACGCACAACACCACAAAGGAGGCTGATTGACAGTATAGCTATTTCATGAATACCAATTCAATCCTCAGCTGTCTTCGTCTATCCTTAGTATGTTGGCAGAAAGTACCTCATGACAGAACTGCTATGACCGCTTGGGAATCCCAAAGGCAGGCTTGTAACAAAATCCGACATCAGCAGCATAATAAAATTTATTTTTTTTTTAATCCAAGAAACTTAATTTTTTGACCTTGAAACAAAAAACAGCTTGCAAAGAGACAAATTGCTGAATTGTATGAACCTCAAAAAGAACTCATTAATAAAAACATCAATGATTATTCTTATGATCATGAAATGCAATCCTTAGCTAAAGGGCTAGAATATAAAGAATTAGTGACAAATACATAATAGTGAAGATTCCAAAGTGTTAAAGGTTTGGATAAACTATCATTGTAAATAACAATAATATGTTGCATTAGCTGTTCCTTAAACACAAGTATCAGGCAAATTTTTCTTCAGTCAGTTAATTTTGTTTTATCCATTATTATCTTAAGCAAAGTTCGAATATTATTTGGAAAATATCAATAGTTGGCTAATGTTGGTACAATTTACATTCCTGTTTCTTAAGCTAGCAAAAACAAAATTATTTCTGAACCTCGGTTCGAACCTGAACCTAGGTTCACCGACTTACTGAACCCGCTCCGTGAACCTGAACCCAAAAAATCTCACTGGTTCGAACCCCGGAGTGAACCTCCACCGCTTTCAGAGGGGTTTGCAGCCCTGATTATAACATTTTTTTGAAGTGTGACAAGAGTTAGTCGTAGCAATGGAAATAAGACTGTGAGACATTGAAGAGTCTAAATCATTTCCGAGATTTGCTTGTTGAAATGCACAAAAAGACGGACGGATTTTGATGTTAATGCTGATCATTCTCATATTTGCACAAACTCGAAATATTTTTTATAGAAAAAAGGTAATTTGGTGCAACTTTTAGGCAACAAAGTTATCGATTTTGATTTGATGACAAAGAGCTAAATAAAATGGAGAACAGCCCGGTAATTCCTGGAATTTAACTTGACTTTTTCTTAAGAATTTCTCAGCCATTCGATATTTGTTCTCAAATAATTGGCCAGATCCTTTTGCTATACATCACATTTTAGCTGGTACAAACCGTCTTTCTAAATTATCGAACACGAATTCTACACTCAGAGACGGCTGCCTTCCCAATGTTCGACACATGAGACATGATATTTTAGTAGTCCTGCTTTTTGTTATGTTTTCAATTGAAAAAGCTTGTCAAATTCACAGAATTTCATGGGGAAATAAATGCCTTGTAAGTTTTTTACATATTTTAAACAATATTTAACCTTAAAATGTTTAAAAATTTACAAAAATCGAACTTAAATAACTTTTTAATATCGATTCATTGGTTTAAAAATAAGTACCATGTTATTTTCAAGCTACAAGAAAATTTGGCGGTAAGTGTTATGCTAAAAAAATTGAAAATTGTTATAGTTTTTGGGCTATAACTTTTAAAAGCGCAATGATATAGAAAAACTGAAAATATGTACAATAAGAAGAAACAAAGGACTACCATCTAGTTTTTTCTAAGGTTTTTAATGTTAGCGGAAAATTTTTCAGTGTACAGGATAATCTCCATGATTTATTTTTTATGTACAGGCCTGTAAAGAACTCAAATAGCTGGATCATCCCAAGCGCTTTAACGACAAACTCAGTCTGTAACAACGTCGAATTAATTATTTGCAAGTTAATTCCTTGGCCTGATGTGGAAACCAGCTTAGAGGAACCAATAGCAAAAAGAAATAAAAGCGTTCATACCTGAGAAACCTGGTAACACTCTATAAGAGGCAGAGGAGATGAGAAGGAAAAGTCGTCGGCAGAAGTTTAAACGCACAATTACTAAGTTTAAAAAGTGAAACTGCTAACATACAACATAATGTTAAACAGTACAGTTGACCATCAATGATTTGATTTATATGCCAAATTTCCATAAAATACCAATCCACACTGATTTCTTCAGTCTGGTCGCAACAATAGATTTAAGCGATGTGAGCTTGCGTTTAACCATAACCTTTAGTTCTCTTTTCTGGACAGCTCTTTCACTCGGAAATGATCCATATATCTCAAGGCTATTGGAGCCATTTAGATGGCCTTGTATATTTTGATAATAGAAAAAAACTGTAATTTTTATGACAGACGCAATTTTTGGGCGTGTTCACCAGCATACACCAATCATCTAACAAAAATCATCAATAAAAAAAAATGTGTTAGTCTGCTGGTGAACGAACTTGATATAATTTTTTGGGAACAAAGTTATCGATATATTTTTGTTGGCGGAAAACAAACAGCTTAATATAGTTAAGAACTGACTACTAAATATTTATGACCGTCGTCACTAGCACCAACTGCTCCTAGAACTCCCCTTGAATTTTCCTTAAGACGATCTTAGCCATTTAATGTTGGTTATAAGCGAGGCCCCGGCGAGAATGTGCATATCAAACTGGAATATCCGATGGCCAAATCTTTTTCCTTTTTCGAAATATAAATTTACTATTAAGAAGGACTCCTGTCCACGCAAAGAAGGGTCTGAAAATGTTAATTTTAACAAAGTGGCAATGGGCTAAGAGTAGAGGTAGGCGAATAAGGACAATTCGTTCCCGTCCCGATCCCGACCAAAAATCTAATTGTCTCTTCATTTGCCTTTTTGCAGCATGGTGGCCAGATAATTTTATTCCACAATAGCGATTGATTTCAGGTATTGTCAAATTAAAATAAGTGCACTTCATTATTTACTTGACTACTTATAATGTACGACCTTTGGACTAGGGTAAGTACCGAAACTTATGTTAGTATTCGGTTCCGTATCGGTACCTGGATTTTATTTCGGTATACCGGTATGGAAATATAAAGAAATATAACAATTTAATAATTGCATCCCGGAAAATATACGTTCTACGCTTACTTGCATTTCTCAAAGTCATACACTCTATTGTGGCAACTTTGTAGAGTTTTCAGACCACCATTTAAAAACATCTTCTTTATTTTGGAAAAGTTTAAGCCTCCGAAGAATGTATAATGATTGATGCCATTATAGGCTTATCAGAATCAATCAACAAACAACTGCGTCAACGTTTTGTTTTGCCTTCTACGGCAGCACTCAAAGATGCATTCACACTTACACTTTACTGAGGCACACACACATGCTCATGCTAAGGTCGCACAGTCAAATAATTTGCTAAAATGTGGGCTAAATAGGACAAATTAGAAAGCTTTTTGACCATATTTGATCAAATTTGTTAAGTATGGAAACCTAATTTTAGTTTTAAGTCGTGCATAAACTGCAATCATGGCTATTTAGCCAAATCGGCTTCAAAGCATGGACAATTTAATTGCCTATGGCAATATATTGTATTTGTATTAGGACCGATTTAACATTTTCTACATAGAGCTATCTGTCACATATCAAGTAACAGGGTTAATTTTAGGTTTATCTGATATATAGCAGCTATCCGGAAGTAGAGAAATCGGCCCTGAAACTTATAACATATTACGAATTTTATAATTTAATTACTAGTTTCTTATTCAACCAAATAAAAGCAAAAGCAAAGCAGCTACATACTTTATTAACGCAGAAACCACAATTTGCATTGTTCATGGCCACATTATTAACTATGTTTTTGTTTGAGCAATAATGCAAAAGGTTACCTACTGATTCTGTATAGAACGGCTGGACAAGTTTCCATGGATGAACATTTAAAAAGGTCGAGCATGTCTAAAGTTGGTTATTAAAGTGAGTTTTTCAGAGAATTTTCAAGTATTAATGGTAAATCAATAATTCCCTGTGCTTTTAATGTAGTTCCGGATCCATTATTATTGCAACGGAGCTTTTCCAAAATTTGTTGAATCTAATGGTTCTAAATGAAGCAGAATTTTTTCAAGGGTCAATTCTGGCATGAAATGACCTCTGCCAAAGACTGCTGATGATAGAGCCGGGAGGTTCTTGAAACAGCTGTGCAGTCGAATAATCAAACTTTTAGAGCATAAGTGTTTAACATTCCAAGCGAACTATTGATCAAAGAAAATTAAATAATCATAAAAGTAGGCCTGATATAGGCCTTTGGGTAGCAGGGGTTGTTCAAACGCAATGTAATTGCTTATAACACGTCAATTGTTCAGTCTTCTATAAATATACTAAGATTATCTACTCCTAAATAAATACATACTAACATTGCTTATCATCGCTTATCACTGACCACAGAACGAGTAGTTTACCTAGTGTGCTCCCTCTTTCCAAACTTATTTTAATATATGTAGATTGTTAACTGCCTTAAAAACAAATCTTATTCTCCTCCATCTACACACAAACACTCACGCGTGTAGAGCTATATGTATAATTTGTAAAAACAAAAACTTTTGTAATTAATTGCCCACACGCATGCATACATACCGTGATGGTTAGTGCCATTGATTGTGATATTTCCAGACATTTCTATCTATATCTTATATAATCCCAAGGAACACTTGAATAGGCCCCGTTTGTTATTGTGAAATTAGTTTCAGCCAACTGATGTACATTAAATGGTTCCACACTTGTTTCAAATTGTTTGGCACTATCTTTGTATCTCTGTATGAGTTTCACAATATTTCTATGCGCCGTTCCCGTTGACTTCCTCTCTACTGAAGCCCACAGTCGCTAGGTTCGCGTATTTATTTGATTGCTTTAACATTTTCAAGTTCAATTAGGTTTGCTCGCTCTCCGTCTGTTAACTATTATGAAGTATCTCTCTATTTCGGACCTTAGATGATATCACTATTGCTCTCTTCAGACTCGCTCTCTCACAACTGTGTACATACGTACCCGGTGTTTCTTATCTCTGTTTGAGTTTTTCTACAATTCTGTTTTGGTTTCTGTTCTGAATTCTCGCACTCGAGTGTCTGGGAGGAGTCAAAAGCGGCGTCGCTTGGGCGACAGGTTTTGCTTGCTGAAAGCTGAGAGACTTGTTTTTTTTTTTTTTCCCCCCCTTTTTCTTTTTTTCCTTTATTTTATTTTTTCTCACTTCAACACAAAACAACACCTCACTATCCATCAAACACTTTCCTCCACCTTATTTTCTTCAAGTGATTCTTAAGAGAAAAAATAAAAATAATTTAAAAAAGCATTAGACATTTATTTAGAGAAGTTTTACCCAACCAAAAAATATAATTAAACTTCATTCACTGCAAACTAAAGCGATCCACCTGACTGCCCGAGCTTAGAACTACTGTCTCCGGTGTAGTCGGTGCTCCCAAGCGTACCCATTCCCGAGGCAGTCCCGCATCCTGTCTGGCCGATTGTATGGCATGCTGCATGGCAAAGAGTACACCCACAGCTAGACATAAAGCCGGCTCACCGGTAGTTTTGGATCTCATAAATCCCACAGGATTGGGATTTTTTTGCAGTAATTCAATACGGAAATCTATGGGTATATCCTTAGCTCCCGGCGGATGATAGTTCCAAGTGCGATTGGTGAGAATGCGACCAGTCTGCCGATCATAGAGCAATAGTTCCGTCAGGTAGTAACCCAACCCCATGACAAATGCACCTTCCACCTGACCCACATCAATATTGGGACTCAGACTATCTCCCACATCTTCGAGAATATCCACGCGGCGTATCAAATGATTCCCAGTCAGTATGTCCAGTTCCAATTCGCTGAGACTAAGTCCATAGATGCTGTAGCTGGGTATATCACCCAGTTTATAAGCGTCCGAAGCTGTGAGACTAATGGACTGAGCCCAGGCTGTCTCTACCACTTGCTGCCAGGTGGCTTTACTGCCCAACTGGCGCTTCACTGGCTCCAGACGTTTATTCAGGGTATCGCAGGCTTTACGCACGGCTAAGCCCACCATTTCACTTGTCATGGAGTTGGCCGTCAACATTGCATTGGCTCCAACCACGGTATTGCTGCTCTCAATGCGCACCTGTTCCAGGGGGACTCCCAATCTGAAGGCTGCCACTTGTGCTGCCTTGGTATTAATACCCTGACCAATTTCTATGCCCCCATGTGAGATGACCACTGAGCCATCTGTATGGTAAATGGCCACCGTGGTGGGGTAGCTTATAGCAATTGTGGTATTAAGTGGAAACTCCATCAGGGCCAATCCCAATCCGCGTTTGCGCCAACGGTTTTGTGCATTGAATAGATTGATCTGCTCTCGCCTGGTGCGATACTCGGTGGAGGCTATAAAACGGGGCAAGAGTTGAACCATTTTACTGCCGGGACGTAGATTGACCAGGCGGGCGTCTGCCGGATCCAGTTGGCAGGCGAAGGCTATGTGCTCAAGGGCTGTCTCTGTCATGGCAATGGCTGGAAAAGAGGTAGAAATAATACTTTGATGTTTTGGGTTCTGATTCTCACCTTCAGCAGTGCCAGGAGCACGACAGAAAGTCGAGCTGGGTGCATCTGTTAGGATGGCACTTCCCTTCGGCATGAAATTGGAGGAGTTCAAGTTGTAGACATTCTTCAAAGCTGGCAAGGTGAGAAAGTCAACGACATTCTCGTTGAGAGAGCAGCCAGCATCCTCATAGTAATTATTGATTAGCCGGGTGATGGAACCATTGGCTCTGGCTTGGAACTCATAATCAGAGCGGCAGGCATACCGCTTGCCAAGACACTCCATCATGGACTCAATGGTCTGGACGAAACGTGCCGGACGATTAAGTTTGTAAGCCACCAGGGCAGCGGCGCAGGCCACTTGGTTACATCTGCTGACTTTTGCTCCATAAGCTCCGCCCACTCTGCGCACTTCCAGTTGCACCGCATTCACACTCAGCTTCAGCATTCTAGCAATGTTGTCCTGCCCAATAAGGAGTGGTTATGAAGAAGGGGAATTAGAGTTTACTTCAACCAACTCACCTGGGTGACGTCCATCCATTGAGTGGCACACCAAACCTGCAGCACTTGTCCTTCAGTAGGCACCACTATGGTGGTCTGTGGCTCCATGGTGAAGTGATATTGTGACTCGAGCTCAAGAATGCCACGGCCCACAACATCGCCAGCTTGTAAAGGAGGATTTTCCAATAAGTTCGCTCCCCTGTCCTTAGTCGAGTTGATAATGCGTTCTTCTAGCTTTGCAGCCAATACCTCATTCATGCTCGTATAGATCTTTATTTGGTCATTGGCATAGGTCACCTGTACCAAGGTTGCAGCGTAGGCAGCCGTATCGTGTGTCAAGGCAGCTATCACACCCAAAGGTTGATCAAAGTATCGTACACGACCAGCACAGAATATCTCCTCAACTTCCGGAGTGAGCAAACTGGCTTTGCAGAAGTTGTTCACTCCTGGAATATCCTTGGCTGCATAAAAGGCCACAACACCTTTGCAGTGAAGTGCCGCCGTGGGATCAATCTGTTCGATGGTGACTCCCACACGTTTAGCAGTCACAAAGGCGCAATAAACGGCATTCGAGCTGGTCTGTAGATCATTCATGTACTTCGCCTCGCCAGAACACTGAATGAGACCTGAGGAAATGGAATACAAAGTTGGAATCCGTCAAGCCCATGAGCCCACTCACCTTCCAGCTTCTGCACTGGCTGGGACACCGGATAGTTCTTCTTTATGGTCTCAAATGATTGGCTACCCGAGGAGAGTGGACGCTGGAGCAGCTCACCACCGCTGCGAAAACGTTCCTTCACGCGCTCTTTTGGAGCCGAACCCAACAGGAACTTATAGAGCAGCGAGCAAGCCAACTGCTGGCGATATTGAGGCGAGGCTTCCGGTGGCATCTCCACCGGTTGCAAGCTCCTCTGCAGCTGCTCAAAGATCTGACTAACTGTAGCTTTATCATACAGATCCCTGCCCACCAGCAACTGTTCCAATGGTTCATCATGCACATAGTCTGGTCGTATGTTTCCAAAACAGATGCGAGCTGAACGCACTATGTAACGTTGTATATCCTGCCACTCGATGAGGAAGCCCGCATTAACGTAAGCATGGACATTCTGGGCACGTGCTAGGATCTTTAAGGGGTTTCAATTTCAGTTGGAACGCTTGCATTAAAGAAGCTACTACTCACCTTGTACGAATTAAATAGATATTGATTCTTGGGGTAAGCTTTCAAAATGAATCCTCCAACAACCAACTTGGGTGTAGGATCGTTAATGTATTCCAGTAGAGTCATCACACGTTGACTACTAGGATTATCATAAACCAGAACATGGACATCCAATGTCTCGAAAGTGATAAACACATCCGATGGAAACTCGGGATGCTGCTTCTTGATGCTAATATTACCAGCTAAAGTGCCATTCTGGAAATCAGAGATTCAAGTAAATTCGAATTTCGTTAAGCGTAGCTAACGGTTCTCAATACAAAGAATTGAGAAAGTCGGTCAAGTCCTACTACATCATACTCTATTCCTGGAGTAGAAGCTGAATGCAGTGCTGCTGCTGCGCTCATCTCTAAGTTTCTCTCTATCACACTCTCTCTATCTCTTGTATAACATTGTTTTGATTTGAAATAATTTTATAATTACAGCTTAAATATTCCATTTCGACTTAATTTTCTGAATAATTTTCAAACAATTTTTTGTTCAACATGAATTTCAAAATATATATATGAAGTGCGTCTTCATTTTTATCATAAAACTTAACGAAATTCTGTAGTTTTAGGTTGAGGACAAATGCCTTTTACGTCTAAAAAAAAATTCAAAACGCGGGGCAGACTGAGTGATAGAGCAAAGAGGTTGATTCATCACCACCGAGAAATTGGGTTCGGTTCAACAAATTAAGTAGTTTTTCCAACGACACATACAGAAAATTATAGAAATTACTTGTTATCTGACTGCTATCATTCAAGAAGTCATTTCTTTAGGTCAGACTTATACTATCACCGTCGATAATGGAGTGAATATGAATCGAGGTAGAGAACTTTGCACATCAGAAAGGAATTGCAAGTATGAAGAATGTAATGTTGATGAAGGTTGCTCATGTGCATCAAAAGATTTCTTGATTTGGACGAGATGACCATGTTACCTCAATTGATTCCCTGGAGGACTCTTAAAATTCTTTTGCTTTTAGAAAAATTGAGAAAACTAGTGCCAGACTGTGTGACGCGAAGGACTCTTAAGGATTTATGCATTCAGAGTTCTTTAAAGGAGCTCCAACTAAAAACATTTGAATGGAACTTAGTCCAAGCATCTGTTTGTTGCTGCAGACAATTTATTAAACGTCTTAAAAAGTCCAGGATTTACCATTACTGTGATTTTTATTTCTCTTGCTCTTTATTTCGAGCAATGGTTCTAAAATCTTTTGTTTCTTACTATAATCGTTCGATAAACGTTCTTCTGTTATAAGCTTAGTATTGGCTACAGTGCTCTTAGACCCGAGATGTTTAGCTTTATTTACTTCTGACAAAAAAAAAGTTGCGAAGTAGCACATTACAGACATGCAGAAGCTCCTAAAAGAAATTCTTAATGAGAGTTTTCAAAATTCACCTTTAAATGAATCAACTTTTGATTGCGAAGAAGAGAAGTTTATAAAATATAGATTCTTACAAAAATTGTGCAAGAGAACATCCATCAAATCTTCTAAAATTACATCATTGAAATAAACTATATTTTGTATTTGAAAAATAAGTATTTATAAATCGAAACTATTCTTTTATGTTGAAGCGAACCGAGGTTCGAACCTTAACCTTGGGATCTTGGGTTATGAGAACCGGTCTGCGAACCGAACCTTAGACTTTACAACGGGTTCGAACCCCCGGACCGAACCTTCTGTAAAATTTTAGAGGTTTGCAGCCTTGAAAAGTACCCAGATTTGTTGTGTTTGTTTTCTATTTAAATTGTTGACCCTTATTTCGCAGAGCCCTCAACTAATAGTAATTGAAAAACTTTGCGAGATGTGTTGAGCAAATTTTATAAATTTTACCTATGAAAACATGTTTAACAGTGTTCCTGCGTTCCTTAGGGTAAACATCTGAAAAGAATGCAATACTTTTTTAACTCGGCTATTTTTCACATTTTGCTCATAACTTGAGAACTGCTAATCCGATCATTATTACTTCTTCGGCAAATATATTCGTTTTGCTAATTACTAACTATCTCTAGAAGGTACGAATCGTCTATCTTCAAAACTGTAAGATATAACGTTTTTTCCAAATTCGGGGGCGTTAATGACCTGATAAAAGAAGCATGTCCCATACATGTCTAACCCCAATCTCTTACCATCTCTGAGATCTAGGTGTTCATACAGACGGACGGACATGTCTATATCGACTCGGCAGTTGATGCTGCTCAAGAATATATATACTTTATATGGTCGGAAATGATTCCTTCTGCCTTTTACATACATATGCACGACTTTAGTATACCCTTTTTACTCTTCGAGTAACAGGTATAAAAATGTTGTACACATCATTTGTATTTTGCTATTGCTTTTATGCTCCGTGGTTAAATCGCTCAAAAATTGTAATGTTTTCTTACTCATTTCACATTAGACGACTCGACATTAATGTATAATAATTCTTTATAATTCGCGGTCCATCGATGAAATTTTTTTTCCCCTAAATTCGCCCCCACTGCGTACGCCACTGCCCTGTTACATACATTTGCACAACATCATGATCCCCTTTTACCAATTTTCAACGGGTTACAAAATAAAAAGGCTAAAATTGGCCAATTTTATATCCTTCGGCTGTTTTATGGCAGGTGCGTGTATCTTCCTCCGATTTTGATCAAACCTATTTGTATAAAGACCTTACCATTGAAAGCAAAAAAGTTTTTCTTATTAAGGTTTTTTTATACCTATCTCTCTATGTGAGCTTTTCTATATAATTGTCCGATTTGCATCAGGCTTGCTGGAACTATGATATATTCAAAATATTCAAACCCAAATATTTTCATCCCCTTTAGATACTTGTATTGCTTTTTCAAAATATTTGGACTTGGTTGTTTTGACTTAGCTTGCACTTTCTAATCTTTACCAAACCAACAACAATTAATCATCGACCATTTCAGACTTGTTGCTGGCTGCCAAAAACAAGTTTCTTTCTACTCACATTTCGCACTGGAACATTCGCAATCAGGTTGAAATGTTGCCACAGCTGTGCACAATACTCGAATCCGGGACGTTGGGAGGCCAGTTGAAAGACTTGCATGGCATCCGTAAGCGTTAGATTTCCTCCCAGCAAAATATGATCCTTCTCAATGCTGTGCTGCTTCAACTCCGGCACCATATTCACATCTATATAATGCTGTATGTTCCGAGGTCTTCTAAACACTCCATGGGCTGTATTGCCCGCCACCAGAATGTAGAGTTCACCACCGCCCACTTGACTTAAGGCGGAAAAGAGCTCTGCTAGTGACTTGGGCCAATGCCATTGACCGGCAGTAGGATCTCTCACTGAAGAGCGAGTGCAGCTGCCACTGCAGGACTGCCCGGTACGTGGACACAGCAGCTCGAATGAGTCTTCAATGTCCACACATTCTGGAGGCACTTGAATATTGCTATCCACGGCGAAAGATTTCATGGCATCCAGTATGGGACGATAGCCAGTGCAGCGGCATATGTTACCACCAAAGGCGTCTTCCACCTCAGCCATGCTCACCTGGCCCCGGTGTTGTTCCAACAAACCATACATGTTCATCACAAATCCCGGCGAGCAGTAACCACACTGACTGCCATTCATCTGGGCCAAACGTTTCTGTATGGGATGATAACCGGTGAGCTGATTGCCTAAGCCTTCATCCGTTATGATCTCCACATCATCGCAGGTGTTAAGCAGGGTCAGGCACTTGAAAAGTAAAATTAGTCTTAGGACTGGATGTCAAATCCTTGACTTACCGAATTGACAGCCCTGGTCTGAACCTCGCCCGTGGCTGGATGATGTCGTCGTATGACGCAAACACAAGAGCCGCAGCCACCCTCCAAGCACATGTACTTGGTAGCCGTCAAATGCAAGTGCTCCCGCAGGAAAGTGTTTAGTGTTATATCCGGGGCATAGTCGGTGGGCAGCACCTCGTAGGGAAAGCCATTCACATTGAACTTGATGATGCTCATGGTTGGAAAGTCGCCAGCCAAATGAAATGGTCTGGGAGGCAAGTGAGTCGTCTAACCAAGCTGGCTAAAACCTGACTACCCGTTAATTAGGCTAAACGGGTTCAGGTAAATAGCTATAAAAGCAAACAAAAAAGCACTGCAAAATCTTTAAACTTGATTGCATTGTAAATTGCGATTTCTGCGAAATTCGTCAATGCTCTTTTTTGCCAGGGGGTATATAAGTGCTTCCATTAGCCTAAATTAAAATTAAGGTGCCAAATAGGGTTCCGAGTAATGTGTTTGTGTATCGGAATGTACAGCCTTAATCTTAGAGCTTTGCTAAAACAATTGTGCCCTTAGTCCACCTATGATAAAAAGATTTCAAATTGAAAAAAAATTTATTCATTTATTCATTATTTTTTTTACTGTCTTTCAAGAGTATACAAACATCGCTACTCAACAAAAAATAATTTTCAAGACTGCCAACTTGCTACTTTTGTCTTGACTCCACACATATTCATCAAACTGGTAATTCATATCTTTATCTTATCGAATATCCAACACCCTTACTAAAACTCTACTTAAGTCTAAAGCCCGTTACTTCATGTCCAGCATTTAACACTAAAGTTTCGGGCGTTGTGGGCGCACCCAGTCGTACCCACTCTCTGGGTAATCCCGCATCCTGTCGTGCCGATTGTAAAGCCTGTTGCAATGCGAACACCACACTTACTGCCAAACAACAAGGCGGCTCTCCCGTAGCCTTGGAACGCATAAAACCCGCAGCACTAGGATTGGGGTTCTGCACTAGCTCAATGCGAAAATCAATGGGTATGTCCTTAGCCCCTGGTGGCTTATAGTTCCAGGTGCGGTTGGTCAGCAGACGTCCCGTCTCTCTTTCGTATATCAGTTGCTCGCTTAGCCAGTAACCCAACAACATGACAAAGGCTCCCTCAACCTGACCGATGTCTATGTAGGGGCTTAGACTCTCGCCGGCATCTTCGAGAAGATCTACACGTTTGATTTGATTGTTTCCGGTCAGCACATCCAATTCGATTTCGGTCAGAGCTAGACCAAATACATGATAATTTTGCATATCGCCCTCTTTATAATGATCGGAGGCGATCAGATTGATGGAGGCATCATAGGCAGCCTTCACTGTATCCAACCAACTGGCTTTATTCTTCTTTACCGGCTGTAGGCGGGCGTTGAGAGACTCGCAAGCTTTACGCACAGCAAAGCAAAGACTTTCACTGCCAACAGCTCCACCAGTCACCATGGAGTTGGCACCGTTGATTGTGTCGGAGGATTCTACCTTGACGAGACTTAAGTCTATGCCAAGGGTAAAGGCAGCCACTTGGGCAACCTTGGTGTTCATGCCTGAAAGAATAAAATGAAAACACTTTTTAGAATGATCGTTGGGAGGAAGGAAAGAACAGAATTTAAAAGAGCCACACTCCTATGAAATAGTCCTTTAAATCGATTCGATTTTATGGGAAAATTAAAATTACTCCCTTGAGTAAATTAAACGAACCAAGGCAAGCAAATTTGGGCATTTGCCCAATTAATATAATACAATAAATTTGGTAAAAATGCCTAAAAATGCAACTTTCAAAAAAATATTAAAAAGCCATCATTAACGAAATAATGCTTATGAAAATGTAGATAAATACAGGATCCTTCCTCTTTCGGGGGAAATCGAACGAATTGTTGGTTGATGGGCTAGAAACCGTAAAAAAAATAAAAAGGAAGATGAATTTTTTATATTTTCTAAGCAAACAAACTAACATGACTTTGTCTCACTAGGCTCTTTTGAAAATCAGATTTTGATTGTTTTAAATTTTTAAAATGCCGTGAGAGTTCTCAAACTAGATTCTTGTTTCAGAGAGAGACCTTCAAGCAATCGGTTCAAACGAATGGGATTTTGCTTGACCTGCAGTTTTTTTCAAAATTTGACCCAATTATTTGCCTTTGCGAACTTATCTTAGGCAATGAACTAGGGGAATTGATATGCGTATTTATCTGTTCAACAATGTGTGCAGTTTACTTGTATAGAGAAGGCACCCCCATTATTTTTGGTTAGTAGTGGTTAGCGCAAAATATCTTGCTTGAGTTGAAATGTAGAACCGAAACCGTAACCTTTAACCGCTTTCTTATAGCCGTAAGCTTTATTAACATTTCCGGTTATCAGAAATTAAACGTATGGCTTAATTTGGGGTTTTAATTTTCTAGTAAAAATTTCAATTACTTTTCCTTTAAAACTAGCATTTATTCACAAAAATGGTCTGCCTCTTTATTATTCGCCACATTCTTGCTAATGGACTCAAAGTAAAGAGAGCGAACGAGAATGAATCAAAACAGCAAACCAAAATCTTTACCTTCCAAAATAAAGATACTCTCTTTTACTGAATGTGAACCGACAATTTGTAGCTTATCAGCAAAACCAAAACTTCGTGTCTGGTTTTTCTGTAACGTCATTCAAAGCAGATTACATTAAAACAAATTTGGTTGGCCACACGACCAACAAATGTAGTAATAACTCGCAAAACACACGTTAATGCAAATATCTCGTAAGTCTGATGTGCTGGGAAAAAACAGACAATTTATCTGAATTCGAAAAATACATAAGAAACGGTTGCTAACTTCTCTGTTGCAAAAGTTTGCCTTTTTTTGAAAACTTATGTAATCGCTGAAGTGGGGGACGTTAACATTAAAAACAAAAAAATTTTTCTTACTAAAACCCCATTTATGAACGATAGTTCCTACGGCAGCTTTAAGATATAGTCATCCGATCCGGTCGGTTCCGACATATTAGCAGTGTGCAATAAAAAGAAGACTCTGTGCACAGTTTCAGCTCGATAGCTTTAAAACTGAGAGACTACTTTGCATAGAAACAGACAGACGGACAGACAGACGGTCAGACGGACAGACAGACGGATGGACAAAGCTTAATCGACTCAGCTCGTCGCCCTGATCAAGAATAAATAAAGTGTATAGGGTTGGAAATGAATATTTCTATGCGTTGCAAACTTCTGGGTAAAATTATAATACCCTTTGCAAGGGTATAATAAATGACGAGAAATGTAGAAAAATAATGCAAGTGCTGGAACTACATACATACATCCAGAACATGGTGTACATAAATTTCAATTCCCTATCACATATGCATAGGCCAGTGCCAGTTGTTTTGGCTTTTCCGCTCCAGTCTGTCCACACCTTATAAACCGTAACCGAGAAATCGAAATACTAACTACGAATCTCTGATTAAAACAACCACCTTATTAGCCTTCACGTAGAAGAATGTGTAAGTCCACTAGATTTGCAAAATGAGCAACTTGAAAAAGGTTATCGGTTGGACTTAAGACTTTAACAAACTAAAGTATTAAACGGAGCGTGGCTAAAGTCGTCATCCGACTTCGATATACGTTACTCATGAAAAAACATTTTTAACGTGTTCCTGCTTTCCTTAGGACCATCCGTAGTTGCAACATTTTTTTATGGTGGGAGGGGTGGCCGCGCTGTCTGTATGAACACCTAGATCTCAGATGTAAGAATAAGGTTTGACATGATGGGAATGTTTTTTATCTGCACGGATCAGTTTGTTTCAAATTTTGGCCACGCCCCTCCCGCCCCCGAATTTGAAAAATACCGTTATATTCCTATTTTTGAAGATTCGTTTTTCTAGAGATAGTTAGTAATTAGAAATGATGATTGCCGAATAAATGATAAAGATTGGATGAGTGGTTCTCAGTTATGAGCAAAAACGTGAAAAAAGCCGAGTTAAAAAAGTGTTGCATACTCTTCAGATGTTCACCCTTACGAACGCATTAACACTGTTAAACATGTTTTCTCATGAGTAACGGGTATATCGAAGTCGGTTAAAGCCGACTTTAACTTACGCTCTCGTTTTGTTTGTTTTTAGAGAATTAATCTAGAAACTCACCCTGACCCATTTCGATGCCGCCATGACTAATCACAACCGTTCCATCCACATGATAAATGGCCACTGTTGCCGGATACTGACCAAAATAGAAAATGGGATATTCCATAATGGCCAGTCCCAGACCACGCTTGATCCACCGATTCTGTGAGTTGTGCGTATCGATCTCTGCCTTCCGTTTCTTATATTCTCTCGATTGAAGAAACTGTGGCAAGAGCTCGGCCATTTTATTTTCCTTGTTTATGTTGAGCAATCGCACCTCGGCCGGATCCTGCTGAACCTCAAAGGCCACATGCTCCAGAATATTCTCGATCATGGCTATTCCTTCAACCGAACCCGGAGCACGACACCAAGTGGAGCTGGGAGCATCAGTGAGCACTGCGTTGCCATTGATCTTAAAGTTGCTGCCGGTGAAGTCATAGCAATTGGCAGCCGTAAAGGTTGAATGTCCCTCGACGGGGCTCTCATTGGAGCACCAGCCGGCATCTTCGTAAAAGTCGTTCTCCAAGCCAACAATCTTGCCATTGGCTTGGGCATGAAACTGATAATCAGAGCGACAGGCCCATCGCTTGCCATTGCAGTCCATCATAGACTCCAGGGATTGAACAAAGCGCACTGGTCGATTCAGCTTGTAGGCCGCCAAGGAGGCGGCACAGGCCACTTGGTTGCCGCGGGTGATTTTCGAGCCATAACCACCGCCTAGACGACGCACTTCTAGCTGCAAATCCTTGGCCTTGATCTGCAACATTTTCGAAATCACGGCCTGAGTATGGTCCATCCATTGAGTGGTGGCATACACCTTGAGACCGTCCTCAAAGGGTACAGCCACTGTGGTCTGGGGTTCCAGTGTGAAGTGATACTGTAGGCCCATCTGAAAGATGCCTTTTACACTCACATCCGGCTTATCCGAGTAGGTAATCTTGGCCAGCTTCGATTTGGCTAACGGAATTATACGTGATTTATCAGGAGTGGGCGTGGCAAACACATCACTCAAACTGGGCAAAATCTGCAAGCCAGAACTGGGCTGACTATAGCTTATCTTCACCAACTTGGCAGCCCTTTGAGCCTGATCCGCTGTCAGGGCAACAATTATACCCACGGGCTGTTCGTGATGTCTGACCAACCCAGCGCAAAAGATGTCCTCCACTTGAAAGCCAAAACTGGGATCGCAGAAAGTATTGGATCCAGGCAAATCTTTGGCACTGTAGAAAGCAATAACTCCCATTTGACGAAGTGCCTCCGCGGCATCAATTTGCTCAATATTTGCACCCACTTTGGTGGCTCCCACAAAGGCACAGTACACAGTGTTCGATGTGGTCAATACATCATTCATAAAGGTGGCCTCGCCCGAGCATTGGATCATACCCTCCACCTTTTGCACAGCCTGCGTGACGGGATAGTTTTTCTTTTGGGTCTGGTATAGCTGTAGACCAGAGGAGAGTGGACGCTGGAGGATTTGACCACCACTGCGATACTTTTCATTGACCTCGGCCTGAGGAGCATTCTTCAGCAGAAATTTGTAAAACAATCCACAGGCCAATTTTAAGCGATACGCAGGCGAGGCATCGGGCAAAACCTCATCTGGTTGAATCAAGGTCGACAGCTTGCCAAAGGTTTGTTCTATCATGCCATTATCGTAGGGATTTTGTCCCTGGATGAGCTGCTCAATGGTTGTGGCATGTACAAAATCGGGACGTATGCCTCCAAAACAAATGCGAGCGCTCTTGACCTTGGCATCGGCGTCCATTTCTAACAAAAAGGCTGCATTCACATAAGCATGCGCATTCTGGGCACGGGGCATGATCTGAGGAATGCAACAAAGATGGAGGACTAGTAAATGGAAAAAGGTTAATGCCCATCGCTTACCTTATAGGAATCGAAAATGTATTTCTCCTTGGGATAGGCAGGCAAAAGAAACTCCTTAAGCAAAAGTTTTCTATCATCTGATTTTAAATAGTCCGTCAGAGACATTTGCTCCTCCTCCTTGGCATTCTTCATGGTGACCACCAAAACATTCAAAGTCTCAAAGGTAATGAATATATCCGAGGGAAACTCGGGATGTTGTTTCTTTATAGAAATATTACCAGCCAAAGTACCAGACTGAAAAAATTAAAAGGAGTAAAATTAGATTTCTAAGCATATAACCTGCCACAAGTCCTCCCATTATATTATATCCCATAATCATTTAGCTTTTTGGTCTGCACTGAATTTGTAAATCGACAACGCCGGCCAATCAATGTGGCCAATCGTAGAGAGTTCTCCTTATTTAGTCGGTGCATTAGTCAGAACTTGTTCCAAGCTTATTCCCAAATTATAAAGGGCAGCCCATGTACCAACTTACATTGCGAACCGGCACATTGGCTATCAGATCCAAGTGATTCCACAACACTTGCAGGTACTCAAAGCCTGCCTGCTTGGCTGTTGACTGCACTATATCCATGACCTGAGTCAAACTTAGATTGGCACCCAACTTAAGTTGATTCCCATCCTTGCTATGCTGCCGCAGTTCCTGCACTCCACTTAGATCAATAAAATGCTTAATATCCTGTGAGCGTCTGTACACGCCATGTGCCGTATTGCCGGCCACTAGCATAAACTCTTCCTGATCGCCAATCTTGTCCAGAGCTTCGAATAACTCAGTCAAAGACTTGGGCCAATGCCATTGACTGCCATCATCATAGATTAGGTTCGTACGCTGACAGCTGCCCTTGCATGGCTCTCCTGTCTTCGGGCAATTGCGTGCTCCTTGATCCAGATCTTCAATGTCCTTACACTCCACAGGAACTTGAATATTACTATCCACAGCAAACGATTTCATGGCATCCAATATGGGACGATAGCCAGTGCATCGGCAAATATTACCACCAAAAGCATTCTCCACTTCCATCATGCTGACTTTACCCCCGTGCTCCTCCAGCAGCCCGTACATGTTCATCACGAATCCCGGCGAACAAAAGCCACACTGGGTGCCATTCATTTTGGCCAAACGCTTCTGTATGGGATGATAGCCGCTGCGCTGAGTGCCCAATCCCTCGGCTGTGACGATCTCCAGCTGAGAGCAAGTATTGAGCAAGGTAAGACACTAAAGAAAGGGAGAGATAGGTTAAGGCCAGATACTAATGATTTTGATTCTATAAGCTCACAGAGTTGATGGCCCAAGTGCGCTTCCCATCGCGCGCCACACAAACGCAAGCGCCACATCCTCCCTCCTGACACATAAACTTGGTGGCCGTCAGTTGAGCATGCTCCCGTATGAAGGTATTCAAAGTGATGTCTGGCGGCAGATTGGTCAGGTTCACTGTGAATCATTAAGAACGGCACTTATTAGTTTAGCTGTCGAGTATGTCATAAAGTTTGATTGACCGGTAATCTGTAAAACAACTGTAAGATAGTTTTTAATACTATCAAGACCGTCGATATTTCGGAAATTTGCTAGATTTTTTGCCTATTTGTGAGTGCTGAATAACTTACTGCCTTTTTGCTTTAATACCCTTGCAAAGGGTTCTATAGTTTTTCTTTGATATATAATTTTCGGACCCTATAAACTATACATACTCTAGATCCGGGCGTCGAGCTGAGTCGCTCGAGCCTTGTCTGTCTGTCTGTCTGCTTCTATTTAAACTGGTCTCTCAGTTGTGGGGTTTCTTTTTACCGCACGTTGCTAATATGTCAAAACCGACCGGATCTTATGACTATATCTTATAGCTGCAATAGGAACAATTGCTCGAAATACTTTTTATACCCTTGGAGAGGGTATTGTCCGGATGTTTGTAACGCATAGAAGGAAGCATCTCCGACCACATAAAGTATATATATTCTTGATCAGCATGACGAGCTGAGTTGATATAGCCATCCGTCCGTCTGTCCGTTTGTTTCTATGCTATCTCCTCCGTCAGTTTTAAAGCTATCTAAAGAAAACTTTGCACGAAGTCTTTTGGTACAAATACGCTGCACATTTGTCGGAATCGGCCGGATCGGACAACTATATAGTATAGCTGCCATACAAAAATTAGGTCTGGAAAAAAGTCTTAGTGAGAAAAACTTTTTTGTTTTCAATGTTATCGCTCTCAACGCTCGTATTTATAAGTTTTCAATGATTTTACATAATCTCAACAAGATTTGTCGAAATCGGGGTCTGGAAAAAGTCTTAGTGAGAATAACTTTTTTGTTTTCAATGTTATCGCTCCCAACGCTCGTATTTATAAGTTTTCAATGATTTCACATAATTTCAACAAGATTTGTCGAAATAGCTGCCATTCAAACTGTCAAACATATATCAAGCTCCAAGGGTATATAAACTTCGGTCGAGCCGAAGTTAGCTTGCCTCTATATTTGTTTTTAATGTTAACGTCTCCAAACTCAACGATTATTAATAGGTATTATACGCTTTTCCGCGATTTGCAAATTTTGGTGAAATATCGGATGACTCTTCTTATAGCTGCCATAGAAACCATCGATCGCAGAATGGGTTTTCTTTAGAAAAAAATGTTTGTGTTTAATGCTAGCGTTCTTTAACTCGGATGTTTCAACCCGATTGCAAGGGTTTAAAACAGTGTCCGGCACCGTTCAATGTTCTGTGCATACAAATAGCGACGTCCATCCTCTGTAGCAGCGGCGTCGATACACAGACACTATACGAGCGTACACTGCTCTCTTTTGCACTAACAACGAGAGCGTAAGTTAAAGTCGGCTCTAACCGACTTCGATATACCCGTTACTCATGAAAAAACATGTTCAACAGTGTTCATGCGTTCCTTAGGGTGACCATCCGAAAAGTATGCAACATTTTTTTTTTTGGTGGGAGGGGGGGTAGCGGGGGGGCTTGTAAAACTTTTTTGCTCATAACTTGAGAACCATTCATCCGATCTTGATCGTCGGCAAATGGATTCATTTTGCTAATTACTAACTATCTTTAGAAGGTACGAATCGTCTATCTTCAAAACTGTAGGAGATATAACGTTTTTTTTAAATTGCGGGGGCGGGAGGGGGCGTGGCCAAAATTTGAAATAAACTTGATCTGCGTGCAGATAAAAGAAGCATTTGTCCCATACATGTCAAACCTCCATCTCTTACCATCTCTGAGATCTAGGTGTTCATACAGACGGACGGACGGACGGACAGACGGACAGACGGACATGGCTATATCGACTCGGCTGTTGATGCTGATCAAGAATATATATACTTTATATGGTCGGAGATGATTCCTTCTGCCTGTTACATACATTTGCACGACTTTAGTATACCCTTTTTACTCTACGAGTAACGGGTATAAACATGTGCTAACTGAGAGCGCTCTCGCGTGTCTGAACGCACACATGCAAAGGCAAAATAAGCATGTGTGTTTTGCCGGACACTGGTTTAAAAACTTCGGCCCAGACGAAGCTAGTTTTGCCTTTTCGCTTTTATGTAAATATACGGGGGTGCCACAGAAACCTCTTCCAACCAAATTCCAACCCAATTCCAATTCTTAGGTGCCACAGAAATTCCGTTTGGTTGGTTTCAAACCTCCCGTGTTTTGTAAGGAGATTTAGCAAAATTCACCACCCAAACAATTTTAAAAAGCAAAATAAATTTTGGAAATGTAAACAACATTATTTTCTAGGATAGATTGCATCAAACGAATAAATTATTTAATTAGCTTAAACATTGAAATTAACGTTTCAATAATTATTGGGAAAAACAACCAAAGTCTTTCATGTTTATCAAAACCAACCACCACTGTGGCTCCTCCTATCGTTTGTCGCGAGTTTGTGTCGCCATCTGGTTGGCAGCCAGTGGATTAAGGGCTGGCAAGATATTCTTCATGTTTTGCGCCAACAAATTTTTAAACTTTGCATTTTATTTATGGAGAATTTGACTTGAATTTAAATTATAATTTAAAAATGCATCATAAAACATATAACACAATCAAAAAATTTCATTTAAACATCAATTTAACCCTTAATTACAAGAAGAAAAATTTTTTGGCCAGAAATTCAGCCCTGTTTTCAGAGATGGAACTTCAATTGGAACAGCTGGTGCTCTAACTACATTTTCTAATATGAAAATGAAATCTCTCGAAGTTCTGTGGCACCGACGGTTTTTTCGAGAGATTTACAAACCAACCGTCGGCAAAATCTCTAGAGATTTCTGTGGCACCCCCGATAATAACTCAAATCATTAGCTCTTGACAGGTTGTGTGAAAATACTGCATTAATTAATGGAATGACTAATTAATTTCTAAAGTTAAACCTACAAATCATCATTCGGCTTAAAACTGAATATCAAGCATGAACTATTGACGGGTACTAGTGTTACTATATGACAGGTTTCTCTACTTTCAAGCGGCGCGTAATGGTTTTGCATTCTTTTCTTGGATAAATACAAAGCGGGTACAGAAAAATGCTCAAAAATCGTATTTTTATACCCGTTACTCGTAGAGTAAAAAGGGTATACTAAAGTCGTGCAAATGTATGTAACAGGCAGAAGGAATCATTTCCAACCAAAAAGATATATCTGATCACATCAACAACCGAGTCGATTTAGCCATGTCCGTCTGTCCGTCCGTCCGTCTGTCCGTCTGTCCGTCTGTCTGTATGAACACCTAGATCTCAGAGATGGTAAGAGATGGAGGTTTGACATGTATGGGACAAATGCTTCTTTTATCTGCACGCAGATCAAGTTTATTTCAAATTTTGGCCACGCCCCCTCCCGCCCCCCGCAATTTAAAAAAACGTTTTATCTCCTACAGTTTTGAAGATAGACGATTCGTACCTTCTAAAGATAGTTAGTAATTAGCAAAATGAATCAATTTGCCGAAGAAATGATAAAGATCGGATGAACGGTTCTCAAGTTATGAGCAAAAAACTGAACCAAGCCTCCCGCCCCTCCCCTCCCCCCAAAAAAAAATGTTGCATACTTTTTGGTGGTCAAGGAATGCAGGAACACTGATAAACATGTTTTTCATGAGTAACGGGTATATCGAAGTCGGTTAGTGCCGACTCTAACTTACGCTTTTTTGAGTTATGAGAGTGTTTAAGTAAGTGAGCGTTAAAATAATCGTTTGAAGCATTTAATAGAGTAAAAGAACGCCAACATTGAAATCAAAAAGGTTTTCTCACTAACACCCATTTTCCGACCTAACGTGGTCATGGCAGCTGCAGGAAGAAGTTATCCAATCCGGCTCCGTCAAATTAGCAACGTGCGGTCAAAATAAGGCTGAGTGCTAAATTTCAGCTCGATAGCTTCAAAACTGAAGGTTCGCGTAGAAACAGACAGACAGACGGACAAAGCTCAATCATCTGAACTCGTCATGCTGATCAAGAATATAAATATATTTTAAGTGTTAATTCCGCTGACACTTTTATATTTGTTTATATTATTTAAAATTATAAGTTATCACATTGGTGAATAATTTCTAGCACTTACAAATAATGTCATTGTATGTTGCAAGATGATGACTACGTAATAACTACATTGAATGCTAAAAATTCACAATGTAATTGTCAAATGGGTAATTGTAGGCAAATTCATATTATCCACAATGGAAAAGTTGAACACGCAGTTAAACCTTTTGTTGGTCTATACTATTAGTTATGCATACTATTTATATGTCATTGTTATTGCTTACATTGTGTATACAGCAATGATGAATTAGGAAGGTATTCAAATAATCAAATAAAACAGAGTACAAAGTATTTATACAGAATACCTTTTACCTATACGAAAGTTGATTGACGATCTAAATACCTTGGTAAATGGGTTGTAATGAGAAGTACTTTATATTTGGCGGTGGGGCGGCAAATTTGTAAGAAATATGTATTAATGATAGTTCTAATATACTTAATAATTTTGTTTTATCTTTATCACATTAATATTTCTCTTTCTGTGTGAACTTTATAGAAATTATAGAAGACGCTACAACATTGGTATTAGTGATGTATTTTTTTCCCCCTCTTGGTTTTTTTAGACCTTTAAGAGATTTAGAAGCATTGCAGACGTCATTATTGGAAAAGCGAATCAAATGAACAGTCGGTGCTCTTAGCTATACAGAAGATATGTCTGAAGCCCTTGGCATGAATGGAACCTTCTGGGCGAAGTATAGTACTCTTGGCTTTGTCGATGGCATAAAAATATTAATCCGCAATATAAAATCAAAATAATAAGTTTGCTAACCTCTCTCCAGCTTTTTTTTTTGGACTCGAACGAAATTGGTGAGGGTGATAAGGTATTGCTAAATTGTTTTCAAAATACCATCGGAATATTTAATTTCTAGTAGTGAAAACTTGAATTTGCCACCCAACCTATCTTCCAAACGAGAGCGTAAGTTAAAGTCGACTCTAACCGACTTCGATATACCCGTTACTCATGAAAAAACATGTTTAACAGTGTTCCTGGGTTCCTTAGGGTGACCATCCGAAAAGTGTGCAACATATTTTTATACCCGTTACTCGTAGAGTAAAAAGGGTATACTAAAGTCGTGCAAATGTATGTAACAGGCAGAAGGAATCATTTCCGACCATATAAAGTATATGGGTGATTCCATGAAAAATCGCCCACTGGGATTTTTTTTGGATCGAAATAATTTTTTTCGTATTCCTTGTGGTAAAATAGTATATACGTATTTTCAGCATTTTGGCGAAATACACTTAATTCGCGGACAAAGTCGATTTGAAAATTTACATATTTAAAAAATTTAATTATTTTCAATTGCTTGCTATCCAAAGCCATTGGTAATAAAAATATTTAAAAAATCTGAAAATTAACATCTGAATCCAAACTTTCAAATAACGCACACTTAAAAATTTTTTAAATTTTCTTTGGTCTTCAAATCGCGAAAATAAGTAAACAAAAATTAATTGCCGCTAACGGGATTTTTTTTTGTCTTCATTTTTTTCTCCAAATTTGGTCTTGTATCCAGTAATTTACTGTATTAAGCTGTAAATGGGCAATCAAATAGTTCCAGAGTTATAGCCATTTTTCATTTATTTAAATTAATTTTCTGTAACAATATCAGATTTAGTATGTTTAATTTTAAGAGGGTAATATTTTTGTGGTCGAATAAAGTGAAGTCTATCATCATAAAAATTATTTTAACAGATCGGCGGAGTGGCTTTTCCATGCAACAGTCCACGGTAAAGGGCCTTGCGATGGAGCTGGATAAACACTAAAAAGAATGGCTAGAAGGGCAAGCCTTCAAATGATTACCGATAAACAGATTACCCCAGCCTTGGAACTTTATGAATGGGTCAACGAATTTTTACCAAACATCACAGTAAGATACAGAAACATAAATCACTAAACTAGGGCCACAGAATTATTAAAATTACGATTTTCGAAATGCAAAACTATACAACCACAAAATAACTATCTTCTTAAAACCAAAACATTTTCACATTCCGAAACATCTGATATTGTTAGTTCCTAAAAAAAGTGAATTTTAATAAATGAAAAATGGCTATAACTCTGGAACTATTTGATTGCCCATTTACAGCTTAATACAGTAAATTACTGGATACAAGACCAAATTTTGAGAAAAAATGAAGACAAAAAAAAATCCCGTTAGCGGCAATTAATTTTTGTTTACTTATTTTCGCGATTTGAAGACCAAAGAAAATTTTAAAAATTTTTAAGTGTGCGTTATTTGAAAGTTTGGATTCAGATGTTAATTTTCAGATTTTTTAAATATTTTTATTACCAATGGCTTTGGATAGCAAGCAATTGAAAATAATTAAATTTTTTAAATATGTAAATTTTCAAATCGACTTTGTCCGCGAATTAAGTGTATTTCGCCAAAATGCTGAAAATACGTATATACTATTTTACCACAAGGAATACGAAAAAATTATTTCGATCCAAAAAAAATCCCAGTGGGCGATTTTTCATGGAATCACCCATATATATTCTTGATCAGCATCAACAGCCGAGTCGATATAGCTATGTCCGTCTGTCCGTCCGTCCGTCTGTCCGTCCGTCCGTCTGTCTGTATGAACACCTAGATCTCAGAGATGGTAAGAGATAGAGGTTTGACATGTATGGGACAAATGCTTCTTTTTTCTGCACGCAGATCAAGTTTGTTTCAAATTTCGGCCACGCCCCCTCCCGCCCCCGCAATTTGGAAAAAACGTTATATCTCCTACATTTTTAAAGATAGACGATTTGTTTCTTCTAGAGATAGTTAGTAATTAGCAAAATGAATCGATTTGCCAAAGAAATGATAAAGATCGGATGAACGGTTCTCAAGTTATAAGCAAAAAAGTGAACCGAGCCCCCCCGCTACCCACCCTAAAAAAATGTTGCATACTTTTCTGATGGTTACCCTAAGGAACGCAGGAACACTGTTAAACATGTTTTTCATGAGTAACGGGTATATCGAAGTCGGTTAGAGCCGACTTTAACTTATGCTCTCGTTTTAGGGTGGGAGGGGGGGTTTAGCGGGGGGTGCTTGGTTCACTTTTATGTTTATAACTTGAGAACCGTTCATCCGATCTTGATCATTTCTTCGGCATTTCGATTCATTTTGCTAATTACTAACTATCCCTGGAGGGTACGAATCGTCTATCTTCAAAACTGTGGGAGATATAACGTTTTTTCCATATGCGGGGGCGGGAGGGGGCGTGGCCAAAATTTGAAACAAACTTGATCTGCGTGCAGATAAAAGAAGCATTTGTCCCATACATGTCAAACCTCTATCCCTTACCATCTCTGAGATCTAGGTGTTCATACAGACAGACGGACGGACGGACAGACGGACAAGTCTATAACGACTCGGCTGTTGATGCTGATCAAGAATATATACACTTTATATGGTCGGAAATGATTCCTTATGCCTGTTACATACATTTGCACGACTTTAGTATACCCTTTTTACTCTACGAGTAACGGGCATAAAAACAGATGGTGAAAATCCGTTATTTTACCCTTTTTAGACGAGTTTTGTGTGGAACCTATACTTTCGTTTTATGTATAAGTTTGGAGTGTAAGTATTTGTATTTACCTAAGTGTATGAAGTGTACCTTATATCATGACATCATCAATAGAAGAGCAGTCCGAAATAGTGAATTTTCGAAACATTCTCAGGATAAAAGAAGTAGTCTCAGGAACGTTTTTTTCATCTTCTTCAAAGAGCTATTTTTCACATAAGCTAACTGAGTAAATTAGTATGTTTATCTGAAGATTGCTATTTGGAAGAATAGAAACCGACCCTTAGAATAATTAAATCGCTTACTCACTTCAAGACGGTCATAACTCAAACTTGTGTTGTGTAATTTCTTTTTACAGGTTCATTAACATGAAATGCAAGAGCGTCTGATCTTTGTTGTGCTGCAGACAAAATTGTGAGAAGCTCCCTCGTCTTTATGTTGAAACATCATATTTCCGATTTTCATTAAAGCTGAATTTTAATATTATTTTTACGAGATTAACGCGAAGAGACAAGGCTTTTTATCGCCTTTTTAAGTGATCGATATGTAAAAAGAACAACCTTAGTATAATCACAAATTAATTTTACTTTTTATTGCTTTACTCCTTCATGTCCACCGTTTCAAAATGTGCGATAACATAAACTTACCCGTATAGGGCTGCCCATTGATGGTAAATTTCGTCGTCATTTTCGCTGATTGGATTTTACTTTAAAAGGCAAACAAACACCTCAGACTCACACACAATAATTGCAAAACACTGAAATGTCAGCTGCAAGTTTGTTTCTAAAAATAAATAATGTAATTGTCTGGAATCTGAAATGAGTAGATTTTTTTATTAGTTTCTCAGCGCTTGCTGCTGACTCCGTTGGCTGACTGTGCACAACTGATCGCCGTTTGTCTCGGTTCTCTCCAACTTTTTCTCTTTTTGTGCAATTTTCTAGGGGGCTGTTAAAAAAATGATTACATGCACTTTGTTGTTGTTAGATTAAATTAAATTAACATTTTTTTTGTGAATAAATTTTCAGGCCTGACGATCAACTTTAATTGCAGTTTTTGTTGTTGTAGCTGTATCGTTTTATTCATTCACTTGATAGCCGGCGTTTGGTTTTTTTGTTTGCTTTGCGATTTTCATTCGCATTTTCATACCCTCTCTATGGGTATATAAATGAACGTATAAAGTGTGAGTATGCCAGTTAATGTTCATTAAAAAACCTCGCCTCTTTTGTGGGGCATTCTCAGTGCCGTACACGCATATGATTGTTTTTTCTGTCACGAAAGAACACAGCTCGCAAACATATCCAATCAGTAGAAGTTCACTCTAATCTCTCAATCTTATCAACCATATCGCTTAAGTTTTGGCTCATACTTAAGAGTGTACAAAATTCGATAAGTCCGAAAGTGGGTTAAATTTGTTTCATTTGTTTTCGGCAGCTGACTCGGCCAGTCACGATATTTGCTGAACCAGCACCAAATCTGGACATAGACGAGCTTTAATTGTATAGCATTTGGAAGCTCAAAAGCTTTAAAGCTGTTGTTTATTAACAAGTTTGTAAATATGCATGTTTTATGATGAGAAACACAAGCCTCATGCTGCAAAATTGCTGTGATTATTATATTGTATTTAAATTTTAAAATAATATCTGGGTGGTAAATATATTCATTGTTTGTGCTCATCCGCACCACCAGACCACTTTCACGCAAACAATGAATATATTTACTATATATATATTGAACAGTTAAATAAATGCCATACTTATGTAAATACAAACATTTAAGTTAAGAAACACACTTAAAAACAAACAAGAAAAAAACGCAAGATATTTTAAAGAGAGCGGGAGACATAACTAGCCGGCCGGCTTTCAGAGCTTTTACACAAAGCAACAGGTTTTTTATTCCAGGTTGCGATTTTACTAATATGTAGTATCGATTCCTCGTAAAGAA
Organism: Lordiphosa clarofinis; assembly: GCA_018904275.1. Taxonomy (NCBI): domain Eukaryota; kingdom Metazoa; phylum Arthropoda; class Insecta; order Diptera; family Drosophilidae; genus Lordiphosa; species Lordiphosa clarofinis. The sequence goes on from JAEIGQ010000212.1 coordinate 327,395, forward strand.
ATTAAATTGGCCATACTTAAGCTTAGTACTCAGATAAACTAAGTCGATGGCGACGTTTATCAACTCTATTTACAAACAAGAAAGAAAGCCGCCCAAGCCCGACTATAACATAGTATATACTCCCAAGAATTTGTATAAATATATCTGATCAAGTTTAGTTAGAAGCCACACAAAGCGACAAAAAAGCCATAAAGTTGGTCGAAGTACTGCCCAGCGCCTACCTATCATAATTGTTTGTTTTTTCTATAACTCGACAAACGTTCATCCAATCTTTATTATTTGTGTGGCAAATCGATAAATAATATTGATTCCTAAATATGCGTAGAAGAAACAGCAACTTAAACAAGTAAGAATGTTAGTCAAGCCTGACTGTAGTTTAATCTGTACCTGCAGTAGCAGCTGAAAGCATCGCTGCTGCGCTGCGGCAGCGAATGTTCTTTAGTTACAAAACAAAAGAATTGAAAATAAACCTAATCAGCTGCAAGTATAAGTCGGGAATTGCACGGTGAAGCAATTTTTTAATGATTTTTTTAAAAATCTCGGGCCTGCACAGTGGGCGAAATGGCCAAAATTTTGGCATAAATTAGACCTAGCCAGTTAGAGGGCTGTAACTTGGAACATTTAATAGTAGTAGCATAAAAAACAAAAATTTTTTTTAATTTCAAGGGTTAAGGTTGGAATAAAAGAAAATAAAAATAAATAAAAAGTTTTTAAACAATTTTTTTTATTTTTAAAATAAAACACAAATTTTTTTTACAAAATTTCAAAAGATTCAAATTTTGTTATTTTTTGCCAATTTCGATACGTTCTTCCTCACTACAGGTTTTTTCTCTAATACTGTTTCGAAAACATAGTTCTCCAAACCCAGAAGGTGTTGGCTACTTAGGGCAGGTTGATTATACGCGTTTCTTTCACTACATCTTTCAAGTAATACATATATGGACGGGTCACTTACATTGGTTTTTTGCTTAATACATACCTTTATATGAATATATGGGCTAATCCGAAAATTTTTAAACCAAGGGTTGAAAAATAAAGTTGTCCAAAATCCAAATGTTTGTTAATGGAATAATAGGGTACATATTCAAGCTTCTAAATATTTAAGCAATATTGTTCTACGGTGGTTTGTCTGCTCTTGGCAGAGGCATACCTACACCTTCCTCTTGCTTCTATTAATTCTTGAAAAAAAGGGTTTTTTTATTGGTCACAAAAATGGTAAAAACAGTCGTTATAGTATTTTCCGCTTAGCAAAACATAAAGTTTGTTTCATTTCCTTTAATTTAAGGTACTCATTATATTTGTAGGATATCTAATATATATTAAAAATTTAAACTAAAAATCGGTTTGCTGTGTGTAACGTCCGCAACGGAAAATTGGTTTTTTTTAATTTAGCAGAATGAATTTTAATAATTCGGTTATCCAAACTAGCTTTATAAACAGAGTTTTTTATGCCCTTTAAACTGATGAAAAAAACAAGTGAGAAAGTCGGTCAAGCCCGACTATAACATACTCTGCACCTGGAGTAGAAGCTGAATACAATGCTGGTGCTGCGCTCATCTCAAAGTCTCTCTCTCTTTTTCTCTCTCTCTCACCCTTTCTCTCTCGCTCTCTCTCTCTAAGATTGTGTGGTGATAGTTGTGAATGGGTGGGAGGGGGGTGGGGCAAGGGCGAAGTACTTTTTTGCTCATAACTTGAGAACCGCTGATCCGATCTTTATCATTTCTTCGGCAAATCGATACATTTTGCTAATTACTAACTATCTCTAGAAGGTACGAAACGTCTATCTTAAAAAATTTAGGAGATATAACGTTTTTTCCGAATTGCGGGGGCGGGAGGGGGCGTGGCAAAAATAGAAAATAAACTTGATCTGCCTGCAGCTATAAGAAACATTTGTCCCATACATGTCAAACCTCTATCTCTTACCATCTCCGAGATCTGTTTGTTCATACGGACGGACGGACAGACGGACGGACAGACGGACGGACAGACGGACGGACAGACGGACAGACGGACAGACGGACATGGCTATATCGACTCGGCTGTTGATGCTGATCAAGAATATATATACTTTATATAGTCGGAAATGATTCCTTCTCCCTGTTACATACTTTTGCACAAACTTAATATACTCTATGTACCTTCGGTACAGAGTATAAAAATATACCTTTATTACACATATTTTTGGAAAACGTTAATGCCAAAATGTGTAACGTCCGCAACGGCAAGAAAATACTCAAAAATTTTTTTTTTAATATGAGGTGGAAATAGGTGTCTATAATGGATTATTGCCTGCTGAGTCGGAATCTGGGCTCTAAATTGCTCTAAGTTGTCGAGAATCCGAAAAACATAACCTCAAAGTAACAAAAAGTGTGTATAAAAAGTATTAATTTTAATAATTAATAAATATCAATAAAAATCGGAATTTCCAACATCGGAAAATAAAAACCCAAATGAATTCGAGTTTAATCATTACAAACTGAATTTCAAGCCAATCGGATGAAAAATAATTTTTTTGCAAGCAGAATTTTACGGAAATTTTCCACGTGGGCGGATTTTTCAAAATCGGAAAAACACGTGTCGAACTATTTCGCGTACTAAGCTTACAAACCCAGTTTCAAGTCAATGGGATGAAAAAAAAATTTTTTTTATATAATACTATTTGGGTCAATGGAAAAAGTGTAACGTCCGCAACGTAACGTCCGCAACAGCACAAAAATGAAGATATTTTAATAACGGGACCACTTATCATTCTTTTGAAAGCTGGGTTGAATTGGTCATATATTCTACTAAATATTTTGTTATTAGACTTTTTTTTTTTTTATTATGCAAAATTCGCTAAAAAAAAATATGGAAATGCACATAAGCCTCAATATAGACTTCCATTTTTTATAATGTCCGCAACGAAACTTTAAACAAGCATAACTTTTTTTCAAAAACAGGTAACCTATTATCTTAAATTATGTTTGAAAGTACTCCCAAAGAACTGCATTTTGCACCAAAAGTATTTCAAATATACCAAAGTGGACGCCAGCTGTGTCAATTTTAAGAAGCAAATTTGCGTACAAATGTAACGTCCGCAACGCAGGATTAGCCCATATAACCAAACTTTTAGGTAAAACAACGAGAACTTTATATTTCACAGCTAAATTAATAAAAACTGCAAAAATGCGGGAATTAATTAAAAAGCACTTGCCAAATCATATCTTGTGTTTAATGGCTCACAGCTGTTCAGTTATCCATCGAAGGGCTTTCCGATAACTTTTAGAAGCGAGTCAAAGTATCGGTAATCGATGTATAATGAAAACTTAAAACTTTTTCAAACTTGAAAAATTGAATTTCTACGCGCTAGAATGGCCGTTTCGCCCACTGTGCGTTGGGTCAAATTTTCCAACATTAGAAAATCACATTTTAAAACTGCTTTTACGGCCTTTCATTCCTATGGCAGCAATATGCTATAGTCATCTGACTTCGATCTAACTTGGCAGAATTGTGTGATAGTATGTATTTATCATTGATCAGTAACAAGATTGGGTGCGATAGCTTGGAAAACAAAAAATTTTTTTTTATTTTTTCCTGCTTAGTCTATAAGCGAGAAAGATATATTTAAATTAATATATGAAGCTGGGCCATACGAATGCTTTTGGAATGCTGGCTCTAAAGAGCATTCTAATAGAACAGCAAGGGACAATGCCTGGAGAGACATTTACACTAAATTTGACGAAAAGTATGTGGAACATTATCTACGCGCGAAGTGGTCGAATCTACGAATCCAATATGGGAGCAATGCTGCAGGAATAAAATCAGAATCTGGCACGCCATGGAAGTTTCACGCTGCAATGAACTTTATTGGCCAAGTTGAGGAATCGCAGCGAGCAGAAACTTACAGCAATATATTGGACCCAAACTGGTCGTTTGTTAGGTACATATATAATGAACTAAAAGACTTGCCCAAAGACGAAGCCAAAATATTACGTCAGGAGATATTACTGAAATTTTTTAAAAAGTGATATAAAACCAAATGATATAAAAATACATATTTATTAAGAATTAATGTTTCCATTGACTTCAATTCTTAATTAAATATGACAGTACTGCAATCGGTCTTCGCCTTCTCTTGTAAAAAAAAGGCTAACTCTTCCCTGATCGCCTTTGCATCATTGCTTAAATACAAACGGTGTGTCCCAAGATCGATAAATGTTTCTGAGTTAGGATTTAGCCGCCATTCTCCTGGAACTATTTTTCCATTTGGTGTTTCTCGATACGTAGATTTCCTCATGATCAAGAAGTTATAAAGAACACAACTTGCTGAAATCACTAGGGCGAGCTTGGCTCTTCTTCGTTTCTTCTTTTTCAAGTACACATAAATATGCAAAAAAAAATTATATTGTTTGCTCAAACAAATCAGCCTACTTGATTTATAAATTTAGTAGATTGGGCAAAAAAGAGACGCAAATTATTTGTGGAGGGGAAATATTTGGAGGGGAAAAATATATATACTTTATATGGTCGGAAATGATTCCTTCTGCCTGTTACATACATTTGCACGACTTTAGTTTATCCTTTTTACTCTACGAGTAACGGGTATAATTAGTTGCCCACTTCAGAAATATTTACCCACATGTAAATCATATTTAAATTTACTTATGCAGGCAAGATTTGCTTAAAATAAACTATCATATACTTGGAGGTGGGAAATATATTAAAAACTTTTTGAAATGATGAATATATATTAATTCTGGAACATAATCTTTTCAAAGTTATAGCCAACCAGCCGGGTGCATCTTTCTTGAAGTTTTCTACTGGATGTGGAGACACCCTCTCGCTAGTGGCCAAAGATGTTGGCATATTTCAAACTTTTCTAATATGTTGGTAAATCATGCGCATGGATCGATATTAGCGAAATAATAAGCTTATCGAGTGTTAATCAGATATCGCTCATTTTTTCAAATTTTTAAAATTTTTTTTTTAAATTTTTTTTTTTAATTTTTTAAAAAAAGGTTTGTTTATATTAAAAAAAAAAAAAAAGGGGTTTTGGGGGTTTAAAAAAAAAAAAAAAATTTTAATAATATAAAAACCAAAAAAAAAAAAAAATAATAAAAAAAAAATAAAAAAAAAAAAAAAAAAATTAAAAAATAAAAAAAAAAAAAAATTTTATTTTTTTTTTATTTAAATAAATTGATATGTTCTGCAATTCTATGGAAAAGGGAGTCCTGTACGAAATTAGTCAGCCTTAAAACAAATAATGTTTTCCAAAACCCGAATCTTTTATCGTCTGCAATATTTGTATCTTGACGCGGGTTAATTAATTAAACACATATTTACACAGACCTCCGCTTCTTTGGTTATTAACCGAATAAAGGGGGAAAAATGTCAACTCATTTGGATATCATTTGTCAAAATATAAATCGAAGCTTGTTTCAAAGAATGAGTGGAAAAAATATTACATAATCATGCACAAAACGAACAGAACAAAGCGAGATGTTCCGCCCCGGCACCTTATCGATATTCAAAAATCGTAATCGAACAGAAGAAGAATACAAATAAAAAATTGAAACATGAAAAACGCAACAGCTTCTCACATGGCTGGGCATCCGTTGGAGGCAACCCGCTGTCAAACAGGTAACCCAAAAATAGCTCCGTCCCTGACTTTGACTTCATGACCCATACCATGGTGGGAGTGTCCCGTGTTGTTGTTTTTGTTATTTTTTGGAGCTGTCATGCATAATAAAATTCCAATATATCTGACCGTACGCCTTCACCTTGTCTTCGTTCTCAATTGCGGATCCTTATCAAACACGAAAAGTGACGTGAGCTTGGGCTCCGAACCCAAAAGATGATGATGCACACACACACAGCTAGCCGAAACAGTCCCACACCCAAAATGGGTATAGTATAAAGAAGTGTTGGGTTTTATTGGCCAACGGTCATTTGATGCCACTGACACTGACCCACAAAACACCGACCTAAGAGCAAAACCAAGCCCAAGCCCGCTTACAGGTAAGGTGAGAAAAGTTTGGCCCTCGTCTTGCTCATCCCATGATGAATTCTGTTGTCTGGACAAGGGCTTGAGTTTGCAAAATTATTTATTTAAAATTAGGTAAGAAAGTCGGAATAGCCCGACTGCAATATTCTCTGTATCTGCCAACTTTCAAGGGTGATCGAAGGGTGTGACTTACTTGATCTGCCTGCATACAAGTCCCTGTTTGATCTGTAGTTAAACGTTTCAATTCCAGTATAACGTTCAAATTTATGCCAGAATAAAGCCATTTGGCATTATTTATTTAGGAACAAAGTAACATTTTTTAAAATTCACAATCCCATCCCATGGCCATCAATAGTCTGGTCCCCCAACTCTACGTATACAGAATAAATATCATTTATGTGTAAAAGGGTCTAAGGAAAGAAACGTAATGGCCAACCAGTCGATGTTTGACACTGTTAACCCTTTGTCACTTCCATTGACAGTTCAATAATGCGTCATTTGGCATGGCAAGAATGTTGGTAAGAGGAAGGAGGTGCAAGGGGAGAAGTCCTGAGTTAGTTGTCACATTAAAAAACTCGTCACTGATAGCAGGTACCAAAGAAACATTTTGCTAAAGGGTATTGCGGATTATCATGAAGTTGGCAGGAACGAAGATTGAAGTTTAGGGGAGTTTAAGATATAAATCTTGGGAAAATCAAGGGTGCAGATGACAGCCGAAAGGACATGCGACATGTGCTCTACCATGATGTGGTGGGAAAAAGGGCATCTCTACTTCGACTTGGTAGATGCCAGTTGCATTGCCTCTTTCATTTCTTTTTGTGGGGCCTGTTCTTTGACTTGTGTCTTGGCTTTCATTGAGGCTTCTTCTTGGCTCGAGCCTCGGCTCATGCTCATTCTTATTCTCAATCGCTTGTCGCTTGTCGCCTGTCGGATGTCACATTAAATTCGCATTATTTGCTTGAAAAATTTTTGTCTTCTCTCTGCTCTTCTCCGAAGTGATGCATCGCTCAGTGATAAGAGTCGTAACGCATCTTAATGACTTTTACTGCATTTGTTGGCAGCTTCTTTATTTGCCAAGTGATAAATGGTCGGTTGTTTTTGGCGACTCAAATGCCTTTTAATTGATTCATCATCAGTTTGGTTATTGATCGTCTGTCATTTTCATTGGTTTCAAGTTACCAATTTGTGGGACCCACCAAGTCGCTGGAATTGAGGGCGCAGCTGTAAGTTTTGTTTCATGGTCTGGCAAACTGCACCTGTCACGCCCCGCCCCGCCTCCCGTTCCCACTCACGCCAACTCCACGGAACTGTCGTCAAACTCATTTGCGGCCCAGCCGGGGAAATTAACAAACACTATTTAACATTTCTATTTTTACGAGTTCAACAGAAAATCCATAAAATCAAACGGAACCCACCCGAAACAAAAACTTCCCGCTGTCAATTTTATTTGCGACAAATAAACAAATAAGAAATTTTATTTAAGTGAAATGAGCTTTCCACCAAAAAACACAAAATAAGCGGAAACCTAATTGAAAGAAGCCACGCAAATTGAGTTAACCAAGCGGAAAACCAGGCCATTAAAATTGGACTGCAAGCCGAGGAGAATGGAGACGGAAGTGTGGGAGTTGTTCAAAACTTGTTTCGAACCGAATCGATTTATGGCATTTGCAATTGTGTGGCAATTTAATAGCAATTTGTCCCCAAAAATTGATGAAACTTTGACGAAATGCAATTGGAAAATTGTCACGGGTTGAGAGTCCAACTCTGGCTTCGGCTCAACTGGCTGCACACACAAGCACATACACAATAGTAACAATGGCAACAGCAAACAACGTCAGCCATGGACTAATACTATTTTGTCAAAATTCGACAGTTGGTGTGTCAATTGTGGGCCAAATTTCTCTTAACTTGCTTGAGATACAATAGAATAAGAGATAAGAGGAAAGAAGGAGGAGTGCAGGAGCAACTACAAAATGTGCAAGGTTTTGTGAGTTCGAATCCTGCCTGTTCCGCTCGGTTCAGGGCTTTTATATACTATTTGGAACCCCACATGGATAATTCCCATTAAAAGTGGTAATAAGCGTTATGTTTTCTCATACATATTTTCATAGGAAAACAATAAAAATAAACTTATATTAGCCAATTTTAATTAATTCATAACCCGTTTGAAAATATTTAGTTTCAAGGTCGCGCTACATTTTTTTTATAATGGACAATAGAAGCGCTCGAAGAGTGGAACTCTAACCGCACTAAACTACTACTGGTATTACTTCGCCTGAGGGAATGTCCTTTGGCTCACCTAGGATTCTCTCCTATGTATGGTATTGCGCTCATCATCGGCGTGACGCAGTTTTTGGTAAACTATTGTGGCCATGTTGCTTACTGCATACCAATTCTCTTCCGAGTCAAGCATGATGCTTACCAGGGTACAAGCGGCTGGTGTCCTCTCCACCCTCATGCTAAGCTCGTTTCTTTCTCGATTAAATGTCGGACAGACAAAAAATATATGTTCTGCGTCTTGTGGGACCCCCCGACAGTCGGTACAGGTTGGGTCGTCCTCGTGCTTTAACCTCCATCCGATTTTGATAAGATAAGTTATAGCCATTAGAAGACTAAAAATTTAGGAGAGTGAGTTTCACATTGAAGGTAACAACATATTTAATGTTGGTGCTGATCGCAGTGGGGGCAGTTTTTGTATGCTTATTCTGCTATGCCCTTTGTGTTGAAACAGATAATATTCATAACTAGAAAGTGTAAAGTCGCTACCATTGTAAACAAAAAGTGTTTCTTACTAATACTACTTTCCGACCGATCGTTCCAATGGCAGCTATATGGCTGCTGATCAAGAATATATATACTATAAGTGGTCGGAGATGCTTCCTTCAATGCGTTACAGACATCTGAACAATTTTAATATACCAAATCCAAGGGTATAACAACTTTACTGCTTATGTACTTCGAAAATAGGTATAGTCTAAGTACAGAAAACTATGGGCCGGCTTCTCTTCTACCAGATAGCTGCCATATATCAAATTAACTCAAAATTTGCTAAGTTATTTGTTATTTTAATAACAGATAGCTCTGTAGACTAAAACGCTTTTTAACGAGAAGGCAAAGCTAATTTTGTCAGTGACGAAATTGTTATTCCCCTGCAAATGTTTCGAAATATCAGAGATAAAAAACTGAAAAACAAAATTGTTTAAAGAAACCCATCGGACGTGGTCCAGGCAGCAGATAGTCACGTTTTAGCCAAATATTGTTGGATGTTATTTTAATAATCGCAAAACTTGAAAAAGTTAACATTAAAAACAAAAAGGATTTTCAATAAGACCAATTTTCGACCGATAGTTCCTATGCAGCTATATGCCATAGTCATCCGAGTCGGTCGGTTCGGACAGATCAGCAGCGTGCTGTAAAAAAAAGACTTAGGGCCGTTTTCTCATGTTCCTGTTTTTGCTCAAATCGAAATCCACCTAGATTTCGCAACTAGGCGGATTTTGTGCAATCGGTTGTCTCATGTAGATTGATTATGAATTTGGGCATTTGCGTCACGGTCACACCGGCTGGGCTGCCATGGCACTAAAAGAAAGTTAGCAGCCCCTGTGCCATCGCTAATTTGTTGATACGTCTATTGCGCGCCAATTTTGAAAATGAAAGCAATTTTTTTTGTTCGGAAACACTTGTTACTGTGATTGGAGATTAAGTAAAAGGACTATAGCTAAGTTGACACAGGCAAATAATTTGGCCAAATTTTGATATAAATTTGGACAAAATTTTGATATAAATTTGGACAAATTTTGATATAAATTTGGCTATATAGGCCAAATAAAGGAACTTTTCAGCCTTTCTTGATCAAATTTAATGCGTATGAAACCATAGTTAATGTTTTAAATACAGTAAAATTATTAATCAAGGCTATTTTAATCACAATTTGGCCAAATTAGTTACCTGTGTGAACTCGGCTTAAGCAATGACCTAGGGGAATTAGTAAGCGCATCTGTCTCTTCAGCAATGTCTGCAGGTGTCTTGTATACCAAAGGCACATACAATATTTTCAATTTTTGGTTTATTTATTAACAATTCAAACTTAACTGTTTCTAGCAGCAGTTGTTTAAAGTTTTCAAATATTTTTCAGTGTGACCATATGCGTGCACACATAAAAATACCTAATATAAATCGTCATGTACATTGTTTTCAAATCAATGAGGATGAAGTACATTGCTACGAAATTCATCTAGATGGTCAGCCATGAACATGAGCAAACGAAATGCAGCAAATCCACCTAGATTTGCAAAAACAGCAACATGAGAAAACGGCCCTTAGTGCAAAGATTCAGCTCGATAGCTTAAAAACTTGGAGACTAGTTTGCGTAGACGGACGAACCAAGCTTAATCGACTCAGCTCGTCGCCTTGATCAAAAAAGTATATATACTTCTTAGGGTCGAATAAATTTTTTATGCATTCAGCTTCTGAAACATACCTTTGCAAGGGCTTAATAACTCTTCATTAAATTTTTGTTGTTCAACTTAATTTCTTTTTAAATAAAGCACCCGATTCCTCCTCCAGACGTCGACGTGAAACGCCCTCACAAAAGGGCGGACGCGAGACTCGGGAAAAACACCTTACTGTTTAAAATAAGTGATTGGAACCAAAGGAAGAACGAGAGACGAACGTGCATAGGCGATTCTATTTTAAGACCACACATCATGCTAATAAGTTTGAGCTAATTTTGTTAGTGCAAAGTCTCCTAAGTCCACAAGTTAATATGCGATTTGGTGGATAGACTATTACTTGATTTTACTCATTCATGGTGCGTCGTTCTTAGGACTCGCGGTCAACGTGGGTTTACCATGTTGATTTCGTGTTGCTTACGAATCCTGGTTGCTTGTGTTAACAGTTACTGCGTTTATGCCAAATCATTTCCTGAAATGGGTTTAAAGAGCTGTAATCACCACCAAACGCCGAATTCTGACCGCAACTAAGTTGGTTGTGCCAGATCTTTTTTGTATACTCTGTACCGAAGATACATAGAGTATATTAAAGTACATAAGTATTTAACAGGGAGAAGGAATCATTTCCGACTATAAAAAGTATATATATTCTTGATCAGCATCAACAGCCGAGTTGATATAGCCATGTCCGTCTGTCCGTCCGTCCGTCTGTCCGTCTGTCCGTCCGTCCGTATGATCAAACAGATCTCGGAGATGGTAAGAGGTAGAGGTTTGACACGTATGGGACAAATGTTTCTTTAAGCTGCAGGCAATCAGTTTATTTTCAATTTTGCACGCCCCTCCCGCATGAAAAGTTAATCTCTACAGTTTTGAAGATAGACGTTTCGTACCTTCTGAAGATAGTTAGTAATAAAAATGTATCGATTTGCCGAAGAAATGATAAAGATCGGATGAGCGGTTCTTAAGTTATGAGCAAAAAAGTACATCGCCCCCGCCCCACCCCCTCCGACCCATTCACAACTAACACCACACAATCTTAGAGAGAGAGAGAGAGCGAGAGAGAGAGAGAGAGAGAGATTAAGAGTAAGAGAGAGAGAGAAAAAGACAGAGAGACTTTGAGATGACCGCAGCACCAGCATTGCATTCTGCTTCTACTCCAGGTACAGAGTATGTATAGTCGGGCTTGACCAACTTTCTCACTTTTTTTTAATTTCACATGTGCGTTGGTCACTTTCGGGGGTGCTACAGAAACCTCTTCCAACCAAATTCCAACCGAATTCCAATTCTAAGGTGACACAGAAATTTTTTTTGGTTGGTTTCAAACTTCCGGAGATTTAGCAAACCTCTTTTCTCACTAGCTCCCTCTGTCGATGGTGGCGCTCACTACATGGCAGCTAGCGGATTAAGGGATGGAAACTTATTCCTCATGATTGGCGCCAACAAATTTTTAAATTTTGCTTTATATTTATGGAAAAAATTAATTAAATTTGAATTATAATTTAAAAATGCATCATATATAACATTATTAAAAACTAACTAAAACAAGGGGAATTATTTGGCGAGAGATTCAGCCCTGTTTTTAGAGCTGGAACTTCAACTTCAACAACTGTTGTTCTAAGTAGATTTTCTAATAAAAAATTCTCTTGAATTTGTGTGGCATCAACCATCAAACCAACGGTCGGCAAAATCTCTAGAGATTTCTGTGGCACCCCCGTTTGTGAATTAACAAAAGCTGCATAAACAGGAACCAAATTTGACTCTGCAAATTGGAGAACTCGGAGATTTCGAAGCATAAACATAGTAAGTGTTCTCAGTGTGATTTTCCTACATATAGATTTAGTTCCTTTGCTAATGCTAGCACTAACTCATGCATTCAGACACTAGATAGTTTAGTAAAATGTCTCGCTTTGACAGAGTGAACATTGATACTGTTGTCAATTTAATTTTTTGCTTAGAGTGCACTGTTGCAGGGCTCTAATTCAAATGACTTCTTGTTGAAAAATTACTCATCCAGCAACAGCATTTATTGCTGAACATTTGCTTATTTTAAGTTTTACGACCCTCAGATCAGTCTAAAACGATGTACGACTGGACGACGTACCGTGGAAGCTCTCCCCTTGCTGTTTACATTTCGGCAAATCAAAGTTTGTAATTTTTTTATCGCACAAATATTTTTCGCCTACCTCACCAGATACAATTCAAGATAAATAAACCGACGACGAACAGCCAAAACATTGAGATAGTAAGATAACACATACCACGGAGTAAACGCGAGAGGGGAAAACACACAACAAAAAGTAGGCGCGATAAATTATTAAGTGACTGTGACGGGTCCTCTCCTGCGTCTTTGCTCCAGCTGGTGTGGAGTTTGTCACCCGAACGAGGCGGCAGACGTTGCCTTATCTTCCAGATGACGGGCGTTATTTCTGGTTGTGTTCTGTGTTTTTTTTTCCTTTCGCTTGCCAGTTAACTGTGGGAGCCAACAACTTAATTTGTGATTTATTTAGTTTTGTTGTTGCCGTTGAAATAGTGGTTGCAAGATTTATGCAGTCAGCGGAGTTGCTTAATTTGTGAAATGAGCAAAAAAAGAAAGAAAAAATTAACTGACGTTGATAATAAATCAATTTCCTGCCTACACATAAAATTATACAGTTAATAATAAGCCGGCAAGTTGCGATTTCTTGCGGACAGCCCACGTATGGGCGATGGACGGGCTTTGGTTTTACTTCTGATCGGGTTGTCTGGGCGCTTTATCGCGCAAATCCATTTGCATCTCATCAACTTTTAGCTCATTGGCAAACTGGTCGAAGAAGTCCCAGCCTGGCCAAGGCATTGCGTGTCTTCACCAATTTGTTGGCAGATTAAACAAATTTCCTGCCAACAGCCACGCAATTTGTCTTAAACATTTGAGCTGAAGCAGGCCTCACATTTGTCTATGCTTGTCCATATGATATGATCTTTAATTCGCAAAACTCATTCCGATAGAATTGCGAGGATTTCCTTTAATTGAATGTGATCAGGTAGGATTTTAAATATCCTTCTAAAATGTTTTATTTTTTTATTTATTAGCAACTCTGTCTATTGTTGAAATATGTATTAGAATCAATACCAATGCACGCATGTATAACTATTATGTATGTATTTGTATTCAGCACCTTGCTGGATGAGAAGTAGAGGCGAACGCTAAATGGAAACCGCGTTTGCTCTGCACTCGCGAATAAACTTTCAAACCGAACACACGCATTTTATTCTTCTGCCCAGTCCCTTTTGGTTACCACTGCCTGACAAAGTTAATCCTGCCTCAACAGGTTATGGGCCCAGGTCACAGTAATAAAGTAATCATCGGGATTTGATATAGTCAACGGTCTATGTCTAGTTTGAGCAAAGGTGTTTTCGTGTGAAGTAAAATAGAAGAGTTTCGAACTCAAGGTCGTTTGAAAGACAGTCGCGTTTCGGCTTAAAATCGCGGGACGCACAATAGCAAAATGAGTGCCATGTACCAAATAGAAAAACTGGAGGAAAAGAACTATGATTCTTGGAGCATACAAATGCGCAGTGTTTTGGTGCATGCGGAGCTATGGAATGTGGCGTCGGGCGAACTAACGGTGTCGAACGCCAGTCAAGGCGTCAACTGGCCAGCGTTAGATCAAAAGGCTTTGGCCATGATCACTTTGAGTGTAAAGCCATCGCAACTGGGATATGTCAAGAACTGTGGAACGGCATATGAGGCATGGACAAAACTGAAAGACGTTCATCAGCCAAGTGGGCCAGTGCGAAAGGTTTCGCTTTACAAGAAGTTGCTCAGTTTACGTATGGCAGAAGGTCAGAGCATGCCAAGTTATTTAAATTTGTTCGGTGAAATCTTGGATCAACTAGCGGCGGTTGGAATTGAGATGAACGATGAGCTACGAGCAATCATTCTGCTTTCCAGTCTTCCAGCCGGCTATGAGAATTTCGTTGTCGCCATTGAGACGCGCGACAGTTTGCCTAGTTTCGAAATTCTGTGTATAAAGTTGAAGGAAGAAGGAGAACGAAGAGGCATAGCAGATACATACAGCGAGAATGCGCAAGCATTCACAGTTATGCAAAAGAAGAACAGTTGGGCAAAGTCAGGCACAAAGAAAAAATTTGCAAACGGTGCTTGCTTTAAGTGCGGAAAAACGGGACATGTGAAGGCACAATGTCGGAGTGAGAGCGCATACAAAGAAGAGAGCAAGAGAGATGACAACACACAGAGAAACAAACAGTTTAGCTTGCTGAATGCATTGGACGCTGGAAGTTTCGAGAAAACGAAATGGTGTTTGGACTCAGGAGCAACAAGCCATATGTGTTGCAATAAGGATTTGTTTTCGAGGCTGGAGGCACATACGGAGATGATCAGTTTGGCTAATGCGGGATTTCTAAAGGCCGAGGGCAAAGGAGAAGTTAAGCTGGAAACTGATTCCTGGACATTGACTTTGAATAATGTTCTGTATGTACCCAAGCTGGCAGGGAATTTTATGTCAGTGGCTCGAGCAATCGAATACAACAGTGTAGTGCACTTTGGACCGGGGATGGCGGAGATTGTCCAAGAAGGTGAATGCATACTAAAGGCGAAAAAAGTGGGAAACTTGTACTTATTTGAAGGCAAGAGAAATAATTGTTTTGCTGCTGTGGAAGATGAAGGAGCGCTATGGCACAGACGATTTGGGCACTTAAATTATCCAAGTCTAAAGGACGCTGCAAAGAAAAACCTAGTGCGCGGGATGGAAAAGGTGAATTTTTCTATCAAGCCATCATGCAAAACGTGCATGACAAGCAAGATACACGTTCAGTCGTTTCCAAAGGCGACAGAAAATCGTGCGTGTGAACTTTTGGAACTAGTTCACAGTGATGTATGAGGGCCATTTGAGACGAAATCGATTGGAGGTTCACGATATTTCTTATCTTTTATTGACGACAAATCCAGGCGAGTGTTTGTTTATTTCCTGAAGGGCAAAGACGAAGTCTTTAGCAAGTTTGTGGAATACAAGAACCTGGTCGAGCGACAAACTGGAAAGAAGCTGAAATGTATTCGCAGCGACAACGGGCGAGAGTATGTGAACAAGACGTTTGATGGATTTCTCAAGACAAATGGAATTGCACGGCAGCTAACAATGGCATACACACCGCAACAGAATGGAGTTGCAGAAAGAGCCAACCGTACTTTGGTTGAGATGGCCAGATGTTTGTTGGCGCAGTCAGGATTATGCGAGGCGTTGTCGGCTGAGGCAATCAACACAGCGGTGTATTTGCGGAATCGTTCGCCAACCAGCGCGCTAATCGAGATGACTCCAATGGAAGCGTGGACTGGTAAGAAGCCCTCTATCAGTCACCTAAAAGTTTTTGGTTCCGTTTCAGTGGCTTTAACCAAGGGACGCCACAGAAGCAAGTTTCAACCAAAAGGGAAAGAGTATCGCATGGTCGGATATTCGAGAGAAGCTAAAGGCTATCGGCTTTATGACGCAGAGACCCGGCAGGTGGTTGAGAAGCGTGATGTTCTTTTCGATGAGCATGACCAGCTGGATCAGGGTGATGGTGCGACCGTTACATTTGATTGGCCAGGCGGTAAAGATAATATTCAGACTCCGGGCGATGACAGCAGCGTGGGCGATGAGACCGAGCATAGCAGCGACAGCGATATTTCTGAGGATGAGGCAAATGTTACAAAACATAGTAGCGGCAATGATTCGTTCCAGAGTGCAACAGAAGACGATGTTGCTCAGGGGAGCGAGGCTCGTTTTGGGCCAGGAAGACCAAAATTGCTGAGGTCGGGCAGACCCGGTCGCCCAAAGAAGCAGTATAACATACTCAGCGCTATGGTTACGGGAGAACCGTCAACCATTAAGCGGCGAACATCATCACAGTGGCGTGAGGCAATGGAGAAGGAGTATAAGGCTCTGATTGCGAATCAGACCTGGGAGCTGGCAGATTTACCAGGAAATCAGCGGGCAATTGGCTCCAAATGGGTTTTCAGTCTCAAGAGGGATGCACAAGGCGGCATAGAGCGCTTCAAGGCGCGCTTGGTTGCGAAAGGATGTTCGCAGCAGTATGGTGTCAATTATACTGATACATATTCACCAGTATGCCGACTAGAGAGTGTACGTTTCGTGCTGGCGTTGGCAGCACAGTTGCAGTTGTATTTGCATCACATGGATGTATGCACAGCATACCTCAATAGCAACCTGACAGATACCGTGTACATGAGACAACCACAAGGGTACACTGATGGCCATCATCCCAAGGCGGCTTTATTGCTGAAAAAGGCTATATATGGATTGAAACAATCAGGAAGGGAGTGGAACTCCAAGCTTGATGGTGTGTTGAGGGGAATTGGCTTTATCCCGTGCAGCACCGAGCCATGCTTATATCAAAAGCGAGGTGGAGGTAATTTGTCACTAATTCTTGTTTATGTTGATGACCTCCTTCTAGCATGTCAATCGAAACTGGACATGATGGAAATAAAGGCTGCGATTTCGAGATCCTTTGATTGTACTGACAAGGGTGCATCAAATCTGTTTCTTGGTATGGAGATTCAGCGGGAAGGTGAACTCGGAGATATCTTTTTGGGTCACTCGCAATATATCAAGGAGTTGTTGCGGCGCTATGGTATCGAAAATTGCAGACCAGCAGCTACGCCTTTAGATGCAGGGCATCAGGTGGCGTGTGACAACATTCGGTGTCAAAAGGTGGACCCAACACTATATCAGACACAGATCGGTGAGCTGATGTGGCTGGCGCTTACGACAAGGCCGGATATTTTGCACTCAGTGGCAAAATTGGCACAGCGGAACAAAGAGCCGCACAGTGAGCATCTGGCAGGTGTGAAGCACATCCTGCGTTATCTGGCGTCTACAGTTGACATGAGGCTGCACTATAAGAAGTGCGAGCAAGCGTTTGTTGGCTATGTTGATGCTGACTGGGGCGGTGATCAAATCGACCGTAAATCGTATACTGGCTATGTGTTCCTATTAGCTGGTGGTCCGATATCTTGGAAGTCGGAAAAGCAACGCAGTGTGGCACTTAGCAGCACGGAAGCTGAGTATATGGCGCTTTCGTCTGCATGCAAGGAGGCAATTGTCATGCGGAGACTTATTGTGGAGATTGGCTGCGGCGATCCTAACACCCCTATGGCGCTATATGGAGACAACTTGAGTGCGCAGCAACTGGCGAAGAATCCTGTGCATCACGCAAGGACCAAACATGTAGACATTAGGTATCACTTTGTTAGACAACTTGTATCTGAGGGTCTTATTGAATTGAAGTATGCTTCGACAGATGTCATGATAGCCGATATATTAACTAAGAATCTGCCGAAGAAAAAGCATAATGAGTTTACAAATATGTTAAATTTGAAATGAATTTTTGTAAACATGCTTGCATTGAGGAAGGGTGTTGAAATATGTATTAGAATCAATACCAATGCACGCATGTATAACTATTATGTATGTATTTGTATTCAGCACCTTGCTGGATGAGAAGTAGAGGAAAACCGCGTTTGCTCTGCACTCGCGAATAAACTTTCAAACCGAACACACGCATTTTATTCTTCTGCCCAGTCCCTTTTGGTTACCACTGCCTGACAAAGTTAATCCTGCCTCAACATCTATTGTCTACATTGATTGAAAAAAAGGATTTGTGCAGCCAAATGAAACTCTAATTAATCACGTGGACTATCAAGGCAAGAATAGGTCAATCTTTTTACATCGACTTATGAAATTACAATGTATCGAAATTCCGAAGAAATGTTCGTTTGAAATACTAAAATGAACTATTTGCAATCTAATTGTATACACAAATACATATGCAGCAAATATTTGTGGAATAACAAGAACCGCACACGAAATCATTTTCAGCCAACAACAAAACCGTTGCTCGGAGAGAAAAAAGAGACAAATAACATTTAAAGTTTGTGTCTCTCGTTAATAACTCTCCCAATGTTCAGTTTGCTTTACTCACGTCACTGACCGAAAAATCAAAAACAAAACTCTCTCGGGCTTCCTAGAATTTCGCTTACTGTTCAGTGTCTGTGGTTAAACACACAGCACTGATCGGTCTAAGAGCAACCCCATACCAGACGCAATTTAGTCCTAAAATGCGTGCTTATCGAAGACCAAACTGTATAAATGTTAGTTGAAAAGGTTGCAGACTCAAAAAACGCCGGAGTTTAGCTTAAGCAGAGAGCGTTCAGTGTGAGAGAGAACAAGAGAGCGCATATAGTTTTTCGCATACTTTCATATTGTTAGCCGAGCCTATGCTGTTAGCGTACAAACCGATGCATACATACAAAGAAAACCTTTTGAATGAATGAGAGGAAAACAATGTGTATCTCTCCTCTCACAACCAAAGAGAGGCAGAGTACGTAGTTAAAGGTTGTTTCGGTACCTTTATTGAAGAGATCGAGTTGACACAGGAAAACGGGGCACTGATTTTTGTGACCTTTGGTTTTTATTGTTAGCCAGAAGCTGTGCGTGACGGCTATACGCACCGGAAACAACAACGAAATCATTCGCAGCCAACAACAAAACCTTCGCTCGCAGAAAAAGGGTAGAGAAAACACATAACAAGTTGATGTTGCTCTACGTACACCCAGAAAATTTTCTTTCTAAAATAGGCCAAAATCGCCCTTAAATTAAGAAATTCGCCCATATTTTTGCGCCTTGGGTAAGTTCGCTTTGATATTAGAAAGGGCCTTTCATAAAAAATACAACTAAAGTACAGGCCAAAAACGACCTAAAATTTAGAAATGCTTTTCTAAAAAATAAAAAATTGTGTTGTAGATTCTAGAGCAATTTTTCTAAAAAACTCTTAGACAATTTTAGCTGTTAGGTCGATTTAAAATTCCCAAGCGGTTATGGCACCGCTGGCATAAGGAGGAAGCAGCTGACAGTAAACACTTAAAAAAAAGTTTTAGGGGGAAGTAGGGTAGAACCGACCACAGACCAACCCGTGTGTGGTGGTTGTGTTTTTGGATCCACCCCACCACAACCCTTCGGTTTTTAGGGTTTGTCCAAGCCAGCACCACCTCCTCACACCAAACTACTTTTTCCTAACCTATAGAGATAGATATATATCTAATTTAGAAATAAGCGCATTAAAAATTTTGTTTTACTTACTTTACTGGGACTTGAACACAGGTCCTCTCTCTCAAATACTGAACACTCTGACGACGCCTTAGCCCACTCACTATTTGCCTTATACAAAACGTGGCGACATAACCATAGTAATAATGTACACAGTTGGTCAAGTTGACCATTTGCTTAGCAAACGTGGAGGCCTGGAATCAAGTCCCAGTGGAGCTGCTTTTTCTTCTCATTTTATTTTTTTTTAAATGTTCTTTTTAATGTTTTTTTATTTAGCAAAATCCTGAGTAAAAATCATACTTAAAAATTTGTGTGGCGTATTTGGAGCTTAAGTACTAACATTTGCCACTTAGAACAAGAGTCATGGTCGAGTGGATAAGACATTAGAAAATGTCTTATTGGGATCCAATCCCCGTAGGAACATACTTTTTTCTCATTGAATGGTTCTTTTTTAAATTTTTTTTTTAGATGTATATGCCAAATCACAATTGTTTTTTTTTTTATTTTAAATGTTTTTAGCATTGCCTTTATTTTATACAATCCTTTAATCGATTACTACATGGTGTAACGCATGTCAAGACAAAGCAAAAACTTGCTCAATACTACATCAGTGCAATATAACTACATACTTCAGGCATAGCGAATGGACATTCGTGTGTGTAAACAAATGCCATCACATAGACGGCTTAGTCGTTAAACCCAGTATAGCGCAGTGCAATTTTGCAAACATTTTTAGAAAGGTCGAAGGATTTAGAAAAAATTTCTTAAAATTAGGGTTTAGTTTCTTAATTTTTGGGCAAAGTACCCAAAATTTTTAACAATTATTTTCTAAAATCAAAGCCGAAATTACCCTAAAAATTAGAAAAGGCAATAAAGCAAATTGACCCTAAAATTTAGAAAAAATATATTTTTCTAAATTTAAGAAAGTTTTTCTAAAAAAATTCATTTTTAGGGCAACTTTTCTAAAATTTAGACAAATATTCTTAAAGATAGAAATTTTTTCTAAATTTAAGGGCGATATCGATTCTTGGGTGATTTTCTTAAATTATAGAAAAATAATTTTCTGAGTGTATAGCCATAAGATAAGCGTGAAGCTAATACGCGTGCGTCTCACTTTGCGCTTCCCTGATCTGGAGGGAGCATCCGTGGTCCAAAAAAAGAAGAACTCTTATGCTGCAAACTGTTGAGCGGAAGCAACTGTGTACAGCCGTGAAGTCGAGAAACTTAAGGTTAAGACATGCACAGTTCTGAAACAAAATTCCCTGAAAATTCCAAGCCACAACAGATGCAGTGGCAGCTATTATTATGGTCATCCGACAATGACTAATTTTAACATTGATAAATGCATTTAATACTGATAGGCACTGCACTGAAAGGATAAAGGATTTTTCTCACTTAACTCCATATTCCAACCGATCAGGCACTCACAGGAACTTGTCTTTCATATTTTAAAACGTATTTAGGTAACATAATTGTATGTTCGGTATTAATTTGCACGATTTATACCATCTGAAATGTCCATTGAAAATATTTCTTTTTTAATTTTTTTGTCTTTTAAATTTTTGTAATTCAGTTATTATCCACTTAATTCTGAAGTTCGCCTTTTTTAATTAAAAAACTTGCAGACTTCTTAATTTTGCTTGCACCCCAAATCCCAGGACAACAATGAAACTTTTTTCCCCAAAATCTCCAACTCAAGTGCACTTTTCAATTTGACAAAGGTAGCCCAAGCAGGCCAAAAAACAATTTTTACACTTTCTTCGTTTTCTTTAAGCTTCCGAAACTACTTACGATGCCTTGAACTTCATTTCCGTAGCCCGGCCCAAGCCACAAAAAGGGACCTTTCTGGCCTTTGGCCATAAATCATTGCCACACTGCTAAGAAAAAAAAGGTACATTTTATATGAAAATTTCAAGTCGAGCAACAAGTTTTGTTTTCATCTGCTTTATTATTAACCAAGGTAAATAGCAAAAAAGGCTAAAAAAACAGCAAAGAAAACCAAAACCAAAAAGGTAACAAGGACTACTTGCTCAAGTGTCCTCCTTTGCCTGATATTAATGAGTTTTGGCGTTAAAATTAATTGCATTCTGTAACTTGGTTGAAGACTTTTCAGTCCCACCCCCGCTGAGGTTTATCGGAAAATAAAGGGCCAGGCCAAGCCTAGGCTTGAGAAGGGACAATAGTTTTCTGGCCGGCAGAGCAAAGAAGCCAAAAGGATTCTACTTCTGTCATCTCATTTTTGGGCTGACACAGCAGGAGGCAAAAATATTTAACATTTATTTTAAGCTAAAAACCGAAAATGAAATGCGACAAGAGGCAAGTTGACGTCTAAAGAAGCCACAAACGGAATCCCTTTGAAAGGGCACTTTTTGGTTAGAGAGTGGGCTAATGAGCTGCTCTGGTAAATAACTGTAGCTTAAAGCATCATACTTATTAGATATGGCATAAATTTAAATTTGAAAAGGAGGAAATTACTAGGAAATGCTTGGCAGGAAATTATGGCTGCAAAACTTAGTAGCGGCATACAGTTCTTAAACAATGGTTCACAAAAACCACATTGGTTCCAACTTTTATATTGTAAAAGAGTTGAATTATTTATGGTATAATCTTGCCAATAACACTGTGCAACAACAAATACTTGATCAAGTCGAAACCAACAAAATCTTACAGGATATGATGGTAGTGTAAGAACCTTGACGATATCTCTCGGTTTTATTTGATTGCACATTCATGATTCTTGCTTGGGATTGGATTTAAGAACTCCATATTTTAAAAACAATTTTATGTCTGGGGCAAAGTTTGATTTTGGCCCACAACACACAACTATTTAAAAAAAAAACGAGAAGGCCAAGCTAACTTCGTCTTTGCCGAAGTTTATATACCCTTGCAAATGTTTTAATACATCAGAGATTAAAAAAAAATTTTCTAAATAAAACCCACTTTTCGACCGATAGTTCCTATGGCAGCTATAAGATATAGTCATCCGATTTTGACCAAAACTTCAAAATCTGTGAAAAAGCGTATAAAACTAATAATTGCTGAAGCGGGAGGCGTTAACATTAAAAACAAAAAGTTTTTCTCACAAAGACCCACTTTTCGACCGATAGTTCCTATGGCAGCTATAAGATATAGTCATCCGATTTTGACCAAAACTTCCAAATCTGTGTAAAAGCGCATAAAACTAATAATTGCTGAAGCGGGGGGCGTTTACATTAAAAACAAAAAAGTTTGTACAACAAGACCCACTTTTCGACCTATAGTTCCTATGGCAGCTATAAGATATAGTCATCCGATTTTGACCAAAACTTCAAAATCTGTGAAAAAGCGTAAAAACTAATAATTGCTGAAGCGGGAGGCGTTAACATTAAAAACAAAAAGTTTTTCTCACAAAGACCCACTTTTCGACCGATAGTTCCTATGGCAGCTATAAGATATAGTCATCCGATTTTGACCAAAACTTCCAAATATGTGTAAAAGCATATAAAACTAATAATTGCTGAAGCGGGAGGCGTTTACATTAAAAACAACAAGTTGTTCTCACAAAGACCCACTTTTCGACTGATAGTTCCTATGGCAGCTATAAGATATAGTCATCCGATCCGGTCGGTTCCGACATATTAGCAGTGTGCAGTAAAAAGAAGACTCTGTGCAAAGTTTCAGCTCGATAGCTTTAAAACTGAGAGACTAGTTTGCGTAGAAACAGACAGACGGACAGACAGACGGACAGACGGACAGACAGACGGACGGACAAAGCTCAATCGACTCAGCTCGTCGCCCTGATCAAGAATATATATAGTTTATAGGGTCGGAAATGAATATTTCTGTGCGTTGCAAACTTCTGGGCAAAATTATAATACCCTTTGCAAGGGTATAAAAAACACATCTTCATTCTAAGGTAGGTATTTCCTTTTCGGTCCTTAGTGAGGATGGGTGCTTTTTTGTGGTACCATTTCTTTTAAAAATTCTGAAGGATTCTTGACGTTTTGGCAAATGCTAAAAGTTGTTTGGGAGAACTCTTCGCCGCCTCTTCCAGAGAGAGGGAACTTGGATAGTGCAGATGTTTTAGTCTTGTCGTGGCGATTGCTGGGCAGCTGCAGATGAAGTGCTCTAGAGTTTCGGCTACTCCAGGCTCCTTACGTTTCCTGCAGGTGTCTGCTGTCGTGATGCCTAGCTTTTTCGCGTGAGCGTCTGCTAGGCAGTGACCAATTAATATGCCTATAAGCCAGGGTTCCCCAAGAAGAGAGCGCTAAAATGTGACTGTGTCTCTCTCTAACACACAACGAAGTACGACTTCGGCAAGCGTTCGGCAAGTAAGTTCGTGTCCCCGGGGCTATCGCTGGGGAACTCTGCTATAAGCACACTCTTAAAAAACTAGAACGATTAATTTGAGTACGAACGCTCTTGAAAAAAAAAAATGTAGTCGCTCTTAAATTTTTAAGAATTTCGCTCTTGGGATTGAGATAAATTCATTCTCAATGAGGTTCTATATGCAAAGGGAGTGAGGAAACGCAAGCTTTGAGAGAATAACGCTGGACGCGCTCTCTCAGAGAGAGACAGCGCATGCGCAGTTTGTCGTTGTCATATCATTTGACAGTGGCCGGCCTTTACTTCAGTTAAGGTTGAACATTAAGATTCTGCAAAATAAAAATAAAAAAAACATAAAAAAAAGATAAATAAAAACAAGTAAGTGTGTTGCGGTCGAGTGCCCCGACAGCAAAATCCCTGTCCCAAGTTATGTGGTTCCTATAGCTTTGAACTCCATTTATTTTAAAATTTATTTCACTAAATGGGCAGGCGCACTTGCATATCTTAGGTGTTTTTGCTCGGATCCCATTGTGGTATACAGAACAGATACATATTGCGCCTAACTAAATATGTATTAAGTCACTAGGTTCAAACTTAAAAATTGTAGCTCTGACAGTTTTTCGCGGTTAGAAGAAAATGGAGAAAGAACTTGCCAAACCTGGAGCAAACTTGAACTTGGTACGGTGTACACCTACATACATGCAAACATTTGTGGCTCTACCTCTTATAGTCTGTGAAATCCACGCGTTTTTATAGAGAAAAAACAGTTTTTTGCTGTTAAAAGATGGAGGAGGAGGATTTTTCCAAATCTGAAACAAACTCGATGTGGGTACAGTATACACCCACATACATGCCAAAACTTGTGTCTCCATCAATTACAGTCTCTGAGATCGACGCGTTCTTACAGACAGACAGACGGACTAAGGGACAGACAGACAGGCGGAGAGACGGACATGGCTAAATCGACTCGGCTGTTGATGCTGATCAAGAATATATTCACTTTATAGGATCGGAAATGCTTCCTTCTCCCTGTTACAAACATTTGCACAACTTCATGATCCCCTTTTCTCCCATTTTTAATGGGAACAGGGTATAAAAATATATGTTTATATTCTCCTACGGGGACTTGATCCACGGCCTCCACGTTTTCTAAAAGAACAAGACATCCACTCGGCCACCCGGTCGAGCTCTTGAGGCCGGCCAAATACCAACCGCGTTGATTCCTAAATATGGTTTGGCCGCGGCTTAGCTTATGAGGAATAGTCAAGAGAGCTAAACTGCCCGTCCAACTGTGTATGTTTCAGTCTTCCAGGTACCGAGTTCAAGATCCAGTTAAGTAAGTAAAATAAAATTTTTTATTTGCTATGTGGCTTAATTAAAACCAATCACATCTTAGAAACAAGTGGGTGGGGTGGCTGACGGTGAGTGGCGAAGCAGCGCAGAACAAACAACCCTACGTCTTCTCCGCATTAATGCTAAGTCCAGCTTCTGTGGCCCACTTTAGTATTGATTGAGCTGACAGTCGATGGACATTTTCAAAACCACAAAGTTCCATAGAAGAGGTTACAGGACTCCACCTTGGGGCGTTCCACCATGTGACTCTTTAGTCATGGATGTGGTACCCCACTCGGCTTGTTCTCTTCTGTAGCTCAGCAGGTTGAATATCCTGGATTCCAATGCCGTGTGTTTTGAATGCATTAAATGCACGCGAAGTGTCAAAGAATGCTCCCAGGGCGTGCTGATTGTCCTTCAAGGTCAGGTTCATGCCTTCTTTTATATGAAGGTCCAGTAGTTTTTCCATTGTTTTGAGCTGGAATGATTTGAGGCTAATGGGCCTGTAGTCCATCCCTGCTTTGGGCAGGAATACAACTCCTGCTGTCCTTCAGGCCACCTCAAGCATGCTATAAAAATGGATTGTAGCCATGGGTCGATTGCGAATTTTATAGTGTTTAGCATGGCTGGGAATATTCCATTTAGACCTGGGGATTTGTAACTCGCAAACGAGTCGATCGCCCATCGGATATTTTCTGGAGTAACGATATTGTCTGGGATGTTGACTTGTAGCGTGTGGAGGTCTTGAGCAAGTCCGCCGCAGTGTCAAAAGTGCAGTCTGGAAAGTATCCGTCGTTCGTTTTCAGTTGACTCTGCATGAGTGGTTGCTTTGAGAGCAGTTTCCTGAATCTAGCTGTTTCGGAGACGTTCTCCGAGTACAGAGTAGCACCTTCTGAACGATAAATTTATTAAGTGTTGGAATAAAAAGCACCTTAATTGACATCAATAAGAAAGGAGATGAACTTTTTTCGTTCGTGATCCTTCGTGAAGCCTCCTAAATCGTGCTTAATCGTGAGTGACGCGAAATGCTGAAATTTTTGCATGTATATAGGTGTACCCGTACCCAGATCAAGTTTGTATCTGGTTTGGCAAATTCCTCCTCCATCTTCTTCTTATCGCGAAAAACCGTCAGAGCTACAATTTTTAAGTTTGAACCTAGTGACTTAATATATATTCAGTTAGGCCCAACATCGATCTATTCTGTGTACCACAATGAGATCCGAGCAAAAAATCGGAGATATGGAAGAGCGCCTGCTCATTTATTGAAATAAATTTTAAAATAAATGGAATGCAAAGCTATAGGAACCTCATATTTTGGGACAGGAATTTTGCTGTCGGGGCACTCGACAGTAAAACTCTTACTTGTTTTTAGTGTAGTTTGGAACGGTGATCTCTAAAATCAATTTCAAAAAAATTTTCATGGCTCAGTTTTTGATATATGAATTATTTTATTTTTGGTAGTTGCACTTACATTTTAAGCCATATCTCCCTTTATAATAAGTAAGATAAGAATCGAAAGCCAATTGCGCTGCCGGTAATCGGGTAGAACATTGTTTTTGAATCGGTTCATTAGTCTGAATACAATAACCAAAAATATTTAAAAAAATCGATTTTTTGCTCAAAATGCGAGAAGTTTAATTTTTGGTCGCCTGTAAAAAATATAAAAAAATCAAAAAAAAATATTTGTATTCTTATCGCCTATTTTAAAGATAACATTATGAGTTTAAACTAAAAGATAAGACACCACTTCATTGACAAAATTTACATGTAAAGTTTTATTAATTAGATAAATATACATTGGAAAACGTATATATTTAGTACTATATTTGTTCTTATGTAGCTTATTGAAACAAATGTTTATTCTGAGAAATGACTTCTATATCGGAACTGTAATTAGATCTAAGCAGCATAATAGCATTTAGAGTTTGATGGTTAAAGCAGAAAGAGGGTAAGGTAAAGACTTTAGTTAGCTGCACTCTTTCTTGCTTGTTCGCTCTATTTCAGTTGTGTCCATTAGCAACAGTGCGGCGAAATGTGTGTGTGTAAACTGTTCATATAAATACATACTTCAAAAAAATTGAACTGAATCGAAATATTTAATTATTAGAGGAATACTCACCATATATTTGTTTCGCTTTTGATACTGATAACCGGTTATGGTTATAAAAAAACAAGAAGTATTATTCTGCCCAAGCTATTTTTTAATCAGCTTGAAAGTGAAGATTTACAGTAGATCTTCAACGATTACACTCGCATTTGGAAGTGTAGTAAACCCATAATTTAACATTTGATCTTTCATCTATTTCAATAATTCAAGCTCCTGAAATGTGTTTAACCCCTTTTCAGTGTGTAATCTCCACTATTTGACTATCGTTTAGGTTTTGTGTGTGCCAAACTTAATTTCCAAAACCGGCAACGTGCAAAGTGCTCTTTTGGTATCTGACCCAAGCATTATAATTAAAAAGCCCATGTAGTCTAACAAACATGCAAATTCCCCTCAACAAGGAAAACTCATCAACAGCAGGGTAGGAGGGGGATGAGTGGGGAAGGAACAATAACAACTGACTGTGGGTTGTAGGCCTCTCGGTCTCTGGTCATCAGCATAATTTAAATGCTTTTTAATTTGGGTTGCTAAAATGCAACAACAGCAACATTTGACAACACGGTTGCCCTAGACACACCTCGGACCTGCCATGGAGATGGGGGTCTCCATGTCATCCTCCCCTGCTTTAGAACAAAATGCTTTTAAACTAGGCCGTGGGTTTTAAGTGGACTTTTGATGCCGTCGCGTTTCTCATTACAAAAGCTGAATCAATATTAAATTTATTTTAACAAGGGCCAAGGTGGGTAGGTCTTGGGGCTGGAGGATTGTTTGTTGTGGTTGTTTGTTTCATAATATTCGAGGAGAGAGGCAGGACTCAATAAACAAGTGTGAGTTTGAGTGTGTGTGTGCGTTCAGCGATTATTACTTGAAGCCTTAAGTAGCCAAACCAACAATAGAGCTGATCATTCGAAGTTCAGGATAATGAACTAGATTTTTAAATGATAATAATATGCAATGGTGTAATAAGCTTGACAACCTTAAACTGCAAAATTTTCAGTCAGTGCCAGTGCAAAAATAAGCCAGTCAAGATTTTATAAGGAACTGAATCATCACGTTGCAGTCGGATACTGCAATGATAATTTTTCCGGTAAGCAGATTACATGGATCATCAAGGCAAAGCAGATATGTTATGGCTAAATGCAAATCGAATCAATAAGAGATGCAGTCTGTGCAACATGCAAGAGTAGGATGAAATTAAATCTTATTTTTTTTTTTTTCTAAATTGTAGAAAAATTTCTTGTTTATAGACATTTTTTTCTTAAATTTAGAAAACATAACCCTTAGATGAGATTTTAAAAATAATTTCTTAAATTTAGAAAGTATTTTTTTTTCTTAAATTTAGGGTAATTTTTCTAGATATTTTCCTAAAATCTTTCTTTAATTTAGGGCAGATTTGCCCTTGAATTAGAAAATAATGCAAAGCAAAATGGAGCGACCGCCATTAAAGTTAGTAAAACGCCTTTATTTTGAGGAAATCAAGTTTCTTAAATTTAGAAAAATTTGTTTAGAAATTCACCATAAAATTTAGAAAGATTAATCTAGAAATTCGCCCTAAAATTTAAAAAATATAAAAAAGAGAGTCGTGAGAACAGGAGAGGAGACGCTGCTGTGTCACAGTTTCTAGTTACTTCTTTTCTTTGACACATACGCAAACGCCACACGCGTGCTCTCAACTGTGTACATTATTAACTGTGGTTAAGTCGCTACGTTTTACTTAAGGCAAGTAGTCGAGTGGGCTGAGGCGTCGTCCGAGTGTTCAGTATTTAGAGAGGTCCCGTGTTCAAATCCCAGTAAGTAAGTTAAAAAAAACTGTTAATGCGCTTATTTCTAAATTAATTATATATCTATAGCTTAGAAATAGTGGTTTGTGAGGAGGTGGTGGTGGCGATGGGGGTGGGGGGGGGGGGGAGAAAACCACAAAAATAGTTGGGGCTGGGTGGATCCAAAAACACAACCACACACGGGTTGTCTGTGGTCGGTTCTACCCAACCTCCCCTTAAAATTTATTTTAAAGTGCTTACTGTCAACTGCTTCCTCCTTATGGCCCCAACGTGACCTTGGGAATTTTAAAATCGACTTAAAAATTTTTGTGTTTTTAGAAAAATTGCCCTGAAATCAAAAAAGCATTTTCCTTAAAATAAGGCGAATCGCCTTTGACCCCTTTTTAGGGCGAATTTCTAAATTTTAGGGCGATTTGGCCTGTTTTTTTTTTTGTGTACGTTAGGGAGATGAGATTAGTGCTTGGGAGTGATGCAGAATCAGTTGGAGTCCTTCCTCCGACAACGCCTTGCATTAATTTTGGATCATTAAAGTGCAATATTGTGCAGTTAGAGATGACTGTAAGAACAGAAAAGAAATTCCCAAAAATAAATGAGCCGGAATACAATTCCATAAAGTTTGCGGGCGAAAAATATGATTCTTACGCGTAAGTTTTTGTACAAACATTAGTGTTCGTATCATCTGCAGCTGCCCAGCAATTGCGCCGACACGACTAAACCAACTGCACTCCAAAAGGTCCCCCAAACAACTATTGGCATTTGCCAAAACGTCAAAGATCCTTCAGGATCTTTAGCCTGCCTTCACCCTGTTCGACACATAACCCAAGATATCTAGAAGGTCTGCATTTCCCCATGATATTCTATGAATTTGACAAGGTATTTAAATTTTAAATCAGTGGGGCCCAAACACACACTATCAAGCTTTGCGATTGTGTGTGTAGCAGCGAAACACGAGGTAAACGTCATTATTTCAAATATGGGCTACAAACAAACAAACAAATGTGTGTGCGAGCTATTTATAGAGCACACGTATTCTCTCACTCAATGTGTGTGTCGGCTGCGACGCCGGCAGAATTATGACTTCCTATCACATGTGATAGGAAAATGACACTTTGGGCACCACTGTTTTAAGCATATCAAATAGCAGGACTACTAGACTAACAGTGTGAAGGCACCCTTAGAAGCCAGTTTTGGAACATAAACGAGTTTCCCGAAAAAAACAAATGAGAAGGTCGGTCAAGCCCGACTATGTTATACTCTGTACCAGGAGTAGGAGCTGAGTGCAACGCTTCTGCTGCTCATCTCTAAGTTTCTCTATCTCTCTCTGTCTTACTCACACGTTGTTGAATGATATGCGGTGTTGGTTGCGAGTGCGTGGGAGGAGGTGGGGATTTTATTTTTTGCTGATAACTGGAGAACCGCTCATCCGATCTTAATCATTTCTTCGGCAAAAATACATATTACGAATGACTAACTCTCTAAAAGAACGAGTCATTTTTCTACAAAACTGCGGGAGATATGAGGTTTTTTCAAAAATACGGGGGTGGGAGGGGGCGTGGCAAAAATTGAAAATAAACTTGATCTGCCTGCAAGTATAAGAAGCATTTGTCGTATGCATGTCAAACCTCTATCTCTTACTCTGAGATCTGTTTGTTAATACGGACGGACTATATCGACTCGGCTATTGATGCCGAGTTATATGGTCGCGAATTATTCCTTCTCCCTGTTACATACTTTTGCACAAACTTAATATACTCTATGTACCTTCGGTACAGAGTATAAAAAATATAAAAAAAAGGCCAAAGAGCTATTTGAGGAGCACAAATTAAAAATCGGTATCTGTGAACTAGTTCCTGCTGGAATTACACAAATCTAGCCATCAGGTAAATGGACCAACACACCCATCTCCACCCGCGGTTGCCCCCCTCATTGGCCAACCTGTTCCAGCCCCTAATGCTTACCCTAATGCTTGCATATAAATTGGCTCACGTTTCCTTGGCTTTGAGGATTATTACACTTAAATTAGCAACTTGGGAGCCCCGCGCGTGCAATTCGAAACAACAACACGGTGGCGTGGGAGCAGGAGGTAGCCCACATTGCATAAAACATGCGTTTGAGGGTTGCTTCGTCCATTGTGAGATGTTTTTACGTGCCTTGGCAACATGTCTGTCTCCTTCTCTATCTCTCGATCTTCATTCTAGTCCTCCCCCTCGGTCCAAAAATCTGACAAAATCAAATTGTTGCCATTTTTACGCATTTCATTTAATTTGAAGAACGTCTGGGCCGAACACCTGTGGGACCCATGGACTTCTGTTTGGATGGACCGCTTTAAGTGCCACATTTGACGTTTTATGGTACAAAATTATGGTACACAGGGAAAAAGGAAAATGAAATGTGTGTGTGTGTGTGTGTGCGTG
The DNA here is from genome assembly GCA_018904275.1 of Lordiphosa clarofinis. Lineage (NCBI taxonomy): Eukaryota > Metazoa > Arthropoda > Insecta > Diptera > Drosophilidae > Lordiphosa > Lordiphosa clarofinis. Next base: position 358,866 of record JAEIGQ010000212.1, read on the forward strand.
GTTGTAATGAGAATTTTTGTGCTTTTGTTTAGCTTAAATTAGCTCAAGTGATGAGTTTTTGTTTATGGTTTTTGGGGAGTGTTGCTGAGAAGTACTTCGAGAATGGGGGTGAGGGCGTTGCTCTGCATAGTTGGAGGAAAACTTGTTCAATTTTTAAATTTCATTTTCTTTCCATTTTGTTACAACTTTTTTATTTCTTGAAATCTCTGTTTGCTGACACTTGAACATTATTCTGATTAAGAACTCCAAATGGATTTCGTATCCGTCCCGCTCCCGCTTTGGTGTCAGTTTCTGGCTTTTTTAATTAATTTTTGTGTTGATTTGTACTGCATTTTACATTAATCTAGCTTCGAGTGCCCTCAGCTTTGCCCTATCAAACGATTTTTAATTTCATTTCTCCCTCCTTTCCTCGCTCTCTCTCTATCATCTCCTCTATTCTGGAATGCAATTTCTAACAGAGACATTGTTAACGTTGATCCAACAACGACTTTTGTGGTCAATAATGAGAAATTCCTTTGGCTGTGCTTTCCAAAGCCAAAAAATAAATGAAAGTGGAAAAAAACAAAGTCAAGTATTTGCACTCAATTCAATTAAGTAATGGCAACCCAAAAAAGATTAAGCTTTATTTTCTTTTTTTTATAATTTCTTCTTCATTCTCCATCAAATAATTTAAATTCTTGACATTTTGGTTAGAGGGCAGGGAAGAGGTCCCCTTACACACACACACACACACATGCCGCTGACAATAAAAGCAGCCCTTGCACGAACAGGCTCCCAGGAGTGCCTTATACCAAGTACAAACACTTGGCTTTGGATGGGTTTTCTCTGTTTTTCTAAGGCAGACTTTTGCATTGCCTTTGGCCCAAGTTTTTGTTAGCCATGTGGTTTGTTTTGACGCTTGCTTAAATGTCAGTTACATGTGCATAAGTTATAAGTTAAGTCGTCTTCAGCCACATCAAATGTAATCTAGAGATATGAAAACATGCTTGAAACTTCTTGTAAGTCATGGGATGTTGTGCTAAGGGGTGTTGATACACTGAAAATTCTCTGAGATTGGGAAACACCGTATAAGTGAGCTAGTGATTCGAATGAACAAATCCGAGATTGATGAATCCCTTCGGTGAACCATTTAACTTCCGTTTGTTGCCGATGTACACAGCCAAGAAAACCATAGCTACTAGGTTTGTTTATTTGACTACATTTATTTAGGCAGATTAAAAAAGATCACGACATTTAGTAATAACGGGTATTTTGAGTATCGAAAATCAAATTAATTTCAAATTTTTGCCCTAAAATAACAAATGTTTAATAACTCCCACAATTTTTAAGATACCGACTTTAAATTTAAAACTTTCATTAATATTCGCAATATCTATAAATAAATAGCCGAAGAAAAAAAATTGCATACTTTTCGGCTGCTGCCCCTCAAGCGCAAAAAGGCTAAACATTTCTTTCCATATCAAAGTCGGTAAGAGCCGACTTATACTTGCGATCACGTTTATGCACGTTACTAGTTGAGTAGAAAGGGTATACTAAAGCCGTGCTAGGGTGAAATGATTGCTTATGAGTGTAAATAATAAGTTAAAAAATCAAAAAATTTTAGTTCATGTTTTAACCTCTGCCATAAGCCTTCAAAGTTTCCTCAAATATTACGTATACGACACGTTCACCTTTCGAAATTTCGTCAATGAATTTTCTGCATCATTTCAAAATTTGTCAAATTTGAAAATAACACTAGTTTACAGCCAAAAAGACCCATTTCTACTGAAAATTTTTTTTAGTGTAGTTTGGAATGGTGATTTCAAAAATCAATTTCAAAAATTTTTTCATGGCTCCGTTTTTTAAATATAATTTTTTTTATTTTTTGGTAGGGGCACTTACATTTTAAGCCATATCTCACTTTATAATTGTCAGATAGAGTCAAGCAAGATAAAAATCGAAAGGTTATTTTGCTGCCGGTAATCGAGTAGAACATTGTTTTTAAATCGGTTCATTAGTTTGACAACAATATCCAAAAATATTTCGAAAAAATCGATTTTTTGCTCGAAATTCATTTTTGGTCGCCTGGAAAAAATATAAAAAAATCCAAAAAAACTATTTTTATTTTTTCTATATAAGAACCGCACTTCTACTAAGAAAAACAGATATCGATGATCAAAATCTGTGAACAAACACAGGAGCTGTAAGCAATTTAGTGCAAAAAAATGTGATATTTTCCTGAAAATTTTAAAATAAATTTTCGTTTGCTTCGACTTTTGATCCGTTTTTAATTTTTATTTTTGTTCTGGCTTTTCGTTCACTTCATAATTTGACCAAAAAACGAAGAAAAGTACAATGTTAGTTTTTGAAAACACACAATTTACTCAAATTTGACTGATAGTTCCTCTACTCAATTTGATCCATCTATGGTACGAGTTACACGATTTTCCTCACCAATACCTTATTTTCTTCGTAAAAGTGCGATTCTTCAGTAGAAAAAATAATAATATTTTTTTTTGTATTTTTTTATATTTTTTCTAGTCGTTTAAAAATGAAATTTCTTGGATTTTCGAGCAAAAAATCGATTTTTTTGAAATATTCTTGGTTGTTGAACTCAAACTACTGAACCGATTTAAAAACAATGGCAGTCGCCGACTAACACTCATCGCGAGCAGACGTCAGTAGCTAAGCATTCGAGTTCTCCATCTCTTTATAATACTTCGTTCGCTTTGTGCGCAACCCAAACACACAACCGGTACTTTTTTTTTTTTTTTATTTTTCCGCACGTGGCAAAACTCTCAGCAACTAAAGTTCAAACTTTAGTTGGAAACCATGGCCCCGGGGCCACCTAACCTGGGGAGCAATCGGTTCAGTATTCTGTCCGAAAGTCCCCATTTGAAAAAACGGCGACAGCCGCAAAAAACGCTCTCCGACTTCTCCGACTTCCCTGATCTTCCAGTGACCAACGCTCCAAACCCCAAATACATAATTATCTCTGCCAAGGATAGTGAAAAAACCATTTCAGAGTATTCCTGCTTTGCTGTTCACAGAGCACTCAAACTGATTAATAAGAATATCGTGTCCATTTCCAACCTTAAAGACGGCAGTTTGTTAATGCTAGTTAAATCAATGATGACGCAAATAAATTTATTAAGACAACTGATCCTGGCCTATGCAAAATTGAGCGCTAACTCCATGAATCTCTTAATTCAGTCAAAGGCACCATCTACGCTCCATACTTAATAAATATCCCCGAAGAAGAGATTGTTGAAGAGCTTAGTCCCCAAAAGGTTACCTCAGTTTATAAATTTATGAAACAATCCGACGGCGTCTCAAAACCCAGCGGTGTTAGTTATTGACATTTGAACTCTACAATCTACCTCCCAAAATTGATGTCTGCTGGCACTCAGCATGGTATCAGAGTACATCCCGAACCCTATGAGGTGCAAATCCTGCCAGAAACTCGGGCATACACAGAAACATTGTAAAAAACGAACCAGCATGCGATAACTGTGGTCTCACCCCACATTGTACAGTACCCTAAAATGCATAATTGTACAGAAAGCCCGCAGCTTCGATAAGCAGTGCAAAGCTTTCAAACAACAAAAAGAAATTCTAAAAAAAAAAACAACAAAAAATGCACAATGCGTGAAGCACAAAACTATACAAAACCTCGTTGCCCAAACCCCATAATCCAAACAGCTACGCTGGAGTCGCTGCAGTCAAAAACAACGAAAACGACACAAAAGAAACAAATAAGAAACCTTCGCATAACGCAATTACAAGTGCTAGCTCTGTGACGTCCGTCTCGCGGCTGGCGACTCACCAACCACACTTTCATCCCAATCATCCTCTTCCCCTCCTCTACGCCCAACCATTCTCTTTCGACTTCCTCCCCTTCTTTACCCAACCAAAAATCTAAAACCAAACAATAAAACAACAGAAAACATAATCGAACAAAAAACGAAAAATACGCTTACTAAAACATACACGCACACAAATCCAAACTTAAATCAAAATCACAACCTCTCCTTGACATTGACTCCGACGAGTCAATGGTACAATAAAACATATTTAAAAATACAAACACAAAACAACCCAAACCCGTAGACATATAACATTTGTCTCTCCTAATTATGACTATTAAGATTATTCAATGGAACTTAAAGGTTACAAAATAATTACGATGAACTCAGAATTTTAATTAATGAAAAAAGTCCAGATATTATATGTCTTCAGAAACACCTTACCACAACGCCAAACATACTATTGTCCCAACAATATATTGGTTATTTTACTAACCTTCTTTAATTTAACACAAACAAGGTGTAGGATCAATTAAAAGACACCACCCCACACGTTACTCCAAACCCAACAAACTCAACATTCTTCATCTGGCTTCACTAAACCTTATACAATTTAACAATCGTCACCCTATATCACCACCACCCTTTTCTGTAAGCAACTTCTTGCTGTAATTACAGTATGAGCTCCCCATGTTGCTAATGGGGATTTTAACGCCTGGGGATTTGCCTGGGGTTCTAGCAGCACAAACGCCAGAGGTAAAAAGTAGCTGAAGCTGTTGCTTTATCCAACTTGTCACCCGAACGATGGCTCCCCCCACACATTTTTCAACCCATAAAACTTTTCGCATGTGGATCTCACCTTATTTCTCCACCCTTATACCCGCTTGCAAATGGTCAGTTTTAAACGACCTATACGGCAGCGACCATTTCCCGATTGAAACTATCCTAAACAGCAGGCGACTTTGAAAAAGCGCAGTTTTCCCCAATACAACCGACTTAGCAAACTGATTGTTTTCGATATCGATAGCAGTCGTTGCCCAATCCCAACACAACCAGGGCAAATAACAAAGAATGCCTCGATACCAAAAGCCACGTTAAACGAAAATTGTTGGTGGAACAAGGACCGAATCTACGTATAGCAAAATCTCTGGCAGACATACAAGCATAAAATGACCGAGACCAACCTTATAGCCTACAAAAGCCAATGCTGCTTCGTCGGTCAAAGCTGCTAAGCGGAAAACCTCAGTGAATTCCTCAAATATTTCCCACAATCCCCACGAGACAAATTTGTCCGATATAAAAAGCACTAGTGGGCTCCCTCCTCCCCGACTAAAGTGCATTAAAGCCCAAAATATCGATAACACAGCTCCCGAAATTGCAAACGAATTTGCAAAAAATGGCAGAGTATTCAGCAGACAACAACTTCGACATCAATACAAGAACAAACCACTTCGACTACGTACATAACCCTAACAGAATCGCGACAGCCAGACAACCGAACACGACTTTACAGAACGAACTTGCACTAGCGCTGCAACAGCAAAGGGTAAAACACCGGGTAGACCGCTATCATACCCGATGCTGAAGCATCTGCCCCCTCTGCAAAGTCTAGACTTCTCGAAATATACAATTGCATCTTTCAGACTGGAAATTATCCTCAGTGTGGAAATCGCCATCGTCGCCGGTTCCAAAACCCAATAAACCAGCGTCCGAAATCAGCAGTTTCCGTCCAATCTCGCTTCTATCCTGTTTAAGCAAAACACTAGAAAAATGGTCTCCCGCAGGCTCATGTGTTTATCACAAAATAATTTTCTAAGTCCAAATCAGGTGGGCTTAAGCCCAAGCACAGTACTATGGACTCCTTGCTGGAACTCCAGCATTTCGTGTCGGATGCTCTTCGAGCAAAAATCATGTTACCTTGCTGGCAACTGATTTCGAAAAAGCATTCGATCGCGTGGGTGTTCAACAGTTCTTCAACAGCTCGTAACATGGGGGTGGGTGTGAAAATCTTCACATTAGTGAAGGCCTTTATGACCCAGCGCTCATTTCGAGCTAAGATTAACAATGTGCACTCTGACTACCACAAACTTCACAATGGCATCCCCAGGATCACCGCTGTCAGTGGTTTTGTTCATAATCGCTTTTGAACAGATAAATAAGATTATCCTAAGACACAAAAATATAAAATTAATAATGTACGCAGATGATGCAATAGTTGCTAGCAAAATTAAAGACTTAAATAAGCTTAACTACATTTTCCAAAATATTCTCAATGATATTTACAATTGGGGTTTGGGGCTGGAGCTACCCTCTCTCCCAGCAAATGTAAAATCCTTCACATATGTAAAAAATCCGCTGTACATATCCCAACCTAAACTTTAATACCTGTAACGTAGAATGCGTCGAGGCTCTTAAAATACTTGGTATAATTTTTGATAAAAAAATGACCTACAAATATCACTGTTTATATCTAAGAGACTCACTTGAAAAAAACTAAATGTAATCAAATACCTTTCTTCAAAGCACTCATTAATCAATGTAAATAGTCTAATAAATGTCACTAGATCCCTAATACTCTCCAAAATAGAGTATGGACTTCCAATTTTGGATGGTCGCGAAACGCACCCTCAGGCTATTTAAACCAGCTTATCATACCGCAGCACGTCGAAGCATTAATGCCTTTCCAACATCACCGATAAAATGTATACTGGCTGAAGCTGGGTTACCATCCATCGAAGACAAAATCTCCGAGTCGACAGCCAAACTAGTCTCCAAATTGTTTTGCACACCAAACCAACTCCTTCGAAATAATATGCGCAAAGCTTTAACCCAAAAGAAACGCTACAGGTACCTCTCCACTCTTCGCCGTTGCGCCTCACTGGCAAGGGATCTCAACATCCTGGCACCACCAAGTATCAGGAAGCCCGCAGCACCACCATGGCTACTACGTACATCCTCAATCAACACCACCCTACTTGAATTCCCAAAGAACAATACTAGCAGCGAAACCTTCAGACAACTTTTCGCTGAAGAATCTGCAAAGTCCAACTTCATAAATCGGTCCTGGTTATATACCGATGGAACCAAAAACACAAAACATCACAGCATTCGCTTGTACCAACCAGGAAGGGAAAGTTTTAGCATCCGGATGGCTTCCAGAATATTGCTCTATATTCTCTGCTGAAGCAGTAGCCATCCACAGAGCAATAGCCTACGCAAAAGAAAACACTGGAAAATTCGTAATCTGCACTGACAGCCTGTCCACAGTTGAAGCAGTACGGAACATCGGCAATCTAAATCCCCTTGTCTGTCAAATACGGGACGCCCTCATAAAATCCCCAATGAAACTCCAACTATTTTGGGTACCTAGCCACAAAGGAATCCCCGGAAACGAACTAGCAGATGCTGCTGCAAAAGAAGCATCGAAGTCCCCCCCACCTTCACATTCATTCCATGCATAGACCGGGACATACAAAAAAGTCGCCCTACAGCACCTTCACACCCAGATTTCGGACAACTGGGCAACTTTTCAACATAGGTATAAAGCTTTTAACCCAAACATGGAAAAAACAGATACCCTGCAAACTGTCATCGAAATAAAAGTGGAATATTTGTCCGCCTTCGTATCGGGCACACCCCAATTACCCACTCACACCTACTTACTGGCGAAGCCAAAGCCCCTTGCCACCTATGTGGACAGGAAATATCCACAATACACCTATTAGACAAATGCCCAAATCTAGAGAGGATTCGGAAGTCCCACTTCCCAGGGCCCTACCCCTCATCACACCTTTCCAAAAAACTCTAACGAAAACATTGACAAAAATTTATAAATACCTTCAACACTGTAATTTACTAGAACATATCTAAAAAGCCAAACTGTACAACGAGCCGAAGGCCTCGACGCTAGCGCTTGCCCCCTTATAATTAATTATAATATCTTTATTTTATAATGTATTATAACTAATTTTAAAATAAATAAATAAATAAAAACAATGGTCCACGCAATTATTGGCAGCTCCATTACCTTTCGATTTATTTCTTACTTGACTCTATCTATCAATTATGAACTGAGATATGGCTTAAAATGTAAGAGTACCTACCAAAAAAATTTTAAAAATTAATATTTCAAATTTCAAATTTTTGAAATCGATTTTTTAGATCACCATTCCAAACTATACTAAGAAAATTTTTCAGCTGAAATGGGTCATTTTTATACCCGTTACTCGTGGAGTAAAACTTGATGTGCGTGCAGATAAAAGAAGCCTTTTTCCCATACATGTCAAACCTCTATCTCTTACTATCTCTGAGATCTTGGTGTTCATACAGACGGACAGGTCTGTATCGACTCAGCTGTTGATTCTGATCAAGAATATATATACTTTATATGGTCGGAAATGATTCCTTCTGTCTGTTACATACATTTGCACGACTTTAGTATACCCTTTTTACTCTACGAGTAACGGGTATAAAAATTCGAAAATACTTATATATATATATAGCTGCTATTTCACAACTAACAATAGATAAGCTGCAGTGGAACCAATTCTTCATAATAGTTATTCTGACGCAATTCACGTGGAATTCACAACGCAAAAACGAAAACTTTTCGGATTTCTTGCGGAATTACTTACGATAAGTAAGTGAAAATGATAACAACTCTGAAAGACCAAAATCTATCAGGCCTGCTTCCGAGTGAATTTAATTGTTAAACGAGAGGAATTCCAAATTATACTCTTAATTACACTAGTTTACAAAATAATAAAAATTTCGCGATCCCCAACATTTGGTAGCAATTCCTTGTCCTTCCGCTGAGTCCAAAAATCCAATTCGCAAATTTTTTTATGGGGCCGTTTTCGAGAAATCGCGGAAAAGCTAGTTTTTTTATTTGTGAAAAAAGTACCTTTAAAAAAATGCGTATATCTTTGGTACCGGTTCTTTCATTATGAACAGGTAATGCTTACTTGGAAGGTAATTGAACGCCTTATCATTCGTTGATACACCACTTTTTGATCCGGTGCTGGACTTCGGCGTTATAAAGGCTTTTATCGGCAACTTTGCATTAAATTTATCACTTTTTTTAAAAAGAAGCTAGATTTTAAGTGCGATTTTCTCCACGAAAAAAATTGTGTAAAATTTATTTTATTGGTGGTCACTAAAGAATTATCTATTAAAAATACAACGCCACATAACTCATTAAAATCCGATGAAGAATAAAGAAGTTATTGGCATTTTAGTAAAAAATGGAAGGTTTCAACTTCAACCAAATTGACTTAGTTCGACTGTTTTATGTTCGTCGCAGGAGGCATAGTAAAATTCAAACAATTCTATTTAAGAGCTACTATGACCTAACAAATTTATTTTGTACCTGTTTAAGTTTTTTTGTGATTGACTTAGGTTGAAAAATGAGTGCAAGACTTCAAATTGAATTGCAAGAATGATCTTATTATGCCTGCGGGCATTACTTATTTTCGACTCCGCTAACAATTTCAACGACATTTGTGTAAATTATATTAGCTTTACCACCGCCCAAGAAAAAAATTATTTGTTGTTTTATATGATAAAATTTCTTTTTAATAATGAAATTTTTCATGCTATCGTAATATCAAAAATTCTATCGAGTGGTTTTCCATAGATTCTTTTTTCTAAATCAGACTTCTAAGGGCGGGGTACTAACCGCTTGTCCATTGGAGTTGGGAATTTGGTATAACAAATGTGTTGAATCCCTTCAGCATTAATCGCGAACTAGACGTGATCAAATAAAACTGGGTATGTGGTGTTGCTATCTGAGGCCTCTTGTTTTACAATTTATTGGTCTCGTTCCCAGGCTATTTTGAGTGTTAATTGTGTTATAAAATATGCAGAATCAAAACTTATAAACATTTTTAGATGAATATTCAATATATAATCGAGTTTCTATATGCCTTGTCATTGAAATTGTTAGCGGAATCGAAAATAAGTAATGCCCGCAAGCATACCAAGATTATTCTTGCATTCAATTTGAAGTCTTGCATTCATTTTTCAACCTAAGTCAATCACAAAAAAACTTAAACAGGTACAAAATAAATTTGTTAGGTCATAGTAGCTCTTAAATAGAATTGTTTGAATTTTAACTATGCCTCCTGCGACGAACATAAAACAGTCGAACTAAGTCAATTTGGTTGAAGTTGAAACCTTCCATTTTTTACTAAAATGCCAATAACTTCTTTATTCTTCATCGGATTTTAATGAGTTATGTGGCGTTGTATTTTTAATAGATAATTCTTTAGTGACCAGCAATAAAACAAATTTTACACAATTTTTTTCGTGCAGAAAATTCGCATATAAAACACTTCATAAGTGTTTAAGAAAAGAGTAAACCCACTTTTCTGATTTTTTTTAAAAAAAAAAAGGATTTGGCTACAGACATATGGATTTACATACGAAATGACTGCCAGATGGTCGAGATCGAAAATGCTGTAAACTAGTGTTATTTTTCTATTTATAACTAAGTAATCTAAACTTTTATATACCCTTCATATGTGTTTTGTGTGAGGATTAGGTCCACGACACTTGTAAAGATTTCAAGTTCTGCTTAAACAACAACTTGAACTAAACCTTTTGCATATAATACAGGAGTATGAAAAAGCTGTCATAAACGCAACACGAAAATTTCTTAAATCATCGTAACTGCACTATTTTAATTTTTAAATATAAAATATTTGGGGGAAGGCCAGAATAAAAACAACCCAGGTTCAAAAGATTTCATAACCGTCTTATGTCTCTAAAAAGATTAAATTTTTAAGAGAATGGTTTTCAAATAATTAATGGTGAAACGGCAAAAGACTACCTTTTTATGAAAATTAAAAAATTTTAAGGCGAATTTGGGGGTTTTAAGGGAGAGTCGTTTTTTGAATGTATTCACTCATCATTAAATAATAATAACATGAATGTTCACTTCATGCTATGATTTTGCTTAGGTGAATCCTTTATCCATTCCCGTTTTTGTTAACATTAACCACATGCACTGTCCATGTGTGCACTTTGATCCCTTTTTTTGTGGCAGCTCTAACAATAACTTCATTAGCAACCAACCGACAATCACTTGACTTGACTTTTCGATTCTGTCCACTTCACCTCGGCCACATACCGACTTTTAATATGAGTGTGTTTGTGTGTGGGAGTAGTTCATTTGGTAGGAAAAGCCCAGCACAGCACCCCAAAGTGCAATGAGTGTTTTGCCTAATTGCTGGGAGACGGCAAAGAGTCCCCAAATGCCAACGTGAAGACTTGTTCTTCGTTTGTTTTTTCATCTGCCAAAATATTCCCAAGAACTTATTGACATTTGGTGGGCGTGGCTGTCTGAAAATTTACCTCAAATTGGCAATCAGCATAAGGCAGCCAATAGAATCTTGGCTTTTTGCAAGTTTCGTCAGTTATTTGGTTCCCTCTTGCCCTTCCTTTTGGCATGCTCTGCATCTATGCAACTCTTTCGTCAGTCAGAGCCTTTCTGGGTTCAAGTGGCTTGGCCACTGGCATTGTTACAAGTTTCAAATTAAATTAGACAAATTTTTAATTGATATCATATGGCCAAAACTCTGTGAAAAGCTGCCACCCCGAAAGTTGCGCGTGGGACTTGTGGAGACGAGAAGGAGCGGGGAAATGCAATTAGTTGTGTCTGAGTATATGAAAATTTGAACAACTTACTTGAGAAATGTTTGAGCCTGGGGCTTTTGCACTAAGTTTAGAATTAGCAGCAGCTCGAACAAGTTTTGGCACTTACTTAGTTCGACAGGTATAAATAAAATAAAAATGCTCCTCGATTCCTCGCTCCACAATTTATTCCAACCAGAAATAAAGTATTAATTAAACTTAAGAGGCAGCTGGCCCTTTTTCCTGCTAGCCCAGCACTTGTTTATACTCGATTTCCCTAGAATCCTTTAAGCGCATTTTAGTGTTAAATAAACAAGTGCATAATTAAGGGGATTCTAAGCTAACAAAAACAAGGGCCAAAGCTGTATAACACAACACACCCAGAGCAGAGATTCCCTTGGAGGGCGGAGGAAACAGCGTCCTGGCTTTTGGTCCTCTGTTGTCAATGGCAGACACTAAGCAAACATGCACAGGAGTCGGCTGGGTGGAGAAGGTGGGAATGGGGGGTGTGTTTGTTAGATAATGTGCCTGCAGGTCGTAATATTAATTGTTTTTACCGTTGAGCATTTAAAGTGGGAAGCCAAAGGGTTGTTCGGCCACTTGACAAGCAAAAAAATCCAAAAACTTCTGTTCAACAAGAGGAAACACACCGCGAAACCATATTGACTGTCTTTGACAGTTGCTGGCACGCCCAAAAGTATGCTTTTTCAATTTTTGCAATTAACTCAACGCGTGTGCCTTTGATTCAATTAGCCTTGGCCTAAACCAGAAGCCGCTAGCGGCCTAAGCCACATGATCCTACAAAGTTTCTGTTCCTCCATTTCATTAAGACGACGAAATTCTATTAATTGAACATTTGTGCGGCTTCTCGAAGGCGGGGAGGGATGGAAGCTGCCCAATGCGCCACTTGTCGCCAACAATTGCCGCCAGTTGACAAGCCAAAACTTTGGTCCTCCTCCTACTCCAACTACCCTCTGAACCCACATGTCACCTAGTGTCAGATACATTTCCGACTGTGCATTTGACTTAATTTGATTAAAAGTTTGGCAAACGAGAAATCGATTTGAGTGGAATTTGCTGAAACTCCAGCAAGACATGAATTTCAGCTCTTGAACAATTTAATGATTTAATTATCCAAACAATTAGGTGACAAATTGTAGAAGAGGAAGGCGACCATTTAAGTCCAAGATGAGCTTGTAAAACTTGTTATTTGGTTTAATCCAATTACTGAAAACTGGTTGTATTGAAGATTCGATTTTTCCAGTTTTGAATTGAGAATTCAATGAATTGAGAAGGAAAAGGCTTTTTAAAAACGAGACTGCTGAATTTGGTTGTGGTTTAATTTACTTTGCAAACTACGGTCACACTAATCCTGCAAAAAAATTCTATTAATCATAACTTTCTTATGGAAACTATATGATATTTACGTCCGATCTGCGTGATCTTATGGTTATGTAGGGCATTAAATTGTAGGGCAATAAATTGTGTATCTTTAGAAGCAATTTTAAGGTGGTTAAAACTGAGAAACAAAATAACTAAAATTGAGCAAGAATCACTTAATATTATTTAAATAATTTAAAATGTATAAAATTATGATTTGAGTAGATACAGTGAAATACTTTTCACCAATGTCAACACGAAACCTTTCCGATAAACAACTAAGCCGGAGAAATCTTGTATTTAAAAACCTTTCTTTTTCTACGATTTTTGAAATTGTTTATAAATTTAACAAATTTTTTTTTTGTAAAACCGCAAGTCACTTTTTGATGGGTGTGTTGAATTCTAATATCGGATATTTTTTTATTAAATTCAAAAATTTTGAATTTTGAGACCGTTCGATTTTTAAAAATAGTGACCTACAGGGTTTGCCCGGAAAGTAATAGGACTGATTTTCTTCCACCGCGACTGTACGTCGGAGTGTGCGCGCACCGACTGGATTCGGTAAAGGGCGTTCCTAGCTAACGAACCAGCACCTGGTCAGTTGTCTCCGAGCACACCACTTCAGTGTAAGACTCGGAAAATCTGCGAAAGAGACGTTTGAGCTCTAGTAGAAATGGTTCAATTCTTTTTCTTATTTTTGTAAACTTGTGTTCTTGTGGTATGTAAAAGCATTTTTATACACTTGAAAAGAGTATTATAATTTTGCCCAGAAGTTTGCAACGCATAGAAGGAATCATCTTCGACCACATAAATTATATATATTCTTGATCAGCAAGACGTGCTGAGTCGATTAAGCTTTGTCCGTCCGTCTGTCTGTTTCTACGCGAACTAGCCCCTCAGTTTTGAAGCTATCAAGCTGAAACTTTGCACAGAGTCTTCTTTTGTCTGCACGCTGCTAATATGTCGGAACCGCCCGGATCGGATGACTACTTCTTGTAGCTGCCATACAAATGATCGGTCGGAAAATCGGTTTTAGTCAGAGAAACGGTTTTTTTTCTCAATATTGCCGCTCTCAATCTCATGGGTAATATTAAATGTTTCTAAGCTGATCTGCGAAGTTTGGTCAAAGTCGCTAACCGTTAAGACACGCGTTTTCAAGTGTATCAAAACTTCGGCACAGACGAAGTTAGCCTTGCCTTTCTCGTAATGATAGCGACAGCCAGACATCATCAGAAACGACACAACTCATAACTCATGATTAAACAAGTGAGAAAGTCGGTCAGGCCCGACTATAACATACTCTGTACCTGGAGTAGAAGCTGAATGCAGTGCTGGTGCTGCGCTCATCTCAATGTCTCTCTCTCTCTTTTCTCTCTCTCTCTCACTCTCGCTCTCTCTCTCTAAGTTTGTGTGGTGTTAGTTGTGAATGGGTGGAATGGGGTGGGGCGAGGGAGATGTACGTTTTTGCTCATAACTTGAGAACCGCTGATCCGATCTTTATCATTTCTTTGGCAAAGCAAAATAAATTTTGCTAATTACTAACTATCTCTAGAAGGTACGAAACTTCTATCTTCAAAAATGTAAGAGATATAATGTTTTTTCCGAATTGCGGGGGCGGGAGGGGGCGTGGCAAAAATTGAAAATAAACTTGATCTGCCTGCAGCTATAAGAAACATTTGTCCCAAACATGTCAAACCTCTATCTCTTACCATCTCCGAGATCTGTTTGTTCATACGGACGGACGGACGGACGGACGGACAGACGGACAGACGGACATGGCTATATCGACTCGGCTGTTGATGCTGATCAAGAATATATATACTTTATATAGTCGGAAATGATTCCTTCTCCCTGTTACATACTTTTGCACAAACTTAATATACTCTATGTACCTTCGGTACAGAGTATAAAAACTGGGCTGAGATTTATTGGAAAATTTCTTGATAATCTAGCTCTAGAGAGTTTGACTTTAGCACCATGCACACAGTTCAAAAATTATGAACGCTGTTAAAATTTTTTGAGAATGACTTAAACAATTGCAAAGAACCGAGCTAAAACATAAAATTATTTTGGGGTCCAAGGACTGCCAAAACACATAGTTGAAAAAAGCTCAGACTGCATTGAAAAAATTGGAAAGCTACCTTTAAGTCAATATGTCTAATAACAGACCCAACGGCCAAGCGCAGGGAATGAAAATAGAAATCTTCAAAACTTCAACTGATGAAATAGTGAATATTTTTTGGCAATTCAAACCTTATCGTCTTGCAACATTGGACTAGGCTGTAGAGGAATTTTAAGATCAAGCATATATAAGCGACAATGCCATAGTAAAACAAATTTTATATTAATGATCTCATAAGAAATGTAAGATGTATTGTAAGAATATTTATATTGCATATTCTTCGTTCGGAAATAATTTTCTTGAGAGCCCTTAGCCCACCCCAAAGACGAATCCTAGATCTGCGCCAGTTCTCATCAGGCTTTAACTTACTCTTTCGTTTTTTATCTTTTAGTTAAAACCAGGGAATCAAACCGGAACGAGAACCGGTATACCGGTATAGTATCGGATCTGGGTGCAGCAACTGCACAGCGAGCAATTAGTTTTGGGGGAAATTTTACGAAATTTGGCTCTATTGTAAGCCTTAAAATAAAAAAAAATAGAGGGAAGCTAACTTCGACTCGACCGAAGTTTATATACCCTTGGAGCTTGAGATATAGCTGCTAATAATAGTTATTCTTGCTTTTTTCAGCTACCCAAGTACGCGTAGAACGTTTAATTTTAGGTGTGAAGTGCTAAGAAATCAGATGGATGGAAATAAGTACATTGACTGCGTTTATGCTTCTTTGTAACTAATTTTTTTATCTTTTATTTTACTCATCTTATGAATACAAACTTTTGCATTTTGTATGGCTAACACACGCTAATAAAACTGATAACCTTTATGCACATTTATGTGTGTAGCTTGATTACCCACTTTGCTTGGACCAACGCTTTAAATTGTCCGTTTATCTTACAGGTCCATATCGGTACGTACCGGTATACCGAAATAAAAATCTAGTTACCTGTACGGAACCGGATACCGAAATAAAATAGAATCAAACAGAACCTTTTACCGAAACAAACGATTCGGTAAGTACCAAACCCGGAACCGGAACCGAAATTCGATTTGGTTTGATTTCCTGGTTTTTAAGCAATGCCCATGAACCAAAGCGCTGCTTATTGAATAACCAAAAAAGGATAAAGACTGAAGCAGTAGAAGTTGCAAAAGATGTCCCGAAACACCTAAATTGTCGATCTTTGGTAGAAGGATCACAAGTGCATAGCTGCATTCTAAGAGTCAGGATGAGCCCCAGGTATTAGCACTTTGAACGTCCAGTTCTCTGATGCCGCCAGTCAACCGTTTTTTCTTAACTCTATCATCTCGGACACTGCTTTATGCACAATATGCAGTAGGCATCGCGTTTATTGATCATTTGTTTTAGGTTTGAGGAATTTTTCGCTACGATCACAAAATTTTGATGTCGGTCTGATTCGGTTAAACAAGCGATTGTTGTTTCGCTTGGATACCCCCAATAGATATCCTTTCTTCACTCCATTTATTGTTTGTAATTTCTCAGAAAGCTCGTTCCCATTCAAAATAGCGCGATTTGCTTGTGAGTAAACTGATTTATTAAATTTTTAATTTTGCATTTCTAATTAATTTCGAACCAATTTCACTTATCTTACGCGATTTTACTCTCACGACTTAAATGATTCCAATTTAATCTCTGCACTTCCGAATGGCAACAATGGTTGCACCTGCACAAATTTTGACAGACAACCGGCAAACGTTTGTCTGGTCAAAAAGCCCTTCTTTCAGCTCCCAGCACTCATTTCCATCAAAATCCAAATCGGCTCATGTTTTATGGATCAAATGTGACTGTGAACCATGAATGGCAATGCGAATGAATGGACCAACAAGGCGGGAACGAGAATTTTGCATAAATATTCCCTCAAGTGGGAACCATGATGAGGATGATGATGAGAAGAGTTCCAGTTTATGTGTGTGTCTGTGTGGGATTTCTGCAGCCTTGTCCACAGGCTAAACATACATTTTCCACAACAATTGGCTGCTGTGATTTTCATATTTGCGTGCAAACAAACGGAGGGAAATTCGTTAAAAACTCAAAGACAATACAACAACTGCACTAAGCTGTCTCGCGGGACAGCCCCACGAACAACAACAACAACAACATCAACAAACGAACGAAAGACTCCCCCCAATCCAATAAACGAACTTTGCCTTTGATTTTCAGCAAAAAACTGGCAAAAGGCAAACAACTCTTTTCCTGCCCAATGAATGGCACTTGCCAACGCCAGAGAGTGACCAAGACAGGTCCCTGGAGGAAGGCAAGAGCAACACACACAAACACAGAAAACTGGAAAACAAAAACAAAAAATATGCAAATGCTTCTTCTGCATGTTGCTGTTTCGCCTTCGTGCTTCTTCTGGCAATCTAACAACCATATTTGGCCACTCCGCTTGACAGACAACAAAAGCTGCCACGACAGCCCCCCAGACGGACACGGACACACATACCTAACTAACGCCCCAAACATTCTGGTAGCCGCCAGCACACGGAGGATTGTCTCCTTTTGACTTGGCCTAACATGTTATGCTCTTACTGGTTATGAGCATTGTAGGATTTGTGTGTGGCAAATGCAGGACCATTCTATAAATGATTCTAAATATGGGAAAATTCAATAAATCCCTCTGTTCAAAAGAAGAACCGAACCATCATAAATTACTGACCAGACCCTTTCTATACCCTTGCAAGGGGTATTTTAAAATTGTGTACAACTATGCTGCACATTTCTTGGAACCGGGCGGATCGGATGACTATAGCATATAGCTGCCATAGAAACGATCGGTTGCAAATCAAGTTTTAGTGAGATAGGTTTCAATGCAAACGTCCCCAAACCTCGTATTTATAAATTACTATTTCTTTTTAATATGATCAGCTAGTTTATTGAAAATCGGACAACTATCTACGGTACTAGCACATAACCCGTCGCGCTTCGCTGCACCTTTAACAGTATAGAACCAATGTCAGCCCACATACCACCCAAATCCCACCCACTTACCGCCCTCATCCCTCCCGCTTCCCACACATATCCCACCAACTTCCCATTCACCCATTCCCATTACCCACTTCCAAGACAACGTGTCACCCGCATCCCACCGCAATCCCACCCAACTATCACTCACATCCCGCCCACATCCCATCCACTTCCCAACCTCTTCCCTGTCCCGAGTTTTAAATCACAATAAAAATAGTTATTTTGCATGTTGAATTTTCCGGGCATTTTTACTCCCGGAGATCAGATTTTCTGACATTGAAAATCACATTTTCAATTTATCCATTGAAACCGAGCTTCAAGCCAATCGGATGATAAATAGTTTTCTTCTCGCAGAATTTTCCGGAAATTTTCCGACCGTCGGGTCAAATTTTCCGACATTGGAAAGTCGCACTTCAAATTAATTCGTATAATATTTTTACAAACCGAGTTTTTAGCCAACAGGATGAAAAATAGATCATTTGCATGCTGAATTTTCCGGGCATTTTCACTCCTGGGGACGGTTTTTCCGACATTGAAAAATCACATTTAAAATTATTTCGTATTCTGTCCTTCCAAACCGAGTTTCAAGACACTCGGATGAAAAATAGTTTTTTATGCAGATTTTTCCGACCTTTGGGTGAAATTTTCCAACATCAGAAAATTACATTTCGAACTATTTCGTATTCCATCCTTACAAACCGAGGTTGAAGCCAATCGGATGAAAAATAGTTTTTTGAGTGCCGAATTTTCCGTCCATTTTCCCCGTGGGCTCCGTCTTAGTACGCACCTTCCCCACTAACAGAACTCCTCTCCAAATTACAGCCCTCTATCTCTTACCGTTAAAGCTGTGCGATGATTGCCAATGAGTCAGTGAATCAGTCAGTCAGCCAGTCAGTACACTCTCTTTTTATAGATATAGAGCGAGGCCAAAAAGTGAGAGAGTATTGGTGTTTATCTAACGGCTTCGAACTCTTGCGAGCGAATGTCGGCTTTCTGCTCTTTTCGTCTCAGCTTCGGCAAGCGTTCGGGTCGTTTAAGCTTAGTATACACTTCCACCAAAGACTCGCCAAAACAAAAAACTCCATATAAAAAAAACTCACAAAAATTTTTGTGCCAAAATCCTTTGGCAGTGTCTTTGGTGGCAGTCTACACTCAAAACAAAAAGGCCTCGATTAAATACCGATAAAATACTAGATCCGTAGTTTTTGTATTTTTATCGATAGCTCCCTGAATAATTAATTTTAATTATTTCAAGAGGTATCGGACATTGCCGATACACAAATATGCGTAATCGGATGAAATTTGAATAATTTTCTCATCAATGATTGAGCGCAATATTCAAAGTAAGGTACAAAACACCGTGAGACTTCAATCATACTTAAACTGGGTTATAATTATGAATTTAATCATTGCAAAAGTGTCATATCTGCTCATCAGGCCCAGTAGCCAGGGTTTAACCATGAAGAACGCATGTTAATAACTTGTGTTTATTGATTGTAAAACTTATAGTTTAAAATTAAACCAAAAGCTACGGTCTTGGCAAAGTGACCATTTTACATGCATACATCTTAATATCTGGTCACATTGTCCCAAAACAAAAGAATTGTCACTTTTGGTATTTTTGTTTTGGCGAGTCTTTGGTGGAAGTGTATACTAAGCTTTACGTGTGAACAACGAAATGTTTTCGCCCCCCTGGGAGGAACCAAGGACTAAGTATTGCTAGTATAGGGATATTAAAACTCCATTCAAACAATTCAGGACTTATTTGAGCATCTTTATTTTTATAATAGATGACGCCTTATTAAAAAAACAAAAGAAATATGCCTTGTGGACTGAGCGTTTCATCACCGAATTAAAAATGGCTAACGTGGCGCGAGGAGAGAGAGTCATCCGCCCATGTCAGCAGCTGTGGGTTCGAATCATGTCCTGACTCGAGCGAAGATTTTTTTTTTTATTTCAAATTGTAGTTTTAAACAAATGTAATTTTTTGTTATTTTTCGATATCAAGAAAACACACTTTTAGTAAATATTTTCAGCATTTAAACGTTTTTTTCGTTTTGGAGAGCAATGGGGGCTGCGTTGAGGAAATGCTTTCTTAGTACAATGTCCAATCACTATAGGAAGTTTTTTTGATATTTTGAAATTTCTATTACAGTTTGCCTTCGAGGCTGATGATCATTAACAATGTCTTATCACTTTATGTATATAAGATAGCCGCCATAGAAAGTTATTAGAATTAACTGATTAGTTTTCTGTCGTTCTGCGTACGAGGCTTTATATTGTTTTTTTTCGGGTCTTTATCAGTCCAAAAAAAAAACCAAGATTTCTTAAGAGTAGAAAAGCGTTTTCAAAAATACATTCTTTAAATAAGCCCGGTGTTCTCAGTATAAGAAATAACGGTTTTACCCTTCTATTGAGATCGAAAATATACGTTTTTGGTACCTTAAGAACGGATTTTTTTCAGAGTGTACATTTGCACTTCGTAATGATCCCCTTTTAACCATTTTCAATTGGAATTGGCTAATCAAATAGCGTATCAGCATTTCGTTGTAAACACACAGAAGATAACTTTTATTTTGCTGTTGTGTTTTCTTTTTGACTTCGAAATCTCTCTGCGGTATGCAATTTTCGCTTATGTTCGGGGCTTGCAACTGTTTACAGGGCAGCTTCCTGTGCCACCTTGCCTTTGCACCTTCCTTCCCCCTTCCTCACCCAATGTGTGGTCCAGTGCGAGTGCCTAACTTGATTTACTACTCAAAACCCACAACTCCATTTAGTCTGTCAATATGTCGATTTGCCCCGCCTTGTTGTCCACCTTCTCCTTCTCTATTCGGCTTACAACTTTTATTTTCGTATTTTTTGCTTCTACTGGCAATCGCTTGGAAAATGCGCGTTTTGGTTACAAACACGAAAGCAACAACAATAACTTTTGCTTTTCCTTGTTGTTGCTGCTGCTGTTGTGGGTCTTCCCTGTTGCTGCCGTTGCCTTGTCCATAATTGACTAGCTGTAAAATTCTTGTCATTTTTTTGTTGCCATTCAATTTGGCCACTTGGATTTCTTCTCTGGTTTGAGGTTACGTTGTAGGGGGCGTGATTTGTGGGCGTAACGGTTTTTAGTCTGTCGCTGTAGCAGCATGAAGACGAACCTTTTGTTGTCTAGCGTTTGTTTTTGCTGTTGTTTTTACATTTTTTTCTGCTGTGGGAAAGGACATTTGGCTAAGCTAATGGGTTTGAATGTGGCGAGCCTGTGAAACAATCAAAGAGATTTTCCAAGGGGAGGCTAAGACCGTGGGCTGCGGTAACTGTGATTGACACTTTACATGGCTGCCATATGGAGTCTGAACAGATTTTTAGATCAGCTCAACTTTTTAAGAACTTTGGCTTATTTGTGAACTTGAATGCGTGAGGCTTGGATGCGAATCATGTTATGTAGCTTTAAAGCAAACTGTGGACAATTTTTCCCCCTAAAGACTTTTAACACTACAGAGGATGGCATTACCTAGATTTTTCGTAGCTTAAAGTTTTTTTGGTTATAAGCGATTGTGGCTAAAAAGAAGAGATAGAGAGTTTCATACTTCAATCAAGAATGTCAGATGTACGGTACACAGCACAAGAAAGTGGATGGTATAATTTACTAAAAATTTCATATTAAATTTAATTATAAATTACTTGATTTTATATAAAAACACGTGAGCATTATCCATTCAATATGAAAACTACATATTGAAGTCGAAGTGCAATCCAGTTAATTTATACTTTGTCATATTGAATTGTATGTTGAGTCAAATTTATTTATATTATGCACACCTTTTAAAGAAAACTTTGAAAAGTTTAATATGTTTCGTATTAAATTTAAATATTTTGTTCAACTTAAAATCAAGGATGTTCGTAGTAGTACTTTCAAACCTATTTAAATGTACTGTTTTGAAAAAAGTTATGCTTGTTTAAAGTTCCGTTATAAAAAATAAAACATTTTGCATATCCAACTAATTTTAGTTTTTAATTATAAAAAATTTTTATATGAATTACCCCTTTCAAAAGATGATAATTCCCTTTAAAAATATCTTAATTTTTTTGTTGCGACTTACGTTGGGACGTTACACTTTTTCCATTGCCCAATTTATTACAAAATTTTTTCATCCCATTGACTTGAAACTGGGTTTTAGTTAGTACGCGAAATAGTTCGAACGTTTTTCCCGATTTCGAAAAATCCGCCCACGAGAAAAAATTTCGTAAAATTCTGCTAGCAAAAAAATTATTTTTCATCCGATTGGCTTGAAATTCAGTTTGTAATGATTAAACTCGAATTCATTTGGGTTTTCATTTTCCGATGTTGGAAATTCCGATTTTTATCGATATTTATCAATTATTAATATTAATATTATTTAAACACACTTTTTGTTACTTTGAGGTTATGTTTTTCGGATTCTCGACAACCTAGAGCAATTTAGAGCCCAGATTCAGACTCAGCAGGCAATAAACCATTATAAACCCCTATTTCCACCTCATATTAAAAAAAAAATTTTGAGTATTTTCTTGCCGTTGCGGACGTTACACATTTTG
Organism: Lordiphosa clarofinis; assembly: GCA_018904275.1. Classification (NCBI taxonomy): domain Eukaryota; kingdom Metazoa; phylum Arthropoda; class Insecta; order Diptera; family Drosophilidae; genus Lordiphosa; species Lordiphosa clarofinis. The sequence goes on from JAEIGQ010000212.1 coordinate 381,326, forward strand.
GCATTAACTTTTTTCAAAAATATGTGTAATAAAGGTATATTTTTTTTTTCATCAGTTTAAAGGGCATAAAAAACTCTGTTTATAAATCAAGTTTGGATAACCGAATTATTAAAATTCATTCTGCTAAATTAAAAAAACCCAATTTTCTGTTGCGAACGTTACACACAGCGAACCGATTTTTAGTTTAAATTTTTAATATATATTAGATATCCTACAAATATAATGAGTACCTTAAATTAAAGCAAATGAAACAAACTTTAAGTTTTGCTAAGCGGAAAATACTATAACGACTGTTTTTACCATTTTTGTAACCAATAAAAAACCCCTTTTTTTCAAGAATTAATACCAGTAAGAGGTAGGTGTAGGTATGCCTCTGCCAAGAACAGACAAACCACCGTAGAACAATATTGCTTACATATTTTGAAGCTTGAATATGTATCCTATTATTCCATTAACAAACATTTGGATTTTGGACAACTTTAAATTTTAACCCTTGGTTTAAAAAATTTCGGATTAGCCCATATATAATATTAGTCCGCCACGAGAAAAATTTTCGTAAAATTCTGCTAGCAAAAAAATTATTTTTCATCCGATTGGCTTGAAATTCAGTTTGTAATGATAAAACTCGAATTCATTTGGGTTTTCATTTTCCGATGTTGGAAATACCGATTTTTATCGATATTTATCAATTATTAATATTAATATTATTTAAACACACTTTTTGTTACTTTGAGGTTATGTTTTTCGGATTCTCGACAACCTAGAGCAATTTAGAGCCCAGATTCAGACTCAGCAGGCAATAATCCATTATAAACACCTATTTCCACCTCATATTAAAAAAAAAAAATAGAGGCCAGCTAACTTCGGCTCGACCGAAGTTTATATACCCTTGGAGCTTGATATATGGCTGCCAGTTTGTATGGCAGCTATACTATATTGTGGTCCGATTTCGACAAGCCTTGGTGAAATTATGTAAAATCATTGAAAACTTATAAATACGAGCGTTGGGAGCGATAACATTGAAAACAAAAAAGTTTTTCTCACTAAGACTTTTTTTCAGACCTAACTTTTGTATGGCAGCTATACTATATAGTTGTCCGATTTCGACAAGTTTTGGTGAAATTATGTAAAATCATTAAAAACTTATAAATACGAGAGGTGGAAGCGATAACATTGAAAACAAAAAAGTTTTTCTCACTGAAACTTGTTTTTCAACCGATTGTTCCTATGGCAGCTATATGCTATAGACATCCGATCCGGCCGGTTCCCACAAATGTGCAGCGTATTTATACCAAAAGACTTTGTGCAAAGTTTGGTTAAGATAGCTTTAAAACTGACGGAGGAGATAGCATAGAAACAGACGGACAGACGGACAGACGGACGGACAGACGGACATGGCTATATCAACTCAGCTCGTCATGCTGATCATGAATATATATACTTTGTGTGGTCGGAGATGCTTCCTTCTATGCGTTACAAACATCCGGACAATTTTAATATACCCTCTCCAAGGGTATACAAAATTGAGTATTTTCTTGCCGTTGCGGACGTTACACATTTTGGCATTAACTTTTTTCAAAAATATGTGTAATAAACGTATATTTTTATACCCGTTACTCGTAGAGTAAAAAGGGTATACTAAAGTCGTGCAAATGTATGTAACAGGCAGAAGGAATCATCTCCGACCATATAAAGTATATATATTCTTGATCAGCATCAACAGCCGAGTCGATATAGCGTTACACATTTTGGCATTAACTTTTTTCAAAAATATGTGTAATAAAGGTATATTTTTTTTTTCATCAGTTTAAAGGGCATAAAAAACTCTGTTTATAAATCAAGTTTGGATAACCGAATTATTAAAAATTCTTCTGCTAAATTAAAAAAGCCCAATTTTCTGTTGCGAACGTTACACACAGCAAACCGATTTTTAGTTTAAATTTTTAATATATATTAGATATCCTACAAATATAATGAGTACCTTAAATTAAAGCAAATGAAACAAACTTTAAGTTTTGCTAAGCGGAAAATACTATAACGACTGTTTTTACCATTTTTGTAACCAATAAAAAACCCCTTTTTTTCAAGAATTAATACCAGTAAGAGGTAGGTGTAGGTATGCCTCTGCCAAGAACAGACAAACCACCGTAGAACAATATTGCTTACATATTTTGAAGCTTGAATATGTATCCTATTATTCCATTAACAAACATTTGGATTTTGGACAACTTTAAATTTTAACCCTTGGTTTAAAAAATTTCGGATTAGCCCATATATAATATTAGTCCGCCACGAGAAAAATTTTCGTAAAATTCTGCTAGCAAAAAAATTATTTTTCATCCGATTGGCTTGAAATTCAGTTTGTAATGATAAAACTCGAATTAATTTGGGTTTTCATTTTCCGATGTTGGAAATACCGATTTTTTATCGATATTTATCAATTATTAATATTATTATTTAAACACACTTTTTGTTACTTTGAGGTTATGTTTTTCGGATTCTCGACAACTTAGAGCAATTTAGAGCCCAGATTCAGACTCAGCAGGCAATAATCCATTATAAACACCTATTTCCACCTCATATTAAAAAAAAAAATAGAGGCCAGCTAACTTCGGCTCGACCGAAGTTTATATACCCTTGGAGCTTGATATATGGCTGCCAGTTTGTATGGCAGCTATACTATATTGTGGTCCGATTTCGACAAGCCTTGGTGAAATTATGTAAAATCATTGAAAACTTATAAATACGACCGTTGGGAGCGATAACATTGAAAACAAAAAAGTTTTTCTCACTAAGACTTTTTTTCAGACCTAACTTTTGTATGGCAGCTATACTATATAGTTGTCCGATTTCGACAAGTTTTGGTGAAATTATGTAAAATCATTAAAAACTTATAAATACGAGCGGTGGAAGCGATAACATTGAAAACAAAAAAGTTTTTCTCACTGAAACTTGTTTTTCAACCGATTGTTCCTATGGCAGCTATATGCTATAGACATCCGATCCGGCCGGTTCCCACAAATGTGCAGCGTATTTATACCAAAAGACTTTGTGCAAAGTTTGGTTAAGATAGCTTTAAAACTGACGGAGGAGATAGCATAGAAACAGACGGACAGACGGACAGACGGACGGACAGACGGACATGGCTCTGTCAGCCTCAGCTCGTCATGCTGATCATGAATATATATACTTTGTGTGGTCGGAATGCTTCCTTCTATGCGTTACAAACATCCGGACAATTTTAATATACCCTCTCCAAGGGTATACAAAATTGAGTATTTTCTTGCCGTTGCGGACGTTACACATTTTGGCATTAACTTTTTTCAAAAATATGTGTAATAAAGGTATATTTTTATACCCGTTACTCGTAGAGTAAAAAGGGTATACTAAAGTCGTGCAAATGTATGTAACAGGCAGAAGGAATCATCTCCGACCATATAAAGTATATATATTCTTGATCAGCATCAACAGCCGAGTCGATATAGCCATGTCCGTCTGTCCGTCTGTCCGTCCGTCCGTCCGTCTGTATGAACACCTAGATCTCAGAGATGGTAAGAGATAGAGGTTTGACATGTATGGGACAAATGCTTCTTTTATCTGCACGCAGATCAAGTTTATTTCAAATTTTGGCCACGCCCCCCCCCCCCCCCCTCAATTTAAAAAAACGTTATATCTCCTACAGTTTTGAAGATAGACGATTCGTACTACCTAAAGATAGTTAGTAATTAGCAAAATGAATCGATTTGCCGAAGAAATGATCAAGATCGGATGAACGGTTCTCAAGTTATGAGCAAAAAAGTGATACAAGCCCCCCCGCTACCCCCCCTCCCACCATAAAAAAATGTTGCATACTTTTCGGATGGTCACCCTAAGGAACGCAGGAACATGTTTTTTCATGAGTAACGGGTATATCGAAGTCGGTTAGAGCCGACTTTAACTTACGCTCTCGTTTTTTCATCATTTCAAAGGGCATAAAAAACTCTGTTTATAAAGCAAGTTTGGATAACCGAATTATTAAAATCAGGGCTTAATACCGGAACCGAAACCGGAACCGTTAACCGAAATAAACCGTTTCAAATCGCGTACCGGAACCGGAACCTGAACCGATACAAAATTTGTTTTGAGAACCGATTACCGTTTACCGTTATTATTGGAACCGATAAAACCGGAACGAAACCGAAACTTTAGTACCGGTACGGTTTCGGTTTTTTTATACGTATTTAAAAACATTAAAACGTACTTAACTGGTGGTCAGATTCCTCCAATAGGAGTTGTAGATCAAATGGTCAAACTAATCGTCAAAATTCTAAAATTTTCATAGGACCTAAGATTATTATGTATGTAGACAAAAAAAACAAAAGTTTGAACAGTCCAAAATATTGCGAAGTTTGGAAATGGCAATGTAGACGGGTAAACAGTAGGTGTAGATCAAACAACTAAACACCAAAAAACAATTAAGCAACTAAAATATATAGGTATGAAATTTGCTTAATTTTCTTACTCCCAAAATTATTATGAAGATTTGATAGACTGCAATACATAGTAGAGGGTAAAATAATGTGTAGTACTGTCCCAAAAATCGGATATTTACAAAATTGCATGAGTTCAGATTATCATAAAGATATGATAGGTGTCGGTCGATCGGTTAATGAGACGTGTTGATCAAACGGACCAAAAATTCGCAAAATTTGACAATTTTATAACGATTTTGATTCTTATGAAGACGGGTAAATAGACGGATGGTGAATTTTGCTAGATGAAGATTTGATAGATGGTAATTGTCAAGTATGCTTCACTTCTTCGCTTTGTGAGCGGTGTAACAACGCACGTCGGGTACCTGCTAGAAATCATTAGTTTTTACATAATAACTACGTAAAAAAAATACGATATATTAAGGCGATATAATTTTGAAATGTGAAACCATTCATTTTGTGTTGATTTTTGATTCGTTTTATTAAACAGGAATAAAATGATTTAGATTTATCTTAAATTTTTTTTTTCAGTATTAAAAATAAGTAGTACTTATATCGGTGAGTACCGGTACGTACCGGTATACCGAAATAAAAATCCGGGTACCGTAACCGAAACCGAAAACCAAAATTAATTGAAAACCAAAATAGAACCTTTAACCGAAACATTCATTTCGGCACGTACCGGTACTGGAACCGGAACCGAAATTCGTTTCGGGATTAAGCCCCTGATTAAAATTCATTTTACTAAATTAAAACAAGTAAGAAAGTCGGTCAAGCCCGACTATAAAATACTCTGTACCTGGAGTAGAAGCTGAATGCAATGCTGGTGCTGCGCTCATCTCTAAGTCTTTCTCTCACTCTCACTCTCTCTCTCTCTCTCTCTCTCTCTCTCTTTAAGATTTTGCGGTGTTAGTTGTAATAGGGTGGGAGGGAGTGGGGGGAGGGTGATGTACTTTTTTGCTCATAACTTGAGAACCGCTCATCCGATCTTTATCATTTCTTCGGCAAATCGATACATTTTGCTAATTACTAACTATCTCTAGAAGGTACGAATCGTCTAACTTCAAAACTGTTGAAGATATACCGTTTTTTCCAAATTGCGGGGGCGGAAAGGGGCGTGGCAAAAATTGAAAATAAACTTGATCTGCCTGCAGCTATAAGAAACATTTGTCCCATACAAGTCAAACCTCTATCTCTTACCATCTCCGAGATCTGTTTGTTCATACGGACGGACGGACAGACGGACAGACGGACGGACAGACGGACAGACGGACAGACGGACATGGCTATATCGACTCGGCTGTTGATGCTGATCAAGAATATATATACTTTATAGGGTCGGAGATGATTCCTTCTCCCTGTTACATACTTTTGCACAAACTTAATATACTCTAAGTACCTTCGGTACAGAGTATAAAAACCCAATTTTCCGTTGCGGACGTTACACACAGCAAACCGATTTTTAGTTTAAATTTTTAATATATATTAGATATCCTACAAATAAGTACCTTAAATTAAAGGAAATGAAACAAATTTTAAGTTTTGCTAAGCGGAAAATACTATAACGACTGTTTTTACCATATTTGTGACCAACCCAAGTTCAAGAATTGATCTTCTATAAAGTAAGCATAAAAAGTCTCGATTTCAAGCAGAGCTGTAATGTATTCATTACTTCCCGTATTTAATTACTTTTCATTACTATAAACACAATTTTTTAGGTAATGCAAAAACAATTAATGATTATGATTTTTTTTATAATCGTAATTGTAAGGTGGAATTATGATTATTCAGTGATTATTCCAAAATTTAATTACTTTTAAATTACTAATTTTGTGATTTTTTTGGCAATTAAATAAGTTTATTTGGCAAAGATATGGCGTGTTTAAGACGAAAATTCATATTTAAATTTATGGGAGGAAAACTAGATTGTTACTCTAAATCTGTATAGGAACTGTAAAGGGGCTACTTGGTTCGGCATAAATTGTTAAATGTTTACATGTAGATGATAAATTATATTTGGAAACAAGTAGCCTTTTCACAGTTCCTATAAAAATTTGAGTTACATATCTAGTTTTCCTACCATAAATTTAAACATGTAATTTCGTGTTTAAGAGAAGGCTATAACTTTGCCAAATAAATTGATTTAATCGCCATAAAAATCACAAAATTAGATCATATGTTTGTCTTTAGGCTCAGATGGCGAAAATATTAATTCAATAACTGCGCTAGCTTTAACGGGCTATAAAAATCCTAAAAAATGCTATAAATCGAAAAATGTCTGTCTTTAGAGGCCAATTTAGACACTTTCCGCTGTACTAACATAGCGGCTATGATTTTTTAAATTTGCATTGATATGTACTTTATCGCAATTAGTTCATAAATTCAGATAAATATGCCTAGTGTGGCCTCCATAAATCCTAGAGTGCCAAAAAGTCGACTTTTTGGTTTTTCCGCGATATCTTGGAAACAAGAGCTGATTGAACAAAACCAATGATACAGTTTTGTTCAGTGAAGTCTATATTAACATAATCTGTTAAAAATAGACATGCACCAAAATCACTGTTGGGCTGTGTAATTGTAACGGTAAAGGGTGATTATTGAGAAATTGTGCTTGAAATGTTGAATTATTTTGTATTTGTAATCAAGTTTGGAAAACACCAAATTTAATGGTTTGATCAAGGTAACAAAACCAAAACAAATAATAGCAATCATTTAATTTAATTATGGTCCTTCATTTTTTTTTAAGCGAGCAATAAGTTTTTAAAACAAAGAAGTGGACAAACTTTTTCTTCTAATTTGATATCGCTTATACAAATCAGTATTTTATTTTAATCATTGTAGTAGTAGTCTAATGTTACCTCAACTATAAAAGGAGCACAGATTAAACAGTCAACAGGGAAATTAAAAATTAAATAAAATTATAAAAATAAAACTAAAATGGACATTGATATTGATTCGGATGATTCGGTCCAAGACCCGGACTACGTTCAACAACCAAGCTGCTCGAAAAGGACTAAGCCGAATGCAGAAAAGGCAAATAATATAGCAAAAATTCCAAAAATATTGAATTTTTTAAACATTATTAATAACGTAAGTTAACTCTAAAGTAATTTAATATGTTAAATATAATTATTTTAAATGGATATAGGATCAGAGCTCTAAAAAGCTTGGATCAATAAGCGTGACTTGCAACTCCTGTGGATCAATTATTAATGGTTTTCTTACCATAACGTCTAATTTTATCAAGCATTTGCGCATCAAGCACCCTGATATCTACGTTGAGTTCATTAATGCTTCACAAACTTCGAATGTAGAAGAACCAAATGACACATTTAATTACAGAGTTATGTGCTTTATTATTCAATCTGCAGTACCTATTTGCACTGTTGAAAAAACGTACTTTAAAAATATGTTTAAAGGAACTAATCTGCGTGTTATGAGTCGGCCAAAACTCGTAAAAATGCTGGACGAGCGATATACTAATAACTGTGAACTAATTAAAAACACATTAGCCAATATCAAATATGTGTGCACGACTGCGGACATTTGGTCTGATAAACACCGCAGCTTTTTTGGCTACACGTGTCTCTGGATAAATAAAAAATATCAAAGAAAGTCGGCTGCACTTTCTTGTAAAAGGTTTTCAGGAAATCATACCTATGACCGCGTTGTGCAAATGATCTGCAAAATAAACAATGAATTTAACTTGAATCCTATAAAGATTATTGCCACTATAACAGATAATGGCTCGAATTTTGTCAAAGCATTCAAGGAATTTGGGATAGATAACCTGAACAAAGATGATGAAACAAATGATCAAAGCGATGACGATTCCGATCGAGTTCCTGAGCCCGTGGAACTACAGTGTAACGCTTTACCAAAACACCTAAGATGTGCAAGTCATATTCTTAATTTGGTAGCTTCCGCTGATTTCATTAAAATCCTTGGTAAAGATAAGCTATTAATGAAAAAGCATTTACTGGTCAGTATATATATTAAACTACTTTACTCATATATATATTCGCAATATATTATTTCGTATTTTCTAGATTTTTAGTAAATGTAGTGCATTGTGGCGTAAGTGCAACTGGCCTAAGTCATCTGAGATCATAAATCAAGTATTAGGAGCAGCTTTAATAACCCCTGTTGTCACAAGATGGAATTCAACATATGATTCAGTCTGTCGTATTTTATTACATAAAACAAATCTGGCAGAGCTATGTGACAAATTGGGCATGCATAATACAAAATTTTCCCACCGAGATATTCAATATTTGGAAGAACACCGATCTTTAATGACACCAATAGCAACAACGTTAGACTTTCTTCAGAAATAGAACAATTTATATTTTGGATGTCTTATTCCAGCATTAACTACCCTGGCAGTTAAGTTGAAGAGAATCTCTGATTCTTCTGATGTCTTAAGCTTAAGGAGTGTTGCGATTGCGATTCTGGAAAAAGTGATGGAGCGCTTTTCCAATTTTTTTTGAACTTTCGACAGAAGCAAACTGCGCTATAATTGCATCTGTTTTATTACCAAGCGTAAAAATGCAATGGTTTAATTGTCTCGCAAAAATAGCTTTGCATGGTCGGCAATATGATGAAATTCTGGAAATGGTTGTAGCAGAAGCTGTGAAATATGTCTGTACATATAAAAATACAATGGACACAAGTAAGGATATAGTCCCCAAGCATGAATTCTATGATTTCGACGAAACCGGTAGGGAAACAAAAATCTTTTTGCAATTCAATGACTTCTTATTTCTTTGTTTTATTTTAAAACCGATGGCTTGGCCAAATCAGAAATCAAAAAAGTCAGATACTTCTATAAACATAATTTACATTTTTAATTAATATTGTTTTAGATGGAGCCCAACCAACAGATAATAGTGTTGACGCTTCGCTGTGTGTAATAAAACACGATATTAAAGAACAGTTGGGAAGATATTTGCTTGATCAATGATTCAATGCTTAAAGAGATAGCGATCAGGTATAACACGCCACTAACGCACTATGGGGAATTTTGCCAAATATTAGGCATAAACCCCTTTTCCAAAAGTGCTCAAAACTTAAATTTTTTTGTTTCATTAGACCACAAATACATCAGTCTTCAATGTTACATACCACGAATTTTGATTTAACAGAGCTCTGTTAAGTGAGCAGCTGGTAAAGTCAGGTTATGCTAACGAATGACAGTTCAATGTTAAGTGTGTGTTTTCTGCTGCAATTTGTAATTGCCAAATATTAATGAAAACAGAAAGTTTTGTCGAATATTTTTGATTGAATCTAATCGTTGTGGTATGTGCTATGTTTTAGTGCCTTTGATCTGTAGAAATTAATCGTGGCGTCGCTGTATTTGACGGTATTCGTAATTCATCTCACAAAAAAAAAATGGAAAGAAAATTCAACTTTGCGAAGTCCTACCAAATTTTGTTTAGATTTGTTAGAGCTGGGACTTTTACCACCTTTTAGAGCTATCAATTCCGCTTCTGATTCACTTTTGCTCAACCGCATCTACGCGCATCTTTTTGCAAAATTTCACTTTTTAGGACACAACCTCATTTTCTCCAATGCCTACTTGCATGCCAAATGAAAAAAAAGTGACGAGTCGAGAAGATGTTATTTTCGATTGCTGTAAAAGAGAGGTTGGGCCAAAGTCTTTCAGTCGCATATGAAAGATATTTAAAAGAAAAAAGGAAGGATATTTTGTGCAATTCTGGAGATGAATCGCGAAAATTTAACCGAATAATGCAACAAATTGAACGCAGAAGTTCAATTCTAAGCCATTGAGCAGAATATGAACACAGAGAGTCGTTCGCGATGGTCATTAACGCTAAAGCGTATTAGAAATCGTAGAAATCAAGCTGTTGGAGATAAAATGGTAGAAGTTAGAGATAAAATGGTAGAAGAAGCAAGCACAGCTCTTCGTAATAAGTAAAAAACGACTAACTGACCATGCAGCAGTTCTTAAGATAGTTTCTATAAGGCAAAAATGATCCGAAATTTTATATGCTAGTATTGTGGAGTTAGAAATGACAGTAAGAACAGAACAGAAATCGAAAAAAATAAATGAGACGCATTTTTTTCAGGAACCTCCCGATATTCCGTAAAGTTTGCGGCCGAAAAATATGTTTCCTATTACGCGTGAATGATGGTACATTCATTCTTATGTAAAATTGCAAGAAAAACCAATTTTATCTTGTAAAAAAACTAATATTTTTTTATTTATTTTTTTAAAGGCGGGTTGAAGTGCTACCACGCCCACTTTTTTCCGTATAGAGCAACGGTATACCTAACATAAGGCAAAAAACTAGACCGCAATATCTTGCTTAGTTTTTAAGTTATTAATTAATGCCTGATTTTTGGGAAAATTCCCCATAGTGTAACGTCGTCAGCCCCTGTTGAAAGAATGTTTTCATTTGCCAATATAATTAACGACTCAAGACGCCATGCCCTTTCCGATTTTTCTTTTGAAAAACTAGTGGTGATGAAGGCCAACATGAACTTCATGGATGATATGATGAAGATTGTTATATTTTCAAACAAATATATGTAATATAAATAATGAATGTTATAATTGGGCTTAAGTAATTTCATTTGGAACCTAAAAATTCATAAATAATTTGACTTTTCAAGCACAATTACTCAATAATCACCCTTTACCGTTACAATTATCCAAGTAATTGTAAAAGTAATTAAATTTTGGAATAATCACTGAATATTCGTAATTCCACCTTACAATTACGATTATAAAAAAATGGTAATCAGGAATTGTTTTCAGTTATGTGAAAAACGGTAATGGTAATGGTAATGGTAATGGTAATTCAAGTTTACAGCTCTGATTTCAAGCATAAATCATCTTGAAAGTAAGCATGAAAAGCATTTTTATATGTGTAATACCCTTTAAAGTATGCAAAATTTATTGCCTTTTTAATTATTTATTTCAACGTAGCCATTGCAGTATAAAACAGAATCCACTCAGAATGTTAGCCCAAATTGACAGACCAGTTGAAGGTATATAACATAATTTAGTGTTTAGCCAAAAAAGAATAAATATTGTTCTTAATTAAGTCTTTTTAGAAGCATAGCATACTTTAAAGGGCTTTGATCACAATAAATTTTGTGTGTATAAGCGTAGTATTTGTCTCCTTATCTACTACAATAGTTGGCTTCTCACGCCACTTGCCTCCTTCTCTACGTAATCTTAACTCCAGCCAGGATGACACTTTGTAGGTCTATGCAAATCCAACCGAGGGCATAGATAGTTTATTAATCGATTGATAAAAAAATACAAAATTAAATATTAATAACCATATTTTATACCTATAATAAATAAAAATACAATTAAATATATTTCTCACTTACGTTAGCCCCTCTGCAAAGGAATTGCTTTTGCCGAATCATTAGGGCACACTAATTTGCCAAATTGCCTCCCTTTTGTCATCCCTCTCGAGTTATTTAAGTCTTACAAATGTTACGCCCAATTCTAAGAAAATGAATTCGAATTAATTCAATGTTCTTCAAAGGGCAATGTGCGCCCATAATATTTTCAATTGTTTTTTCGATTCGTAATCTTTTTTAGTCCATGCACATATTGCCACAAAGTGGCCAATTGCTCAAAGCCAACATAGACGCACAAACACTAACACTAATTGAAAGCACAATAAATATGTACGATGTACATTAGGCCGGTCCCAAAACCGGCAAAATGGAAAAAAGGAGGTCTCAGCATTCCCATAGCTAATATTTGTTGTATAATTAAAAATTGTGAAAAAATTTTTTATTTTAATTTTAAATGGGCGCGACAGGGCCTCAAAGTTTTGAAAAATATTAATCATACGACAAGTTCACCAAATACAAATTTTTACAACGAAGTTATAAGTTAATTTCAATTGCTGTCATTGTTTGAAATTTAAAAAAGGATTTACATTTGTGGAAACAAAATTTTTTTCAAATTTGAATAGTTTATAAATAAAATCATCGCCATAAATGAAAAAAATGTGTGATAGTAGGCAACACTGCGTATGAGTTATATACAAAAACTTTAGACGCCAGTCGCGCTGGTTAAAACTCGACTTTTTTATCTTTTGTTTCTATTTCCGCTAATTATACATGAAAAAGTATCAGATAGGGTGGTGAGAGCATGACCTTAAAAATTTCATATACATGGGGACCGCTCTAATGTACATACGTACATATATGCATAGCGACACAGCGTGGCAGCGTCTTTTCTATGCATATGTGCAAGTGTGTATATATAAATTTTATCAATCAATCTTACCATTTAAATATTTTAATGCTTTTTTTAACACATACTCTTTTAGAATTGGATTTGACTGTCATGATCTTTCACAAATTTTTTCACTTTCACACATGCTTCACAATTTTAACTGATCAACGTCGCAGCGTCAAAACTCATCGTGTTGCCGGTTTCGTCGAAGCTTGCAGCCGACACGTGGTCGACTTTAAGAATGAGAGCGAAAATTCTTTTCATTTAACGCCCTCCGTTTATGTCTCCCCGCACAAGTTCTATATCAAAATCAATTGTCTTCTCGTATGCGAGCGGTTTTCTTTTTAAAAAATCAAGAAGAAAAAAATCTAAACTGAAGCCGATTTCAGTCTCGCCAATTCGTGCTAGATTTCTCTGGGTGTGGTTTATCTTAAAAGTAGAACAAAATCAGAATAATAAACACCTAATAATGTAGATAATGTGAAGAGAAGGAGCAGTCCTCAATATATATACTAGCCCACTGTAATGCTTTAGCAAGGCGGAAATTGAACAGAGTTTTGGGCTCCATCAAAATAGGACACTGAAAAAAGCAGGTTTGCTTTCATTTTCAGCAAATCGGAATAAAATTGCAAGCTGTTTATTATAGAAATGGTCGTTATTAAAATGATACGTTTTCAAACTGATATGCGAAGTTTGGTCGCAATCGCTAACTATTAAAGCGAGCCTTTTCAAGTGTACTAAAACTTCTACGCAGACGAGGTTGCTTTGCTTTCTCGTTTAATTAAAATAATTTTCTCTGTAAAAAGTATGCAAATTTTTACCTCACCCATAAGTATTAAAAATCGAAGAAAATTTGTTCCCAAAAAGAGATTTAATAGGTACGGAATACTCACACTGTTTTCATTAGACTCAACCACTTTGTTGTCCTAAAGTCTGCATCACATTTCTAAACCGCTTCATCAGTCATTGCACATTCCAGTTGATCACTTCATTTCAACATGACAACTTTGTGGCAGCCCTTCTCACCCTCCTCTCTCTGAAATACAGTTTCTGCTGACTTTTGATGAAGTTCCCTTTCAAGTGGTTTGGACCCTGTCAACTGTTCTCTGTAGTCAACTCCTGTCCCCAACTTGTTGTTGTCCATTGTTGAAGGCTGTTAGTTTAACGCTCATGGGGCATGCCAAAAAATTTGAATAATAATTTTATTTGCCTTTTGAATTTGCATTTACTCGTGAGTCCTCCCCCATCAAGTTGTTAACATGTGTTTGGCGAGGGGGATAGAGAGGTAAGCCATCCTTTACGTTATTTATTCATGCACTTAGTGAGGCATTCACCGCTTGAGTTGGACTGGACCTTCGCTCAGCTAATTGCCCAGCCTGTCGCTCTCTTCCAGCCAATCAAAGCTCAAGTGTTGTCAGCTGTCTTGGCCAAAGTCCCCCAGTCTCCAGTGCATGGCCAAATCAGTGCGTGCCATTGTTGTTTGCCTTGCAACCTTCTACGCCACCTCCTTTCACCACCACCTCCTGCTTCATCATTCCTTCATCACTTGGCTAAATGAAGCATGTTCTACTGTCTGCAGCTGGAACCTGAAGTTTGTTTTCAATGCCAACTTATCGAATGCTACTCACTTGGGTAAACACCCGGTGAATGCCATGCAAATGAGCTGGCAAAGGGAATTGACTTCAATGAGGTTTGTGGACATTTATTGAAAATGTAAGTGACAAATATTTGGACAACAACGGAAACTACAAGTTAATTGCCAAGACTTTGCTTTGAGAGCTAATTTTAAGAATTCTCGGTCTGTTTGTGTGTCTGAGTACTCTAAATGATTTTCAAATCTCTTGTTATTAAGCTAAAGATTTGGTAAGTCGGCTTTTTGCTTTATTCAAAAGGGCTTAGGATAGGTTATACTGAATTATTTATTTATTGATTTACTTATACTATGAATTTGCAGAAAAAAAATAGAGGCCAGCTAACTTCGGCTCGACTGAAGTTTATATACCCTTGGAGCTTGATATATGCCTGACAGTTTGTATGGCAGCTATACTATATAGTGGTCCGATTTCGACAAGCTTCGGTGAAATTCTGTAAAATCATTAAAAACTTATAAATACGAGCGTTGGGAGCGATAGCATTGAAAACAAAAAAGTTTTTCTCACTAAAACTAGTTTTTCAACCGATCGTTCCTATGGGAGCTATATGCTATAGTCATCCGATCCGGCCGGTTCCGACAAATGTGCAGCGTATTTATACCACAAGACTTCGTGCAAAGTTTGGTTGCGATAGCTTTAAAACTGACGGAGGAGATAGCATAGAAACAGACGGACGGACGGACAGACGGACGGGCGGACATGGCTATATCAACTCAGCTCGTCATGCTGATCAGGAATATATATGCTTTATGTGGTCGGAGATACTTCCTTCTATGCGTTGCAAACATCCGGACAATTTTAATCCAAAAATTGGTACCTTATCAGCAAAATCAAAACTTCGTGTTTGGTTTTTCTGTAACGTCATTCAATGCAGCTTACATTAAAACAAAGTTGGTTCGAATAGGACACTTAATGTGGCCACTCGACCAACAAATGTAAGGATACCTCTCTAATGCAAATATCTCGTGAACCTAACGTGCTGGAAGAAAACGGACAATTTATCTGAGTTCAGCGGCCAAAAATACATAAGGAACGGTTGCAAAGTTCTCTGTTGCAAAAAATGGCCTTTTTTTTTGTAAACTTGTGTAATTGAAAGGTGCTTTTGGTAGTGAAAAAACTCCTGACGTTTTCACATTTCTTGCTGAACCAATGGCACTTCATATATAGAAACAGTCCCGCCTGAATGGAGTCAAAGTGCCCTTAGAGAGTTTTAGGTAATTAAGGGAGCACAAATCGAGTTAAAAGACGAAATTTTTTAAGAATAAGAGGCTTTAGTAAAATGGATTGAGAAACAAGTTAATAGCAGATAGGTCATCGGCACTAGAATCACTGCTAGCCTTTGGTCACCCAGAAACAAAGAAGATGGTAATGAAGTAGATCTTCGCTAAGAGTTTACAAGACTCTAGAATTGTTTGGGTTCCTCTGCAGACTACACCATTGTATCTCATTCTATCAATTTGGATACTTTTTCTGGCGAAAACAAAAACAACGGGACTATCAAAGAAGCAAATAATACAAATAGCGAGTGTCCGTCCGTGACAATCCCATCTTTCAAAGACAGCTTAATAGATATAAACTAACTTATATTTCGTATAAAATTAAATAATATAATAATGCCCTTAATCGTTTGTCATTCAAAAATCCTAAAATTGTAGTCTGCACAATATACATTAATTTCTCCTCATTTAAGAAGACAATTTCCTCTTATGCAATCACATCCAAAATGGCCTACAACTCATCAATATCAATCAATCTATTTTGCATGCAGGCCACCTTTTCACTTAGGTTGCTGCCTTTGGGGACTCTGACTAATTATTTCAACTGTTGAAAATCAAATTGCAGCTACTAAATAACTGATGGCAAATGCAACAACAACATTTGTCAGTCGCAACCAACAACACTTGGCTCTATGTGTATAAATTAAATAATGAAATTTACCTAATTGCCATACGGCAGACAACACACAGAATCTCTAAAGGACACTCCAACGGCACATCCAGAACTTGTGGTTTTAATTTAATTTTTAATGTTTAACTTCTGACCAGCATAAATAAATGAAGAGAGACAGGAAATCTTGTGTAAAATCTTTTGGGGCTGAAACACAAATGCCAATATTTGTCTGGCCTCAAAGGAAGAAGCGAAGAAACGAATGAGTGTATGAACAGATGGATGATGGAGTGACTGAGTTGTTCACTTAACTTTTTGCCCTGGCCAAGACAAGATTTTCAATTAAAATTGATTTTATGCAAATTTTCAATTAGGCCAAACACACACACTCAACTTATCTCGCATCCTAGCAAACAAAATGCTGTGTGTAAAAAGGATGTGGCTGGATCTCTCTATGTTCGTTTGCCTTTGTATAAACCACTTGAGATAAATACGTAGATTTGAAGATGCTTTTTGCCGTTTTTTTGTTTATCCCCCTATCATCATCAACTCACTTTAAGTCAACGACCATTTGGCTGTGAATGCTGATTACGTAATTGCATTTTAGACGACACAAAATTTTCGTACAACATTTTGGCGTTGACTTCATTTGCAGCTCCTTTCAGCTTCAATTAGAGGGACGGCGCTCCATGTGTGTGTGTGTGAGTTAAATGTTTTTCAGCTTTCACTAATTGCATTAAAAAAGAAGTTTTCTCCCCTTTTTGGGCAGGACGCTCGCTGTCTGGCGCTTTCGCTAAATTATACAAAATAGAACCAGACAACAACAAAAACAACGACAACAACAGCGTCAGCAGTCAGACATAGACACGCCCCCTCTGCTGAACCCCCGTTCCATTATAGCGGTGTCTTTGCCTTCGTTTAAGTTGCAATTTGGTTGCATGTCACTTGGAAATGCTTTCAGACAAATGTTAACCAGCAGCAGTCCAGGATAATTCATTCTACTCTCATGTTCGATGCGTGTCGAACACTTGCTAAGGATTCCATTGTCTACCTGGCATGCCACAAATTTGGGAAGAGAGGAGTATATTAGTTTGCTTTAAGGCCAAATTGTCCAAAAATGTTTGATGGGCTGGATTTCAGCTGGAGCTCGAACTTGAGAATTACAAGAAAGAACTTACACGGCGCTAAAAATTTTGTCAAATTGTAATAGCCTGGGGTATGACCTAAGGTACACTGTAGAGCACACCGAAAACAAAATTAATATGAAATGATTTGAAATGAAAATCATTTCTACATTTTTTCATATCAAAGATCTAATTGTATGCTCGTAAATACAATGACGAGCTGCATTGTAAAATTTAAAATCGGCTATACAGCTCCCCGAACGGGGCCAAACCAAGCTTCTCTCAATCTCCTGGCGTGTGTGCTTTAAATTTTTCGCACAAGAGAAAGGGACCTCCAGCTTAACGCCGGATCCGAACGGCAAAGTTTGAGAATTTGCTTTTTCATGGCTAGTTACTTCACAGCTGGCGCCAATAGCTGGCGAAGGTGACCGTATGTGTAAAAGCTATTTTCTAAAGAAAGAAAACAACTTTTATTATTAGATGTTCAGAGGCGGGATCGAACCCATGAACTCCCACCCAGCAGTCCAGCACACTGCGCCACATACGGACGAGCTGCATTGGTATAGCCATATCCTCTCCATCCGTCTGGCCGTCTTTTTATACTATATCCTCCGTCAGTTTTCAACTCATCATTACCAAGATCTTTACATTGCTCGAAGTTATTTGGTATACACATTTTGCAATAGTAGCGTTCTTATACTTTCCAGTTATGAACAACACAATTGAACACAATTTTGGAAAATTTGATCGAAATGGGATGAATTTAACGCATTCACTAAAAAATAAAACCAAAACAAACTAACGGGATCAAATCAATCCCAAGTGGTAACGAAAACAACGAAAACACGGATATGTTTGAACCGATCAGAAAAAATATTGAGTTGATCCGCTTTTTTTGATCCCAAGTAAGATTACATATACCACCAACATACCACTCACATCCCACACACATCCCATCCACTTCCCAACCACTTCATATCTACACAGCACCCAGATTGTTGTGCACATCATGAGCACTTGGGCAAGATTGCCTGACTAGTATTGTGAACAGCCCACTGAGCTCGAAATTTGTGCACGTGACGTCCCGCCTGCTATAATATTGAGGTTTGTTGAGAAAAAAATTGTATGAATAAAAATACTATCAAAATCACCAAAGATATTCTTCGGGAATGGACAGCAAGCGAATTGCATGGTTAAGTTAATAAGATCGAAGGTTCGTTTACTGCTTTAATATGCTGCACGTATTAATGTTGGCAACCTTTGCAGATGTTTGTCCAAGAGACCAGATTTATTTAGCAATGGACGAATTTTTGGACAGCGTTGTGAACGATATCTGAAATGTGCCCAATCCAAAATTTGGTGGAATAGCATCCTGAAAGAGAAACGTTTTAATGTATGTAACTCGTGTCTGAGAAGTAATTTGAAATATTTCTTAAATTGATAAAGAAAGTCAAGAAATTGCTATATCTGCAGGGTTTATCCAGTGTTCACCACATTTTAACGAAATTGTGCTAGAACAAAAGTCTGTTTTTAACCTTAATTTTCCACTGCGTCGCAGAGTCGCTATTTTATTTATTGTTATTATTTTTTATAGTAGTTGTCGCAGTTGTCTTTGGTGTATTTTTATTTTGACGGTGGAGGGTACTGAGCCCGACGCTTTACGGGGCTTACCAAATAAGATAAGTGAATCGACTTGAGGCGCTGGAAGGCAGGATGGCTCTAGTTTCACCCCGCTGAGCCGGTCAGCAATTTTTCCTAACTCATTAGGTCTTCTGGGTCACTGTCTAAAAATGTTTCCTTTTTGGTGGAAAACTAAAAAAATTAACAAAATCCTTGATGGGCCGCGAATGAACCTTTAGTTGAGATGTTATTTAAATGTAAAAAAAAAAAAAAATAATTCCTCAATGGACCGCGTATTATAATAATTCTTTGTGAAGATATGATTTGGCAGTCATCCATAGCTCATTAAAAGTTTGCGCTTTCTCCATACAATTTATATGAATGTTTGTATATAACACTTACAGCACTAAATTATAACAAGTATTCTAAACAAAACATGGGCACACTGTTTGGGTACAAGTGCCAGACTTATCATCGTGCACAATTTGTTCAGAGTAAATTGTTATTGAAGATTCCTGCACTTTTCCCCAAGTGCCAATGTGCTCAACAAAGTGAATACCCTAAATTTTTATAGGGTCGGAAATAAATATTCTGTGCGAAATTATAATTCCCTTTGCAAGGGTTTAAAAATTTATTATTAAGAAAAAGCGAACAGCAGTGGCCTAAATCAAAGCAGCAGCACTCAGAAGTTGACCGCAACATTATTGCGCTGAAAAATGAATTGATTTTGTTGTGCGTTAAATTTTGGTAGTTTTCGGTTAACTCCAAGAAAATATCGTGGCGACCGCGCTGCCATCGACTGCAGTGCTGCTTCGACTTACGGCACTGAACAAAATCACCAGCAAAATCAAAATAAACACTGCTCAGAACAAAATAGTTGATCGGAAAATTGATTAAATATTTATCAATGTGCACTGCACACTTTATATTTCCGAATTACATACATATTTAACGTTGAATCAAAGGTAAAGCTGTAAGCGTCAAAATGTAAATATTAAGATTTTAAATCAATATTTATTGAGTGTATATATGTTTCTGTTTCGTAACTGTTAACAGGAGATGATAATATAGGTAATGTGGTTATGGGCTTATAAATTGTTTTTTCGATTACAAATTTGGAACTGTTGATATCGGTTTTAATCTCTGGTTCTGACTTTTCTCAAAGTTCTGTTTCTGTTGGACATTTTCCAGGTCCATTTCAATCAAAAACAACTCACAGTTACACATTTTTGCCTTAAACAGGGAACTTAACTCAAGCTGCACTGACAGTTTAAGGAAGTTGAGTTTAACAGCATTTCCACGTGCCACAGGCCATTCATATATGTGAGTGTGTGTACCAGTTTGTGTTTGTGCCAAAGAGTGCGAGATGCAGGACCACCAGTGCCAGTTCCAGTTCCTAGAAAGACCCCCTTTGACTAAGAGCTTTGTTTTGGAGTGGAGTCTCTTGGTCTCTGGACTGGTTGAAAATTTATGACTTGCCTTTGGCTTCTAATGAGTTTGTCGGCATCACTCTCAGCTCTCAGCGAGGCAAGGAGGCGCCCAAAAAGCAGCTTAAACCAACGCGCCTGGCCTTTACGTTGGTCGGGAGGGGGGTGTGGGGCTGCCAGAGCACATAATGGGTTAAAAATGCGTAAACGATTTTGGGCGTTGTAAGCTTCTTAGACTTTTTGGATGAGATTTGCCATAAATTGCGGGAGGGGGGAAGTGGGTTGATGATGTCGGAACCTGCGCTGGCGGAAGCATTTTGATTGATTTACACACAAAGATGCACACACACACACACACACGTCGAGAATTGTCGAGAATCTTTCCTCCTGGTCATGTGCTGAAATTTACCATAAAGCCCAAATACGGCCGTATTTCTTCAACTTCCGGCATTAAGTGCACATAGCAGGCATCCAGCAAGCAAAGCAAATTAATTAAGTGACGTTGACTTGGACCAAGGATGTGAGAAGGTGGCTGAAGGACTCGGTGGCGGGGATTTTGGGGGGGGGGGTTGATGTGTTGTCAAATTAATTAAGCGCACACCAAACCAAACACCTCAAAAGCTAAGGATACAGTGCAGGTATTTTAGTTATTGACGTAAAGCTTTGCGGTGGCTTTGTCAATTTGCACCTCAGTTTGTGGATCCGCCTAAGCACTTTGAGCGAGCCTAATTTAAATTGGAATACTCCAATATTTCCGCATTTTCCACTATTCCCCATTAACTTAATCCCCTTAACTTAAAAAAACGACATCGACTCTTATCTCCGCAGCACATTAACCTATTAAAGCCCCTTTTTTGCCATAACACCTACAACTACCACTACAAGTGTCGATGGCAAATCCCTGACACTAAAAACATCGCACTGACTAAAATATACAAAATAAAAAAATAGTACCCAAAAGCTGTCGAAACGACACTCAAACCGAAATGACAAGCTGCAAACGTTTCAATAAAACTAAGCCGCAAAATTGCTTTTTAATGCCACTGTAGTAGGGAAAAGGACTCTCGCACACACTCACACACACACACTCCCAGCTATCAATCCCCCTACCCATCCCGCTCTTTCTGTTTCAGTTTGCCTAATTTCCGTTGCCAACTATCACCGCACTAAGCCATCTAGCTCTGGGAAACTATGTCACCAAAGGGTTTTTCGTGTAGAGCCTTTTAGCTGTTTTTGGCGTTACATTTTGATATATGCAAAAAAAAAAAAAGAACAAAAACATCGTAAAAAAATATGTGCAGAACTGGTAAAAGTTGGTAATGGAAATCAAGGGCAATTATAAATTGGAATAAATTGTAAAACTAGAGAAAGTTGCACTTGACAGTTACAAATGGCAAATTGTGAATGACTTAAAGCTTAAAAGTCGAAAGTTAAAGTATGTCAAGAGCTTTGAATAGAAATTTGATCATATTAAAGAAACAATAACTTAAGTGAATGATTTATTTTGAAGAGAACCGCTCATCCTCATCTTTATCATTTCTTCATGCATAATGCTAATTACTAACTATCTCTGGAAGACATCTATCTACATAACTGTGATAGAAGGTGGGGGGCTAAGGGCACTTAAGACAATTATTTTAGCCAAATCTCATACATGCATATAATACTTGAAATCAACAATCCTCGACAATCCAGTTCAATGTTGCATGACGACCGGAGCGATATTTTGTCCCGGAAACTTGCACTTTTACATTTAGAACCTAAGTTTTCCGACATTATTTTGAAGACTGGTACTCATTTCATATAAGAATTTGATAATCAAATGCATCTTGATCAAAGTATAATATTTCGTCAGTTGAAGTTATAGTATCTTTGTGAACGTTTACCAGAGCTAACCCGTTGAGTCTGTTTTCAGACATAAAGACACGAAGGTTTGTTTTCAATCTCTTCAGCAGTCCGTTCAGCTGTTGAAGAGGTGACAGGGATCGTCGAGAACATCTGCAACAATATTGCAATGTTCGGGGAAAAATCTTTCGATTTCATGATCTGTACAGCCTCGAGTGCAGTCTGGGCTTGTTTCAACTCTGAGTTCTTACAACTCTCAGTTCGGTTTCGGTGCAATTACTCAAGTCCTCCACTTAAATTTAGGCAGCTTTTACAATTATTTTGAACTGTGTGCTTGGTATGAGGTGCTGTAATCAAATCCTCTAGAGCCCGAACTTAAAGAAATTTTCGTTTGAATCTCAATTACAAAAAAGATATCAAGAAATCCACAAAGAGGGTAGTAAATGAAGCGAGGAATATTCAACTCAATTCACATTTAGACAGCAAGTTTCTTGGTTTTTTCGAAAATGTTTTAAGGTCAAAAAATTTAGATTCTTGGATCCAAAAAAAAAAGTAATAACTGGGATTGAATGTAAAATGTGAAAAGTTGAGAAAGAATTTGGATAAAAAATAGGAAAATTTTGCTACCTTTTGGAACGCCATTTTTTCGTCGGCTCTAACCGACTTCGATACTTACTCATGAAAAAACTGTTAAGCAAACAGTGTTCCTGCGTTTCTGAGGGTGAACATCCAAAAATTATGCAACATTTTTTAAACTCGGCTATATATTATCCGATCTTGCTGTAAGTTTCGGGGATTATAGTTATTGCTAATATAAATTTAAGTTTTAAGTTTGAACCCGATATCTTTACAAATGTGCGAGTAATTCAACATTTTCTATTGTGGGGGCGGGGGTGGACAAAATTTGAAACAATCTTGATCTGCGCGCAGATAAAAGAAGACTACATGTCAATTTTGGTAGCTCTAGCTCTTATAGTCTTTGAGATCTAGGTGTTCAAACAGATAGACGAACATATCTATATCGACTCGGCTGTTGATGCAGATCAATAATATAATAATATGTATGTACTTTATATGGTCGGAAATGATTCCTTCTGCCTGTTACATACATTTGCACGACTTTAGTATACCCTTTTTACTCTACGAGTAACGGGTATAACGAGAGCGTAAGTTAAAGTCGGCTCTAACCGACTTCGATATACCCGTTACTCATGAAAAAACATGTTTAACAGTGTTCCTGCGATTTATTCAATTTGGACCACGCCTCCTCCCGCCTCCGCAATTTCGAAAAAACGTTATATCTCCTACAGTTTTGAAGATAGACGGTTTGGACCTTGTTTCTATGCTCTCTCCTCCGTCAGTTTTAAAGCTATCTTAACCAAACTTTGCACGAAGTCTTTTGGTATAAATACGCTGCACATTTGTCGGAACCGGCCGGATCGGTGACTATAGCATATAGCTGCCATAGGAACGATCGGTTGAAAAACTAGTTTTAGTGAGAAAAACCTTTTTTTTCAATTCTATCGCTCCCAACGCTTGTATTTATAAGTTTTTAATGATTTCACATAATTTCACAAAGGCTTGTCGAAATCGGACACCTATATAGTATAGCTGCCATACAAAAGTTAGGTCTGAAAAAAAGTCTTAGTGAAAAAAACTTTTTTGTTTTCAATGCTATCGATCCCAACGCTCGTATTTATAAGTTTTTTATGATTTCTCATAATTTCACCAAGCCTTGTCAAAATCGGACAACTATATAGTATAGCTGCCATACAAACTGTCAGGCATATATCAAGCTCCAAGGGTATATAAACTTCGGTGGAGCCGAAGTTAGCTTGCCTCTATTTTTATTGTACAATGCTGTGTACCTTTGGTACAGAGTACAAAAATAGGTTAAAATTGCCTGATTTTTATGTTTTCTGTGACTGGTCAAATATACACTTGCAGCACCACGAATTTTTGTGAAATAAATTAAATTAAAATTATCTTTGGTCAGCTCTTGATCTTTATAAGATGCCGAATTCAGCTTGGCAGAAGCAGGAGTATCAACCGGATCGACTTTGGCTGGTATTTTGGACTTCGTATGCCTACTTATAAACACCATGTTTTCGCTGTGTTTCTGATTTTCTCTTTAACAGCTTCCGGTTTCTTGGTACATATAGATTTTAACATATTCGACCTTCATATGCTCCAGTAAAACCTGTTCCTTCTATAGTAAGCCGTGGTCGATGCAGATTTCTGTTCCTCCTACTCTTCCTGCTCATCCATGGCAAACATCTGGTAAAATTTAATTTTTTAAGAAAGCATTAAACAAACAAATATTCACCGGATTATTCTGGAGGCGTCGTTGCGTTGTTGTTTTCTTCTGCCACAGGTGCACCTTGTTAGCCACAAACTCTTCTTCAAAAAGCTCCTTCTCCTGCTAAACTTCCTCCACCTTCTCCTCCTCCAATGATGCTTCGTCGTCGGATCGGATGAACGATTCTCAAGTTATTACCAAAATAAAGTTACTTTCCAAGCCGTGGCAGTAGTGGCGGCTTCTATTAGTCAGTTTTGAAATCCGTCATTGTTTAATGTAGTAAGTAGTGGCGCCATCTATTGCATAGCAGCGCTGTTTTCAGCTGCTACTCCAGGTACAGGTATAAAAAGTTTAATTATAAACAGCCGTTCAAAGTTGATTTTTCTTAAGATTTTTCTTGAAGCAAAAAATCCAAAACTAGGATAGCACCAATATTATGGACTACGAATTCGACTTAGATTAGAAAAAAAAATTAAGAAGTTTTCATTCGCATACGTTAACATAAAAACTGGAAAAAATTAAAAAAATTTTTGACTGTTTACTTTTGCCAACCTTGCGTTGAGAGTGCTTAAAAGTACCTTTAGTAAATTCTTTGCAACATGGCTAATTATTTTCCTTAAATATTATATTAACGTCAAGAATATTTCGTTAACAAAACTTCAGCTTTCAGGATAGGCTGTCATACAAATGCCAGAAACTGGCAAAAAAATAGATTTCTGGCCCACAACCGACTAGTTGTGTTCATGCTTAATTTTATTTCCGTTTTCACTTTTACGTGATTTTTTGAAGCTCATCTTAATGCTTTGAAATGCAAGCCGATGGCGTAACGAAAGCCAAATGGAGTCAGACCTTGAGATGACATTGCTCTCCTGAAAGTTTGAGAGGCAGGGGATTTACCAGCAGTAAGTGTAATTATTTTGATGTGACGCAAGGCGAATGCACTTTTACAGTTTGGTCCACCTAAAGTATATATGTATAAGTATTCTTGCCCAGCTTGATGAGCTGAGTGTATTGAGCTAGAAATACCTCTCAAAAATCAACAACATCATCATCATTTGGTGTTGAAAAATCACTGCAGTGCACTGAATTCACATTAAATCTGTTCAGACAAAGCATTAGTCAAGTGTTTTTTGCCATTCGTGAACTCACGAAAAATGCAAATGTCGAATGGCTGTTGAGATGGAGAGAAAAGTGTGTGGAAAATAATGAATGCAATGCGTTGTTGTTTGGCATTTTTCTAGAGTATTTTTCGTTTTTCCGTTGTGTGGGTTGCATTTGAAATTTAAAACCAGCAACAACGACTACGCATAATTTGCCATTCCACCGCCTGCGTCTGCTCCGGCGTCTTGCTCCTTTCTTGAGGTAAGTGGTAATGCCAAAAGCTTTCCCTTAGCTTCTTGGATTTCAGTTTGGTGCATGTTTGGGAGGAAGCTGTCAAATCGTCAGCTCATGGAAATGTTTTATTTCTCAAGCCACGATTGCGTGTGGAGTGCGTTTTGATTTCTGAGGCAATGCCTTTGCATTTTATACAAGATGTGGGATGGTGGTTGGATGAGTTCCGTTTTTGGTTCTGCTGAAATCCTGCAATCGAAAGAGAAAGAAACTACCGTAATAAAGCGCCTGCTAAAGCATTAAGTTTTGATTGAATTTTGTAATTTTCCAATCCCTTTAACCCAGCACACAAACGCCCCAACTAAACTTCCATCCGGCCAAGTGCAAATCTCTCTTAAACAGCTGGCCCATTAAATGCCCCTAAGCTGATCCAATTAGCACAAAGCCCAGCAGGCTGCCCTTTGGATGCCTTTAGAATGCACAAATGATCCGCATTCAGGGCGCATGACGTTGAGGACTTCCGGCTATTTCTACTCGTGCTGCAAAACTACATTAAACATATTTTGTATTTAATTCTCATATTTTAGTACCAGCGCCCCGCACCGCCATTCCGTAGTCTCTGTGTTGCTCATATGGCATTTTTCATATTGTATTTAATTTTCAGTTCTCCTTTTTGTTGCTAAGTACCTACACAACGAGCATCTCTCGTGGCTCATTTTTGCGGACTGTGGCTTCCTTTACTCATTTACTCTCTGGACATTGCATTAGCTGCAATTAATTAAGTTTTACACTGTGCATTTGCAGTGGGTTGTGCTGGCTTTGGACCACATGCACCACACATTAACAGTTCATAAACATCCCGGGTGGTAGCCATAAATACGAGCAGTTGTTGAGCAGAGGTGGCGAAAGCATCCTGCAGAAAAGAGAGAGACTTAAGTTAGTGATGCCAACTAACTGAAAATGAACCTAAATAAATGGCTAAGAACACTACACGACACACAAAAAGAACTGGCAATATTGGAAACAAATTTCATGTTCAGAACGTTACAACTAGAAATTAAAGAAAACCTGTTATTTATTTACTAATATACCAGTAAAACTAGCCATCGAAAACATTGTGGAATAATGAATGGACATATCGATTCAAACAAATATACCAAAGATTAAATGTAGGGAAAGTTTAGAGCAAAATATGCACATTAGAACCCTATATAAATATGTGGATGTGTTATAAAAAGGATGAACAAGAGTCGATATTGGAGACATTAAGAAGAGAAAAACGGGAAAATACCACATTTAGACACCGAAATAAAAAGAGAACGTACACTAAGTAACCGGCATCAGAAAGCATTATAAAAATCCATTCGCACCTAGCACTATCACAGAAAACAAACACGGCTAATAATATGATAAATAAGGCATACACTTTAAGCGACCACTTGAGCGGTTCTGGATAGAACAGAAATATACATTAAACTCAATTCTATTAAAGAACAACTTTCCCATACAACTGATCAAATCACTTACCAACCACTTAAACCACAAAAAAAATCCCAACCCAAACCCCAATAAAGAAACAAAAGACACAGTTAATAAAAGTGTACCGTACGTGGACAAAGTACCAAACAAACAATTAATTACAAAAATAATACCAAGCCAACATTCAAACATAACTTACGCCTAAAAACAAATATATGAAAACTATTTACTAACACAAAAGACAAGCTCAGCAAGGAACAACAACAAAATGTTGCTAACGAAATTGCATGCAAAGGAAAAGATTGTGAATTATGCGACGGCGTATATGTGGGAACTACCACACGACCGCTTCAATCAAGATTATCGGAGTACAAAAGAGACGCGGATATGATAAAAATTGATATGTATATATGTATAAAAAATGAATTTTTTTTTTAATGTAAATGTTGTGTATATACCACACACCCACCCGCCCCCACCAAACCCCCTCAATCTCTTGGCGTGCTTTAAATTTCTCGCACAAGAGAAAGGGACCTCTACGGTTTAACGCCGGATCCGAACGGCAAAGTTTGAGAATTTGCTTTTTCATGGCTAGCTACTTCACAGCTGGCGCCAATAGCTGGCGAAGGTGACCGTCTGTGTAAAAGCTATTTTGTAAAGAAAGAAAAAAACTTTTATTATTAGATGTTCAGAGGCGGGATCGAACCCACGACCTCCCGCCCAGCAGTCCAGCACACTAACCACTGGGCCACACATTGTTTTAATGTAATACAATCGGGCGTTAAGAAAAAAAACAATTGCACAACAGCAATTTTGAAAATAGTGGAAGTCATTCGTAGTCAGTTAGATGATTGCCATGTTATTTGCTTAACATCATTAGATTACATAAAAGCGTTTGATACTAATAACCATAGAGTATTAAGTACTAAACTGAGTAAAATTTATAACACAGGCCAACAAAATGACCATCTTTGTGAGGTGCAGCCCTGTTGATTTAAAAATATGATAAATTTATGTTTACTGATTCCTGATTCCGGTTTCGTTCCATCAGCTCTTGTTTCCAAGATATAGCGGAAAAACGAAAATCTTGCATTTTTGGCACTCTAGGATTTATGGAGGCCACACTAGGCATAAATGTCTGAGTTTATGAGCTATTTACGATAAAGGACATATCATTGCAAATTAAAAAAATCATAGGGACCATATAAGTCCAGCGGAAAGTGTCTAATTTGGCCTTTAAAGAGAGAAATTGTTCGATTTATAGCATTTTTATCAAAATAAATCATCCCGTTTAAGGAAGCGCGGTAATTGGATTAATACATTCGCCATCTGAGCATATAGCCAAACATATGATCTAATTTTGTGATTTTTATGGCATTTAAATCAATTTATTTGGCAAAGTTATAGCCTCTTAAAACCGAAAATACATACTTAAATTTATGGGAGGAAAACTAGATTGTTACTCGAAATCTGTATAGGAACTGTAAAGGGG
This sequence comes from Lordiphosa clarofinis, assembly GCA_018904275.1. Classification (NCBI taxonomy): domain Eukaryota; kingdom Metazoa; phylum Arthropoda; class Insecta; order Diptera; family Drosophilidae; genus Lordiphosa; species Lordiphosa clarofinis. Next base: position 410,185 of record JAEIGQ010000212.1, read on the forward strand.
CTACTTGGTTCGGCATAAATTGTTATATGTTTACATGTAGATGATAAATTATAGTTGGAAACAAGTAGCCTTTTCACAGTTCCTATAAAAATTTGAGTTACAAATCTAGTTTTCCTCCCATAAATTTAAATATGTAATTTCGTTTTTAAGAGGCTATAACTTTGCCAAATAAATTGGTTTAAATGCCATAAAAATCACAAAATTAGATCATATGTTTGGCTATATGCTCAGATGGCGAAAATATTAATTCAATATCTGCGCTAGCTTTAACGGGCTATAAAAAATGCTAAAAATGCTATAAATCAAAAAATGTCTGTCTTTAGAGGCACATTTAGACACTTTCCGCTGTACTAATATAGCGGCTATGATTTTTAAAATTTGCATTGATATGTACTTGATCGCATTTAGTTCATAAACTCAGATAATTATGCCTAGTGTGGCCTCCATAAATCCTAGAGTGTCAAAAAGTCGACTTTTTGGTTTTCCCGCGATATCTTGGAAACAAGAGCTGATTGAACAAAACCAATGATACAGTTTTGTTCAGTGAAGTCTATATTAACATAATCTGTTAAAAATAGACCTGCACCAAAATCACTGTTGGGCTGTGTAATTCAGGTAAAGAATTGGTTAGCAATTTCGAAGGGCGACATCGGGTTCAAAAATCGTGTCCAGCGCCTGTCTTAATATTTATATTTATATATTTTCGCATCGACAATCGTTTTCGGGGCACTTTCTCAAGATTCGTGATTCAAGATCCGATGCATAAAAAACCTCAACCCTATGTTCAAAGAGACCCTGGATTGAAATTAGTACTTATATACCAATTTGAGTTCAATACCTTATCTGTTGATGACGACATTTCTATATTTCTGCATATTTAGCAAATATTTACGCTGTCCAACAAATCTGCAAACATATCTCATTCATCACGTTTTCAATTTTGCCAAAAACACAAACCACAAAGTCCCAGAGTTCGCTTCCAAAAAAGAGAAAAACAAAAAATAACAAGCCCAAATATTAAGCCAAAGCCGTTGGGTAAATCCAAAACCCAGTTCGAGTCGCTGCACTCGCATCCGCATCCGCATCGAGGCAAAAAATCCGCCATTGTCACCCCAGTCGGCAAAGCAAATGTCAATTGTGTGCACCCGCCTTTGGCTTGAGGATTCAGGATTGAGAAATGGTGGGGACACTCAACAAATTGCATGTCAACAGCTCTCGTGCAAATGTCAGGGCATTGTGGCCCGACAGGATTATCCCCTAGTGCACCTACGAAGCGATGAAGGCCAAAAGCGGGATTAGAGCTGACAAATGGAAAGAAAGAAATTGTAGAAAAAAGGAAAAGCAAGGAATTTCCCTATCAATGCAAGTTGGAAAATAATTTCCCAATGCAGAATCAATCGAGCTTGTAATTCGTCACCCACGCAGATGTTTCCAAGGCTATTGTTATTATTTTATGGCCACTTGAAAATACTGTTTTTACGAGCTGTCCGAAAACGGCATTGTCAACAAGGTGCATTCATAAATTAGTTCACAATTCCACAAAAAATAAACTCTAATTGTTATCACTGAGAGTTTATCGCTTGGGACTTGCAGTTCTGGCTGCGTCTCTCCTCAAACTAATTAAGTTTCCACAGTCTCATTTCAGTCCACTGGCTTTACATTTTTATGGCTTTATTTACGACTTCTTTTTTTTGGGAGCCAGAGCATTGTGTGAATTTTCAAGAGTTTTTTCATTAATGCTTTTTAAGGGTACTGTATACCTTCAGAAAATTTTTTTTTGGATTTTTTTTTATTTGCTTAAACGTTCTATTAGGATCTTATAAACATCCTGCAAAACTTTCAAGCTGATCCGAAACTCAGTTTTAAAGATATAAACAAAAACAATTATTTTCCGACCCTTTTATATGAAAATTGTTTTTATCGATCCTCGTTTTTTTAGAAATTCGATTTTTTTTCCTATTTTGGTCAAAAACTTTATAAATATTTATAAAATGTTCGATATTATGGAAAAAAATTTTTGAAAAAAAATTTTACTTGGAAATTTTTGGAGATTTTATTTTTTACCATGTCTTGACGCACTTTGACTCAAATTTCTGGAGAACTGTAACCGATTTTGATAATCTTTTTTCGGTGAAAGTTAACACCCAAATGCACCAAATCCGACTTATACATTTATTAAATATAATTATTATTTCATCGAAAACAGATGTCGAATCTTTAAATGCGATTATCTCGGAACCACTTTTTCCAAAATGGTTGCAAAGATTTAAAGAGTACCTGTTACCCATTTTCAAATTCTTTCCCTTAAATTACTCCTAATACCCACCATTCGGTGTGAACTAGGATTTTTGATCGGTCAACAAATAACGGAGCTAGACCAATACAGTGGGAAAAATAGTCGATTTTCGAAATTTTGACTTTGAAACCCCATAACTACGTCATTTATTGACCGATCCAAAATATCCTAGTTCACACCAAATTACATTAATTCTTAACAAAACCCTGTCTTCAGTTTTAAATTCAGATCATCCGTTCTCAAAAAATTTTGCAACCATGGCCTAGTTTTAGATTTTTGGTTAACTTTGAACAGAAATACAACAACAACCGTAGGTACAACAACAACAACAAAATTACTAAATTTAGTTTAACCGATTACCTATCCAAGAAAAATCCGCTTCTTAATACCACTTATAGTTTTTGAGTAATCTAATTTTTTGTAAACCTTTAAAAATGACACCTGAAGGTATACGTACCCTTAATACTAATTACCACACACTCGACTGTCCATCTTCTCTGCTGTTACGCTACTTCCCACTACCAATTTTTAGTTTACGACTTTTCACAATTTTAATGGCTCGGCAATCCGTTAAGAGATACAATTTGAGCATCATTAAATGTTAAGTTAGCTGCACTAATTTGGTTTCTTAATATTACTTTTCAAACACCTGAAAAGCTGAACAGGGAAAATAAATAAATACAAAAATGTATCTCTCTAATGGCCTTTGCCAGACTCTCTCTCTCTCTCTCTCCATCGCCAACTCTTCAGAGTTCAATTTTATGCTTGATTTTGTTTATTCTGTTCTGTTCTAATTAATGCAGCGTGTCTGCGAGGAAAATTGGTTATCTTCAATCGTCAAATTCTCATAAGTTGGCTAACAACTTGTCTCACCCAAATTGAGAAAAAAAAAGAGATTGTATTAAGTAATTAGGCTTGACCTGGATTTTATTTTACATATTTTTGGTTTCGATTGAATGAATGTAGAACGATTTACCTGTTGGCTAATTAATCACTTTTTAATTTGATTATTTCTAGTATGAGAACCCTTTTTAAAACACTTTTTGAAAATGAAACCTTTAGAATTCTTTTTTATGGTCAAAGAACTCAATAAAAATAATTCTTAAATTTTTGGTTGTTATTTGGCCACTTTAGGATATATTCATCCGATGTTGACCAAATTCCCCAAAATTTTGTTGAAACCGATAATGAGAATAGCTGTAAAGTATAAGGACGCTACCATTAAAAACAAAAAAGCTTTTCTAACAAGAATTACTTTTTCGACCGATCGTTCCCATTGCAGCTTTATGCTATGATCTTTCGATTTGGATCAAACTTAACAGAATTGTGTGGTAGCATATAACATTGATCAGTAGCAAAATTGGGAGCAAGAGTATTGAAAACAAAAAAATAGATGCAAGCTAACTTCGGCTCGACCGAAGTTTATATACCCTTGGAGCTTGAGATATGAAAGATTTTTTTTCAGACCTATCTTTTGTATAGGAGCTATACTATATAATTGTCCGATTTCGACAAGTCTTGGTGAAATTATGTGAAATCATTGAAAACTTATAAATACGAGCGTTGAGAGTGTTAGCATTGAAAACAAAAAAGTTTTTCTCACTAAAACTAGTTTTTCAACCGATCGTTCCTATGGCAGCTATATACTATAGTCATCCGATCCGGCCGGTTCCGACAAATGTGCAGCGTAAATGTAAAATGTAAATTGGCTTTAAAGCTCCTCCAACGGGGCCAAGCCAAGCTTCTCTCAATCTCTTGGCGTGTGTGCTTTAAATTTTTCGCTCTAGTTCTGAGCAAAAATGTGAAAAATAGCCGAGTTAAAGAAGTGTTGCATACTTTTTAGATGTTCACGCTAAGGAACGCAGGAACACAGGTAAACATGTTTTTATTGTTAAAGGTTTTAAAAGGGGGTTAAAACGCAAATTATTTTACGCTCCAAAAAAAAAAAAAAAAAAAACGTCCATCTTTAAAACTGTAGGAGATATAACGTTTTTTCCGATTTGGAAGGGGCGGGGGGTGGCCAAAATTTGTTGATGTGAGATAAAAGAAGCATTTGTCCCATACATGTCAAACCTCTATCTCTTACCATCTTTGAGATCTAGGTGTTCATACAGACAGACGGACGGACGGACAGACGGACATGGCTATATCGATACTTTATATATATATACTTTATATGGTCGGAAATGATTCCTTCTGCCTGTTACATACATTTGCACGACTTTAGTATACCCTTTTTACTCTACGGGTGACGGGTATAAAAAGAGACTGTCAAATAAGGCTTTATTAAATTAAAAACGGCAAAGTTAAAAAACTTTTGAGCAAATGATTTGTATGAAATCGTCCTGATAACTCAAAATAAATAGTATTGATTCAGTTCGATTCCTATTACCCGAAATATGGAAAACGCCAAGTTCGGTCATGTCAGATCTGGCATATATACTTTTATCAACTGCTCAAACAAATTTTGTGTTCGAAGTCGAGTTAAGGTTTGCTGCATCTTGTAAGATAGACTGCAAAAAAGCCAGTTTAATCACAAGTATTCGTTCCTAGCTCGAACTCTTGTCCATGCCATGATTTACCAATCGCTGATATGGACTTTCACCAAATATTTTCCCACTCTAAACTGCTTTTGTGTCATGTGCAAAGTGTTTTTCACAATGTGTGTGGCTTAAGCCTTATCATCAAACATATTGTGCTGTGGTCCTTTGGCCTAACCTTCTCTCTCTCTCCCTCTGCCGTTCTGTTCTAACCAGATAACATTCAAAGTGCAGTTCGAAAAATTGAACTTGACTTTTAAGGGTCTTTGGACTGGCCCTCCTGCATATCAGAGAAATCTCAACGGCACACACCCACCCACCCACCCACACACACACATACGAAAAACCCAGCATGTCATTTGTTAGCTCTTATCGTGATTCCCAACGCCCATGTCGACCAGCCTTGAAGTATGCATTAAAAATGCGATTGCTGTTGGTGATGCAGGACAAACAAACAAAAATATCCTGACGCTGCTGCACGCTTTTATCCTGCATCTGACACTTAACACTCGAAGGGAGTCCATTAAGAAGAAGAGGGGGAAGCATTATGCTTATCGACAATTATTTGTTATTATTGCTTGGGAAATGCAGTTGCTGCCTCCGACCGATTCACCAAAGCAGAAAAACTTTTGTGGCGGCCGCTCGCCCTGATCTATGATCTGTGATTTGTGATTTGTGCATTCGATTTCATTTGAGTGGACAATCGAATTATTAGGCCCAACGTTTTGGGTTTCCTTTCTTTTTGTGATTTCGTGTATATTTTTTATGGCCTTCCGTGGCTGCTCATTTGTTGCGGACACGTTTTGTGAGTGTGTGAGAAAGTTTTTCAAGTGTGAATTAAAGTGTGCTGCCTGATGCACACGCACATCACAGCTAACCCCCAAATGGAACTGCGGAAATGTGCATCTGGCACAGGATAAGCCTAGTGACAACAAATTTCTTTATTCATCGCCCCTGAGTGGCGACTTCCTCGGCAGTTGGAATGTCGCCTCAACTTCATCATCTTTATCATCATCTTTATTGTCCTCCAGACAGACGCGTGTGCTCGAGGTTTATTATTTTGATATTTCCTGGGATTGTTTTTCCCCTTTTTTTCTGTTTGCCGTTGGAATTGAGTTTGACGTTGATTGCTTTTTCTAAATTTTGATAGAGTCAACAGAATTAAACAGAATTATTCATGTCGAACTTTAGGCGCCTGTCTACGAGTTGGAAGCCTTGCATGCAAGGGCTAATTAAACCAAATTTCTAACTGCAAAAGAATAATGCACACAATAATGCCAAAACACAAGCGAAATGACAACTGCCCTCGTACCCAGGAAGTATGCACAAATATTCCCTGAGCAAATGCATATCTAGTTGGCAAAAACAATTTGTCAACATTTATTTAGCTGGCATAATTTCCGAGTTAACATTTTCATAGCAGCAAAAAGCAGCTTAGTGGCCAAAAGGGATCCAGCTAATGCATGGAACTCCATCTGTTCGTGTGTGCCATCCGTTTGGCATTGTCATTTAGTTAAGAGTTTCCTTAATTGCGGAACATGCCCTCCCCCCTACTGCATGTACAAGGATGCAACAGTTGCCCCAAAGCTCACCCGACACTTGAGCTTCAAATGATTTGGAGCAGAAAATTGCTCAAACAAATGGCAGCTGGGAGCCACATCTGGATGAGCATATCAGCTTATGCTTTAAATAATAAATAAATGCATATTTAGAATAGCATTAGGAAGACACTTAAGACTCCCCATTAGGGCATACATGCTCATCCTCTGACCACATTTTGATAAGTTAAAATGAAAAGTTAATCGCACAGCATGCACTCAGCCAAAAAGTGCACGACAAGTGTCATAAATCTGCTCAATGCAAAGTGTAAAAGTCGCCAGTTACAGCAGTAGGAATCATGAGAACATTTGTCGAGTCAAGTTGGGTATGTTCATAAATAATTGTCCAAAGCTTTTTAGATTAGCTGCCTGCCCGCCGGGAAGTTTTCAGGGAAAGTTAGTGGTAACTAATTGCTAGCAATATTATGTGGTTGTCTGGGTTAACACTTTTTGCTGCAAAAGCTTAAAATGTGATTTAAAATTGGAAAAATGGTGTGAGCAAACTTATTTAATTGAGATTGTTAAACAGAGTATTGAAAATTATTAAGGAACACAATAAACTAGAAAGGTTTTGCCAAGTAAGAGCAATCTCTATGGAATAAATTGAGAACTTTTTAATTTCGGCCCTGTTCGCAATTTCGAGTTGATTTTTGTGTAAACTTTGGTAATTTGCTGTGGAATTGGATAACGTTGTAGAGAAGGTGACAAATATTTCTTCGTTTAGTAAATCAGGTACCGAAATTCGGAATCGCTTGTGTAGGTCAATTCCAAGTGAATTCTATATGACCGAAAATAAATTAAATTTAAAAAATCTACACGGAACAGGGCTCTATATTCCTAAGTTAGAGAATACGAGAAGACTAAGCTAACTTCGTCTGTGCTCTCCTATAACCTTGCAAATGGTTTGAAAGAGCTGGCACAGCGGTTAGTGTGCTGGACTGCTGGGCGGGAGGTGGAGCGTTCGATCCCGCCTCGAAACATCTAATAAAAGAAGATTTTATACCCTGAAACTATTAAAAATGAGTAAAAGGCGATCATGTAGTCGTGCAAATGGGCGCTGCGAAATAAGGCCGCAATGAAATAAGGCCCCAAAAAAAAAAATGAAATAAGGCCCCAAAAATTTATATGGAAAACAAAAACAACGATTTTTTTATCAAATTTGGGGTGTTATTTCTTTTTGGGGTTTTTTCCTAAATAAAATTTCAAAATGAAATAAGTCCCCAAAAGAAGAAATGAAATAAGGCCCCAAAAATTAGGTTTGCGGTCTTATTTCATTTCGCGGAAATAAGACCTCAATTTTTAATATGAATTTTTTGGGGTCTTATTTCATTTCTCTTATTTTTGCTGATATATGGAAAAAAATTCCAATAACGGTTAATTTCTTATCTGCCTGCGTGTTCTGACTTAGTATTTGATGCATTTTTGTACAGATGTGCAAAAGTACCGTTTTACAATTAGTTCAGTGATAAGCTTTTGAGTTTGTTTGTAGTTTTGTTTAGTGATTTGCATTGTGTAAAGCAGACGTTCAAGTGCGAGATAAAATTATGAAGTGCGAAAAAATTGTTGCATTACGGCGAACTGAAAATTTGTTCTACGTCAAAGAACAGAAAATGCTGTATTTTGACGAGGTAATTATATTGACTATTTTAAAAAATCTTAGCGCGTAGACGAAATTTTTTTATATGAAAACTTTTATATTATATGAAAAAATTGTGTCAATCTTAGCGCCGCAGGCAAAATTTTTACAAAAAAATCGCGCGATTTTTGTGTAAAAATTTTCATTATTATTTAATGTTATAGGTAGTTTGTTTCACTAAAAATTCAAATAAGAAAATATTTTAAAATTTTATATTAGGTATTTCCAATAGTTTTTATTTTATTGAATAGGGACGCTAGCCTAACAATAAAACTATGAAATTTTGATCATCTGCCTGACTTTTCTACATAATTACAAGCGAAAATAGTGGACCTGAAGATGTCGCCGCATCGTTACTAATTTGGTTCCGTTTTGGTATATTTTTTTAAACTGTTTGCATCTCCGTAAAATTAGTAAAATTAAGGTATGCGGAATGAAAAACGAACATTTTTCTATAAGCACGCACAAAATTTTAAATAAAATCAATCAGAAAACATAATATTGAAAAAGAATCGGAACTATTCCAGTCTAGATAACGTCTATTCCTGTCTAGAAACAGCGATAATTTCAATGAATGCAACAGAGAGTTAAAAGTTATTTTGGCCATAAGGGCGATCCATTAAGATGTTTTTTATACCCTTGGGAGGGTATATTAAAATTGTTCAGATGTTTGTAACGCATAGAAGGAAGCATCTCCGACCACATAAAGTATATATATTTTTGATCAGCACGCCGAGCTGAGTTGATATAGCCATGTCCGTCTGTCCGTCCGTCTGTTTTTATGCTATCTCCTCCGTCAGTTTTAAAGCTATCGTAACCACACGTCTATTCTCTTAACCATTGGTCATCCATGGTATTTTTTTGCGGTTCAGTAACATCACAATCATAGTGCAGTTATTTGAAAGCAATTGCTTAAGTAATTATTAATTTAACTACCATGGGGGTCACTTAGCTAAGATGTGCGCTAATGCACTAGATCTGAAATAATTTTAATCTTAATTGGCATTTAAGTTTGGTGCAATACTGCTACTAATCCTCATAGATTTTATTATAATGATTCGTAAATCACGGTAAAATGGTTTGAACTTGATTAATATACAAAAAACGAAAGTGAATAATAAAATTTAGGTATATACATTTTATTGTTTTTATTAATTTTAACCACCTTCTTCAACTTTTAAAATTCTGAAAAAATTGCAGAAATTGTATTTAGGAACGACAATTGGACATGCAAAATATGAAAGTGAAACCCTTGCTGGATGCCTTAAATAAATGGTGTTAAAAATTTCGCGTAATTTTGTAGGTAACGGATAGCATTTTAAAAAACTGGAAAACTGTTCCGAGGGAGTGTATACATGCCATCTTTGACCAGAAAAAAAATTGGAATTATTTAATGGATAGATAGCTCGAAAAAGAATTGTGATTGATATGATAAAAATCGCAGTTAAAAATCCAGGGTTTGTACTAGAAGTGTACAAAAAATCGGTAAACTACTTTCCGTTGGTGTACTTTGAAACTGCATACTCAAAAAATTAAAAGCGTCGGAGGCCGGTTCCCCTACAAATCAGGCTATGCCCTTTTTTTTTTTTTTTTGGAAGTTTTTATGTGAAATTGTATACTTTTGTGGGCGGATATCTTGAAAACTATGCAAAAATTGGAAAACTTGGTCAAATTATTTTCGTCTTATCTCGCCGACATCTATTAAAAATCCGGTGTCAGATCGCCAGTGCCACATTGACCACCAAAATCGCGCCTAAAGGAAGAGTTTTTTTTAATCAAAATTTGGCTTCAAAGTTTCGCCTTGGTTCACATCCTAAGAATATATAGTTATTTTGTTTCAGTTCCTTTTCGTATGGTCGTAATAGCACCGTGAGCGATATTTTTGAGCGAAAAAATAAAAATCACAAAATAATCATTATTTTGTAAGTATTATTTTTTCACTCAGACAATAACAATTAAAATCAGAGTTTTTTAGTAAAACTCAAAGTTTAATAATTATTACTGAGGAATATGTCCAAAAAATAATCAAGTCGAAAATCATTGCAGATATGCATTTTAGATGCAAATAGAACCAAATTGGTATAGTTCTTTTATTTGTACGACTTTTCTAAGTATATGATTTTTTACATTAAAAAATATAAAATAATCATTATTTACGGTCCCTGCTTATTTTGTGTTTGACGCAACCAAACGAAAAAAAATTTTTTCTGTCTCTCTCGAGAAATATCTTCAATTTAAGCATGAATTCAGCTGCAATAAAGCCAATTTTATCGAAAAGTCGCACGTTGTAGCAAGAAGTGTTAGTTACATTTTAATCTACACTCTTTCGTTAACAACTTTGCATTTAAGACTTTGTGCCACGCTGTGCCATGCACAACTAATCATCCAAAAAACATTGCTACACTTGTTAGGGCCAACATAAAATTACACACAAGCAACACACGGCAAAATTAGACAAAAACACCCAACAATGGCAAACCAGTTATCAAATCTTAACAAAACATACCTGAACTAACAGTTTGCGTTTTTACATTTTTTATTTTGCTTCTAACTTTTTTATCAGACACACTCAAAGTTGGCAAATATTTGCTGCCAGTTTCACAAAAAACGCGTGGCACACAAACAGCTGACTTCAAGCGCCCGTCAAATAAGCAGTGTTGCCACTAAGGTTGAATGGGTTTGTTTTTTAAACGAATATGAGTATGGAAATAAAAAATAACCAGTTAATATTTGAAATCTGAAAAAAAAAATTTTTTCTTCGGCAAATTTCTTCGTTTTGCTAATTTCTAACTATCTCTAGAAGGTACGAATCTTTCTTTAACTGTGTCTATCTTTAAAGCTGTAGGAGATATAACGTTTTTTCCGAATTGCGAGGGCGGGAGGGGGCGTGGGCAAAATTTGAAATAAACTTGATCTGCCTGCAAGTATAAGAAGCATTTGTCTCATACATGTCAAACCTCTATCTCTTACCATCTCTGAGATCTAGGTGTTCATACAGACGGACGGACAGACGGTCAGACGGACTTGTCTTTGACTTTATATGGTCGAAAATGATTCCTTCTGCCTGTTACATACATTTGCACGACTTTAGTATACCCTTTTTACTCTACGATTAACGGGTATAAAAACATTGGTTGTCACTGGTACGTTGGGCCCACCTTGATGCGGGGTCACTTTCGTTCCCAGCCCACTCCCACCACATTTTGGCTCACGCATCACAAAATGAGAGTCTGGAGAAAGTTGAAATTCCATTGCTTAAACTCTCCAAGCATCACTTAAACATGCTTAATGTAGGTGTATACCGTACCCAGATCGACTTTGTTTCAGACTTGGGAAACTCCCCCTCCTTCTCCTTTTAACAACGATAAACTGTCTGGGCCACAATTTGTAAGTTTAAACCCAAGTTTGGCAAAACATCTATCTGTTCTGTATACCATAATAAGAACCGAGTAAAAACACCGAAGATATGCTTCTGCGCCGCCCCATTTGCTCAGATAAATTTTAAAATAAAAAGCAGGCCTATCAAAAGGAAAATACAAAATTATGAAATTATGGGAAGCATGTCAAGCCCCACGAAAATATATTCAGTGAAGGAAGTTAACTCAATATTAACTTAGGCAGTTAAAGCCACATTATTTGGAAATGGGTATTTGGCAGTCGGGGCACTAAACTGCAACAAACTTACTTGCTTGCAATTGCAATTGAAGTTTTTTTGGGCTAACCCTGATAAAAGAATACGCGTAGTCTGGGCATTTTCACTCTTAGAACCAAGGTGATATTATTCAAAAAGCACTTCTTATATCTTTTTAGCAAAATGCTTTCTAAATAGTAATGTGATTTGTACCAGTTCGATACCCGTTCGTCATTTCACTTAGTTTACTTGGAATTGTTGCTCGTCGGATCTCGCACACAGTTTCATTTATTTTGGCTTCATTATTTAATTCTTCTTGTTATATAATTAAATTTCCAGCTCGCTTTAACGCGATGTCAAGTTCAGCTGTTTAACTCTCCACCCCCTAAGTTCTGTCAGTTTTGAAAATCGTTTCAATATTTTCTTGTCCTACCACTCGAAAGTCTAAGCACATTTAAGCCGGGTACTAAGTGTCATGTTGAACACATGTACATCAAATTCAATCAAATCAAATCTAAAATGGAAACCTTCCCTGCATCCTGCGCTCGTAGTTGCTGATATATTTTATGTGTTCTGTCATTTGTCTGTCAATCAGCTGTCGCATATATTTTGCAATAAGGGTTAATTTACGCTCATAATCCGAGGCCCGAGGGGATTTCTCTGGCATTTGCTTCCACAATTTTGTCACCCGAATGTCCTGGAGCTAGGATCCTGGCATGGAGCAGGCAAATCAACTTTTGTTCTGGAATTTCGTCGAGGTTCTATTGATTTTTAATGCTGATTGACAGCGTGCTATCGATTGGCCACGCTTGGAATACGCGGAAACATTAGGTTAAAGCTTTGGCTCTTCATTTTGGCGCCATCGTTTTCAATCATAATTGCAGGCTGAAATGGTTTTAATGGCTACATAATTGTCCCACCTCCATTAGGGTGGGCATTGTCATTAACGCATCACGGGGCAGAAGAATGGAACGCAAAAACCAACGACCACATCAATTAGATGCACAACATAACGGTGCAAAAATATTGACGTGTGTGCGCTCTGCGGTCCCTGGTCCAGGATAATAGACAAAACTCAACATCCCAAAAAGCTAATCATCCAGCCAAGAGTGCAATTTCTCTCATAATTGTTGCTCATAATTGCTGAAACACGCAATGCAAGTTGGCTTGTGTTTCACCCCTACAGAGGGGGTAAATAACACCCTGTGGCTTATTCACACGTAATAGTTGGGTTTTTATTTTGTCCCGTTTTGCGCAAAAAGTTGTTGTTATTGCAATAATTTAAGGATTATATTCATAAGCCCGGCATGGCGTTTATCTCGACATGTCTGGGAATAGTTGATGTGTGACGCCAGAAGGGAGAGAAGTGGCAAGTTTTTGGTTAAGCAGAGATGACTGATTGGAGCGCTACAATGGGAAGGCTTGGGTATAGTAAAGTAGTTCTAGCAGAAGATGCAAAAGAAAATAAAACATTGTTGTTGATACGAATGTGCTTTCTGACTGAGCTCAAAAAAAATACTTCGTTTAAGATCTCTAGGAAAATGTAAGAAGACCCTAAATGACAGTAATTGTATCCGTTTATCACTTCTAAATGCTTTATAAACTGTGCTAGTTGAGTATTTTGCACTTTATTTTTTCTCAGAACTGACCTGAGACTTATGTAATTATTATTCTTTTGGTATCCCCAGGCGTGCAGTACCATGTATATTGGGTTCTAAAATATAGTCATTTGCCTAATGTACAAATTGGTACAGGCCAGGAGTGTTCTCGGGGAAGGAATTTGACAATACATATAGTGGTTAGTTTCCCACTCTAATCGACTGGTCATTGAAACTAAAAAACTTCCATACTGCTGAATTATGGAAATTTCTCATGGTCGCCTTATTGAAGGTGCCATTTGGAATTTTGATAGCATTGCTAAAAATATATACAGGCATGTTCTCAATTTCGCTACTTTTTGAAAAGTAAATCAAACGCAATTCCGCTTCGGTTTAGTTTTTGTGTTCTCAATTTCGAATGAAAATGCTCTTTTTTACTTTATGCAAACCACTGGACCAAGCGAGAATGACACTAGATACACAAGGGGAAACGATTAAAAATGGAACATTCGGAAATGAGAGAGGCTGATTTTTAGTTTTCACTCTTCGTTTTCGGTTGCACAGCCAAAATCTGGACACAGTCAAAATAAATCTCCTCTGTCTAGTTACTACCAAGATATTAATTCGTTAGATTCTTTTTCTGCTTTAAAAATGTCTACACAAAAAAACTGGTAAGTCCAACATTTTCTATAAAGTGGCTAAAAATTGTTGATTTAGCACCAATTTCCTTTCTGATTTCACCAATTTATATTTATAAACAAGATATTATTCATTTAGAATCATTTGTAAATGCTTTTGCTAACACTGTTTATTTCTGCTGCGCCTATTTCACTTTGTTAATCAAGGAAGGAATTCGAATTTGAGAATTACAAGCAGGCAAATATTGGTAAGACAGGGTAGGCGGGGTAGGAGCTGAGTGCAGCGCTGCCGTTGTGCTCATCTCTAAGTCTCTCTCCTCTCTCTTTCTCTCTCTTACACTCTCTCGCTTTGTATCAGGGTTCTCCAAGAAGAGAACGCTAAAACGTGACTGTGTCTCTCTCTAACACACAATGAAGTATGACTTCGGCCAGCATTCGGCAAGTAAGTTCGTGCTCTCGGGGCTATAGCTGGGGAGCTCTGCTTTGTATGAATGAAATGCGGTGTTAGTTGCTGGTGCGGGGATGGGCGGTTTTTTAATTCTTTTTATACCCGTTACTCGTAGAGTAAAAAGGGTATACTAAAGTCGTGCAAATGTATGTAACAGGCAGAAGGAATCATTTCTGACCATATAAAGTATATGTATTCTTGATCAGCATCAACAGCCGAGTCGATATAGACATGTCCGTCTGTCCATCTCCGTCCGTCTCCGTCTGTATGAACACCTAGATTTTAGAGATGGTAAGAGATAGAGGTTTGACATGTATGGGACAAATGTTTCTTTATCTGCACGCAGATCAAGTTTGTTTCAAATTTTGGACGGACGTACAGATGGACATGGCTTTATCGACCTGACTGTTGACGCTGATCAAGAATATATATACTCTATAGGGTCGGAATTGATTCCTGCTCCCTGTTATATACTTTTGAACAAACTTAACATACTCTGTGTTCCTTTGGTACAGAGTATAAAAATAGAACAATCCACATTAGAAAGGTCGGCGGATAAATTAGTAACATTTTATGAAATTATATATTCTCCTGATTGATTCCACGCTTATAAAATTTTTGATCCTTGCTGGCAAAAAACTGATCAAGAGAATTTTGACGTCGTGATTTGATTGAAAGGTTCTCCCATCCAAACATTTTTGCAGAGACCGGAACAAGTAATAGTCCGAAGGTGCCAAATCTAGAGAATATGGTGGGTGTGGAATGTATGCTATTTTCTATCTTCCATCTTTGATAGGACACCAAATAAAAACTATTCTAAAATACTTAACAACATTTTTTACAAAAGAACGGTAAAGCGGTTATGCGTGAAGTTGGCTGCGAAAAAGTTCAATAAGATCAGCTGTTGTCATCAAACGAAATTACTTAATGAACGACCCAATAGAATTAAAAGATAATTTTTCAAAGGTTTTTTTTGTGTATAGGGCGCGTTGTATACTGAAAAATATTTCTGATGGTCAATTGGGGTTATTATTAATTATCTTACATAAGATAATTCTAAAAAATTTTAAGTGGAATATTTTCGGGTCCGGTTCGGGTGGTCAATAATTAAAACTTTCTATTTTATTTATAAACACCCAAATTACCTGTCTCAGTCGATATGCGACACTCAGTACTCGAAACTCAGTACTGGAAACTCAGTACTTAATACTCAGTACTTGATACTCTGTACTTGTCGATACTCAATACTTGGTACACATACGGCTGATACGGCAAAAGGCAAAAGGGGCTGACTTTAAGACAAAGGTGTTCCCAAATGAATCTGTTTGTTTAAAACATATCTGTCAAGGAAACGATCGTGTAAGTCTTTAATTTCAATATTAATATATAAAATTGTGGTCCAAAAAATCTCCTATCGATATCTCATCAAAATTGTTTCCACAATTCCCATATGCCCACAGCTAAAATGTAGCGCAAATAGTGGAAGAAAATTTTAACCGCAAAATTAATGAGCACAAACTAAATCAAACGTAGCGCACGGAGTGAGCCCAGGGCTTGTGCTGTGAGTTTTAGTGGCGTTGTTTGGTCTGGGTGGTTTTGGGTGGTTTTGGGTGGTGGTTTGACCATTGCACCAAAGGGGTGGGCCGAGGTTGTTGGTTTGCACTTTGAGAGCTAATACAAACATACGCTTATTTGCACAATGCTTGGCGCACCAATGAACCACCCGAGCGAACAATTTTCGATGCTAATCGCCGGAGACAATTTAATCTCTAATCAAAATTCAAATTCGCAAAATTTGCCGAAAATTGAGAAATGGGAAATGCAATTATCGAAAAGCCCAGAGGGAGACAAACAGTGCGCACTTTAACAGTTGAAGAAAGCTGAACTTATTAAGCCACCCCACGACCTCGAGGAATAATCGTTGTGTTTGTTTGGTTGGTGCCTGCCCTTATTGGATATTGGAAAAATATTATTTTGTTTACATTATCAAAGGATTTTCACACGTTCCCTGTGCCATGAACCGCCATGGGGTATATTATTTCATTATTGATTTATTATTTGGAACATTGAAGGTTCTCCTCCCCCACAAGGTTTCTACAACTGCACATACATCTGTGTGCTCATTAAAGGCCCAGCGTTAACGAGAATATTCAACAGAATTTAAAAAGAAACCAATGAGAAACTAACGAGCAAGTTGGTCAAACACCAAAACAAGGATTGGTACAGAGTCGGCCCCTGGCCTTTGAAGATTCTTCTGGCACATGCAACGCCAGATTCTTCGTTTTATTACCATTTCTTGTTTGATTACAGCAAACGGATAAACGCAGTCCTGGGGTTGGACAAACAAAAGATGCCGCAATTGGAGTCGGATGCTGTTCTCGTGTAGGTACACGAGTTTGTGCCTGGTTCCTCTCCCGCTTTGGAAGAACAAACAAATAAACAAACAAATTTTGAAAAGAAAAAATCCCTGCACCTTTTTCACACAAAAACCAACGACGTGCGACGTTCTGCAAATAAAATAAGAAATTTTATACTGAAGCAGCAGAGAGGAGAATGTAAATAGTTTGGTCCAGGCCAAATGATTTTTGGAAATTGTAAGGTTATTATGTAATCGTCATTAAGCCGACAACGCGAGACTTAGGCTTGTGCAAGAAATTAGCATGGCAGGGGAAAAACACGAGTGGGAAATTAGTTACTTCGATACAAAAGAAAATACATCAAAGAAAATAACTGTTCCTTGCATTCGTTGCATTCTCCAATCGTTGCATAACATTCGATGCATTTTATACATGATTTCCCTAAAGTAAATCTTCTTACAGATAATATGAAAGCCATCGAACTTGATGCTTGTGAAGGAAGCACAGTTAACCTACTTTACTTATACAGGAGACACCAGAATAAATTTTTGTTTTTTTTTTTAAAGCTGTCCTTACACTTGTCATATCTCTAAATAGTAGAAAAGATTTATTGATATTATAGATGACGCATGTAAAACAAAAAACGATTGTTTTTGGGAGCTGACATTTGATGCCGATTTTTGCACACAACTGTAAAAAATAAAGTTACCTCAAATGCAATTATTACACCTAAAAATTTAATTGTGCAATATCGGAGAAAAAATTCTGGAAAGATTTTCAAAGTCTTGGTGAGGAATCGATGCCAAACATGGCCAATAATTTTGACACCAATCATCTTAATAATAAATTTGTGCAATATCAATCGGACATACCAGACACTCTCGAAAATACGTACACAGAAAAAAAATAAGATCCATATCAATTTGATATGGGATGGTTAATTTGATATTTTGTGAAATATCGTTATATTCATATCATTTCTAAACTATGATGTTTCATTTTAACAGTAAATAATCTCAACTTGTCAAATGATATTAGAAAAGATTAGAAAGATATTTTTTAATTTTCGAAACTTTCACAATAGGAAAGGGATGTATAGAAAATGCGAAAAGGAAAGGGACAGATTGTTTTGCAAATCGAAACTTCAAGCAACGAAAAGAAATGTAAAAGTAGGCTTTCAGCCATGAGTGCACACACATGCCCGATAGCGCAATGGGGTAAAACGCCATGCCAATTTGAGACGTGCAAGTGGTCCCGAGTTCGATCCCCAGTCAAGGCGGAGTCATGGAATTATAAATTCGTTCTTTTTCTGTTTCTATAAAACAATAATTAATAGTTCTTAGCTAGACATGAACTCCTGGTAGTAGTATTGGATGTACGACCTGCCATTTGTAATTGATTTTTTTTCGTTCTGTAATAATGAAATATCAATTTGATCTTAAAAATATCATTTTGATGTGGTCGAAAAGGTCACTTTGATATTTTCGAACAGGTCAATTTCAAGTTTGTCATATCGGCTTTTTAATGATATGAAAAAATAGGACGAAAATAACGGTAGAAAAAAACAATTTCGTAAATGCCGAAAAAAGGGCCGCCGAGAAATTGTTATTGTTTTTTTTGAGCCCCATATCATATCATTATTTTTTTCTGTGTACCTGAACTCGTTAGCTCTTAATAATTGTGATTACTATTGGAATTTTGTTTGTGTTAACCAATGTAAACTTTAAGATGCAATATTAACGAGAGCGTAAGTTAAAGTCGGCTCTAACCGACTTCGATATACCCGTTACTCATGAAAAATCATGTTTAAGAGTGTCCATGCGTTCCTCAGGGTGAACGTCCGAAAAGTATGCAACATATTTTTAACTCGGCTATTTATTATCCGATTATTCTTATAACTTAAGTTATAAATCTGAACTCGATATCTTAAGAAATGTGGGAGTTATTCAACATTTCCTATTGTGGGGGCGGGGTGGGCGTGGCCAAAATTCGAAAAATTTTGTCTACGTGCAGATAAAAGAAGACTACATGTCAAGTTTGGTAGCTCTAGCTATGCTGTTCATACAGGCGGACAGACGGAAAATTCTATATCGACTGGGCTGTTGAAGCTGATCAAGAATATATATACTTATATGGTTGGAAATGATTCCTTCTGCCTGTTACATCCATTTGCACGACTTTAGTATACTCTTTTTACTATACAAGTAACGGGTATAAAAATAGAGGGAAGCTAAGTTCGGCTCGACCGAAGTTTTATATACCCTTGGAGTACGATAAATGCCTGCCAGTTTGTTATTTGGCAGATATACAATATATTCAGCAATATATTCATAACTGAAACTGTAAAGGTTTAAAAGAAAGAGTTTTTCTCACTAAAACTACTTTTTCGGCCGTTTGTTCCTATGGCAGCTATATGCTATAGTCATCCGATCCGGCCGGTTCCGACAAATGTGCAGCGTATTTGTACCAAAAGAATTCGTGCAAAGTTTGGTTAAGATAGCTTTAAAACTGACGGAGGAGATAGCATAGAAACAGACGGACAGACAGACGGACGGACAGACGGACGGACAGACAGACGGACATGGCTATATCGACTCGGCTGTTGATGCTGATCAAGAATATATATACTTTTACTCTATGTACCTTTGGTACAGAGTATAAAAATTAGGAAAAAAGTTACTGTCAGCGTAGTTAGTTTTACCCACCAGATATTTTTTGGGAGTAGCTGCCATTGAGTACGCATATTTAAATTATATGCTCTCAAACTGATTTGTAAAATAAATTTTATAGAGAAAAACTTGTTGAGTCCACCCTCCTTCATATCTTAAGTTGTATGACTTGAATTCGATATAAAAACATTTGCACGGAAATCGCCGTCGAAATAAAGAACGTACTCAAATATATTTTTTCAAATTTTTTTTTAAGTTATCATGGTCTGCTCTGCGATTAGGTAACTTAATGACACAGCTTGCTCTATAGTTTTAACTGAAAGATCCACATAGAAAGTTAAAATGAATGGCTCCGACTGGCTCAACTTTTCAGCGCCTTCTTCAGTTGCCAGTGGGCCGCATCATTGCAACTTTCACACTTCCAAAAATATACAAAACAAAAACCAAATTAACATTAACACGCTCTTAATGAGGTGTCTTAATTTTCTGCATAATATTAAAATCAATTTCCAATTCCAAATGTCTCCCCGATAATACGAATCTTCGGATGACTTCATTTAGCTGAAGAAAAGAAAATCTGTATCAAAATAAAGACATTAGAAATGGTTACAGTTTACCATAGAAAGAAAGAGTACAGCATGAAAAAGGTAAGATAAGATTGAGTAGCTCGGACACTCAGACAATAGTGTCACATATGGAGCCCACATATTTGTTAAGAGAAGCTGGCTGGAGGAATTTACATATTTCACCATTTTCCCATTGAATATTCGGTCGGTCGTTGCAACTTATCAGCAGCTAATCAGCAGCATCAGGCCAAAGTCAATTTGAGATCTCAGCACCTAATTTTTGGGTAGCAGCCGCCAACTGGGAACCTGGTGAGATAAATTTTCACGGCCTTTGTTTGGATTTACAGTGTGAGCGGAGCGGGACAACCCACTGTGAGGGACTGCACTTGCTGTGTGATGGGAAAAGCAGCTTTTAATTAAGCGAGATGGTAATATGCAGCGCAGGTGTGCAGCGGGAGATCTGATTCTGATTTAGGTAAACACCTACGGCTTCACAGCTCGTTTCTGGGGCCAGACAACACGATTCCCCCGGCCGAGTTACATCATAAATAGCTCAATTATGTTTCTAATAATATCCATAATTCGCCTAAGGCTTTTGACCTACGCCCACCGAAAACCAGTTGGGTTCTAAGCTGCTTTTTTTGAGGAGTGACAGAGAATTGGAAATGCATACTTAAGTTGGCCGTTTAAAATGCAAATGAAGTGCCTGGATTGGTTTTGGTCTCCGGCTTAAAGTCGGACTTGGGATTTTTCGGCTTGGAAGTCCACAATTATGGGCTTAGGCTGGGCACTTAAGTAGGCTTAAGGAAGCAGGAGAGTATTCTCTGGGCGAAGATCCTCTAATTAGACCAAAATACGCCTCTTACCTGCGCCAGGCTCTTAGAATAATCCTCTTTGCATTTTGCCATTATTTTGCTAGCTAGTTTCACTTGAACTTCAAGTTGATTTGCGGCAATGTTTATTCGATTTGCACTTTCTTCTCGCTGCCTTCTGGCATTTTCCCGTCTGGGCTAACAATGAGTAGGCAAATTTTCATGACGTTTACTTTGCTTCCGGCGGCGGTGCAGGAACGAGATAGCTAATGCGAGATTAGAGATGCGAAATGCATAGATATTCCGCGGTCACAGCTAACAGAAGCTGAATATAATTTTGTGCTGAGCTACTAAATAAATCGATTGACAATCGATGTCGAACCCGGAACGAAAAAGGCAGGATTTTTTAGTTCAAAGTCGAAATATTAATCATGCCCAATCAGAGCGAAGAATGATATCTCCTTCGCAAGTCGCAGAATAAAACAATTTTTCAAGTTCCGTTCACAGTTTTTGGCACTCACTGCCAAGTCACTGTTTATCAATCCCTGTGGCACATCTCTAATCTGCTTAAGGTATCACGGTACATTTTTTTATTATTCTATAATCCCACCTTCGCCACCCATCCCCTAGCCCCCACAACGCCATATAATTAAACGCCATGGAAAACATTTTCCCTCTGCCGGTGCGCAATTCCCTTGCGTAAATTGATATTCCTGTCATTGCCATAATGATTTCTGCTTCCTTGTGCCTTTCGCCTGTATCCTGTCTGCGGTTTGTCGTTTTCCCAGCTGAACAGGATATTGAATTAAAGAATGGTGCACATTTTTACTCAAAAGATTGCCATTGATATGGAGCCAGGACATTTAATTGAGTTATTAGATGAGAAAAAAGGAAGAAAGCAAACCAAACAGGACCAACATAATTTAAAAATGTGAAGATGAGGATGCCTTTCTTTCTCTCCAAGGAAACATTTGTAGGACACATGTTAGAGAAAAGAAAGAAACAAAACGTAAGCAAGATAAGCGAAGAGCTGGCGGCTGGACATGCGGCCGCTAACAAAGGACCTGAGGCCAGCAGGCAGCCAGAGTCCTGTCAACAGGATATGCATGAGCGTCGAGAACATTTCACACCTACAATGCAACAATATAACAAAAGGCGGCACAGGATATCAGCTGCTGAAAATTGAGATACAAAAAAAAAAAAATGGAAAAGAAACCACAAAAGAAGGAGTTGACACACAAATGAATACCTGCCCCAGGAGTCCTGGCCCAACCATGATTGATAGGCGGCGACCCATGATCGAGCAGAAGCCATAAAGTCAAACTCAGAATTCTGTTTAATACAAAATTCAAAGACTCAAAAGTCGGAAAATCTCCAATTGCCATTATGATTGATAGGGGTAGGTGTGAACAGTTGGGCGAGCAGTGAGCAGGCACGCCCCCTAGAGGATAAGTCGGCTTCCTTGGGCTGCTGCTGCTGCTGCTGCTCATTTGGTACGTGATCCAACCGCAACTGCTATTTGTGTGCATTTTCATAGAATACCAAGAGGCAGTCTGTCCAAACCAAAGCAACCCAAAGTCGGGGCAACAATTGGAGCGCAAGAAACTAATTAAATTGATAGAATTAGACAAAAGGCCGCCGGCTGGTCGAACGCTGAACCACAACAGATGTGGCAAGTGCGGGGGAATTTACTTCACTCCGACTTTAACTTATCATTCTGGCCAAGTGCTGCTTAAAAGACAAGTCAAAGCGGCTAAAGAGATGTTGGAATACCCTGCAATTGAGAAAGAGTAAATCTGCTAGGATAAGTATGCCGTCTCTAGGAATGAAACTGCTCAGTTCTACCCTTCCTACACTCTTCACTAACATTACTAAAACTATGCTTGAGGTATTTTTTGTTAATAATCCCAAAAAAGTCCTGTTTTATGAACAATTATCATACAGACTATAGCATAGAGTACAGGGAATTTAAAATTATACTCTTTAAAACGTTAGGTACAGAATTTTATTCTTGCGATTGAAATGCAATATACTCTCTCCCAACTGTTAACCCTCAGCTAGAACATTTGCTATCCAATCTAGATTTTATTATGAACAAAACCGTACCACTTCAATCAAAAATAATTAAATCTAGTCAACCACCTTGGTTTGATAACAAAATAAGGGAAGAAATACTTAAGAGAACTCTTGAGTACCTTAAGTGGAGGCGGTACCGCACAGTAATAGGACTCATTTTTACGACTGTACTTCGCAAAGTGCGCGCACCGACTGGTTTCGATAGAGGGCGTTCCTAGCTTACGAACCTGGAGAGTCAGGACAGGCATTTTCGTGCGACGTCTTTCTGTGAGTGGTGCAAATCGAAAATGTTTTGTAAAACTTGGAGTTGACGGTTTGTCCAGGAGGAACAAATTCACGGTGGACGATGCCTTTGTTGTCAAAAAAGACGATTAACATCGTCTTCACTTTGGATTTGCTCATTTCGATGCATTTTCCGCTTGCAGTGTTGTTTATACAAGAAGAAATTAAGCCCAGAACATTTTTCGATTCTAAAAATTGATGACTGTCACATCGAGTATGTTGACCAAGCTGTCAATTTTGGTTTCTATTTAGCACAACGCTCTAATGGGGCGATCATATAATGTGGGCAGTTGGGAAAACTTGTGCTACGACAGCTAAACTTGACAAGGATGTATCTGCCTTCAAAAATTCGTCTTCTAATTGCCAAAGCTTACTTGATTCCTTGGTATTTTAATGCTTTTAGCATTAATATAATAAATGTCCTTTCTAATAACATAGCTAGGTATGTTTTCAACATTAGACCGAAGAATCCCATTACTGACTCTGCAAACCAATTATCTAATTTGACCTTAAAATCGTTTATATCCTGAAAGGACCAAGCTCCACAAAATACCGTCCTACCTTTTCTCTATGTTAGGCTCTAGTGCGTCACAAAGGACAGGAAATCTAATTTGTACTAAGACCAAGCTAAAATGTTTTGATACACAATTCATAATTAATGCTGTTCGACGCTGGAACCAACTTCCTCATATCCTTAAAACAATTACTAGTGCATCTCTATTTAAGGGCAAAGTTTCTACACTCTGAGAAAAAACCAAGCCGATCGTGCTTGATAACAAGCAGATTTGGTGTCAAAAGTACAATAAGACAGAATATTCTTGGTTTCAAGCCGAAAACACTGAAATCAAGCTGTCGGCTTCATATGAAGCATAGATCTTCCGGTTGTAAGCGTGGAAAGTCATGATGAGAATAGGCATGAAAAATCTCGATTACTATATTAAATCTTCTTGGTTGTAAGCAGAAAGAGTCTTGATTTTATTTAACTATATTTTTTTGTAAATGATATTAAAAAGGGCTTTTAGATACTTAATTCTTAATACATATTTTCCGTTGTTATTTGCTCAATGAGTCGCTTGTAGTCAGGTATGATCAGATCATGATGGTCTGGGCATTCGCGATGGTTGGCTTCGCAGTCTTCTTGTCACTGTTACTGAGCAATCTTGCCATCGCAGGAAATCAGGGGGGGGGGGGAAAAAAAATTATTATTTTTTTTTTTTGTTTTGTTATTTTTTTTTGTTTTAAAAATATTTTTTTTTTTTTTTTTCTTTAAAATAAATTATAAAAAAAAACAAAATAGAATACCGATATCGTTAAATTAAGCCACAAGACAGGACAAAACACGACATCTGTATATATAGCTTACCAATGCGATACGGATAAAGCATATGCTTGTTTGTAAATATATTAACGCTTCTTTTAATTCATACTCGTTAAGAAGCTGTTCGTGTTTGTATGCATCATAACTATGTTTTTTTTTGTTAATTTTAACTTTACTCACTTCTGGCTTTGTAGGCTTTTTACATTCATTTGATACCGACGCGGCAAAGATGCCAATTTCAAAGTTGCTTTCTCAGTTTGCACCTTCGTAACAGCCGAAGCGTTGGCGACGCTGAGAGCAAGAGCGAGAATTGTTGTCATTTTTTGCTCGCGCTCTTCGCTAATGGCTCCCCGCACTTACCTCGCCAAGTCAAGATCAATTGTCTTCTCGTATACAAGCAGTTTTCGTCTTATAAAATCAAGAAGAAAACAAGTAAAATGTTAACCAAAAAAACTTTTTTTTTGGGGGGGAAAAATAAATCTTTTCCTTTCTTTTTCTCTTTCTTTTTTTTCTTCTTTTTTCTTTCTCTCTCTCTCTTTCTCTTTCTTTTTCTTTTTTTTTCTCTTTTTCTTTTTCTCTTTTTTTGGTGTTGGGGGGGTTGTTTGGGTTGGGGGGGGGGGGGGGGGGGGGGGGGGGTGTTTTTTTTTTCTTTTTTTTCCCTTTTTTTTTTTTATTTTTTTTTTGGGGGGGGGTTTGTTTGTTTTGGGGGGGGGGGGGGGGGCGGTAACTTTTTCTCCTTTTTTTTCCTTCCCCTTTTTCCCCAACCCTTCTTTTTTTTCCTCCCCCCCTTCTTTTTTTTCCTCCCGCCGGCCGGGCGGGCGGCAAACAACATTTATCCTTTGTTTGGTTTTTTTTTTGGATTTTCTTCCCAAAAATCTAAATTAAAGCCGATTTCAGTCTCGCCGATTCGTGCTAGATTTCTCTGGGTGTAGTCACCTAAAGACCACTTAAAATATAATAAAATGTACCAATTAAGTTTTTGTATTCTATCTATCTTCATTTTTATGTTATAACAACTAAATGAATGTCTTCCTAAAGTCATATCATATGGATAGATCAATTGAAGACGCGTATAAACATACGAGGTGTAGATTGAATAGTCCAAAATTTTCAAAATATTTGTATGACCTGTGACTATTATGAAGATTTGATGGATGGCAATGTATTCTGGTAAAAAGAAGATGTAAATGAATCTGCTCAAGGAATTGCGAAATTTGCAAAATTTTTCATATTTGAGCTTTGATTTTTCGCAAAATTTGCAAAAATAACTGATTTATGGAAACCATTAAAATTTGATAGAAGACGTTTGTAGACGCTTAAATAGTTAGATCCAACGGTCCAAAAAGTCACGAAATTTTTAAACCTTTTTGTATAATGTGGACGGGTCAAGATCAAGACCGAATGATTAGTTTAGACTATCACAAGGTATTAATGGTTGGCAGTTAAAGACGGGTAAATAGGAGGTGTCGGTCAATCGGCTCAAAAAAGTTTTAATATTTGTTTCATGTTTATGAATTTAGATCGACAAGAATACGTGTTAACAAACGCACAGTGGCCGGTTTGGCAAATTTATCGTTGCAAAAATCAAAAATTGATGCTCGTTTTTTTTGATCGGTTTAATTTAGTTTAATAGCCTGAAAATGTTTGGGTTATTGAGTTTACTTTTGATTTTACAGTTAGAATTTTTCAAACTGATCAATTTTTGTATTTTTTTGGTTTCAAATGTCACGTTTGGGAACGTATAAAAACCAAACGGAAATTCCGATTGCAATTTGGTTTTTTGCTTGCTGAAAAACTTTAGCTAATGACAAAGAAGAGTTTTGGTGCAGGTTTTCATGCTTCCCTTTAAGGATACAAAATCCTAGAAAAAGATCGGTTTCGCACTTTTATCTTTATACTTTATTGTGTGTTTAATTTAACTATTGATATAATTTTCTCTTAAGCCTTAGGACAGCTTTGAAATTATTTTGATAGATATGACATTTTATTTTCAATCGTTTTTGCATTCCCAGGACTTTTTTATTTTTTGTATGCTCTTCAGCTCCAAGTCCATGTACTTGGCCCCCAAGTTCGATCAATTGTAACTGACAGACGGAAAATACTTTTATTAAATTAATTACGATACGAATTTCGAATGGATAATGAAATTTCTGTGGTCATTATCAGACATGCCGAGCATGTACAAAATGAGCCGCAAATGTGGCCACAGTGAAACAAAGTAGCCAGCAGGGCGTATGATGTACAATGCCGCATCCTCAGTAGCAAGGACAACGAAGGATAGCGCATAAATCAATGGAGATGGGAGCAGTCCGAAGACCAAAAAAAAAAACGAAAATAAGCAGCAAAGCTGAATGCAGGGAAGGATACTCCAACAGATGTGAGCATGTGAGTTGAATTAAAAATGAGTGCAAGGACTCGACCAGGACTAGGTCTGTCATATGCCGGACCCCGTTTCGATGTCTTCAGTGGCGCGTAAAAACAAAAAGATTCCGGACTCTGGACAACCCTCTTTTTGGGAAAAGGTAACCTCACAGGATTTGCTTGGCCGGCAGGACATCTTAAGGATTTAACTTGCATGCCCCCCACCCGCCACTCCACTCACTCTGAAAGGAAATATGTGCCTCGGCAATAGATTTTTCATGTTTGGGATTTGTGTGTCCCACAAGTCTTATTCTAGTGCAGTTGACATTTAATATAGCATTATCCTTGCGCCGTTGAGTTATAAATAATGTTACATTTGCCATTAAAAACATAAAAAAAACGTGAAACGGCAACAGGGAAAGTCAACCCAGAGCTGTGGCTTAACCCAAGCAGGGCGGGCCGCATTGCCCTTATCCCAAATAGCCGCTGGTCAACAGCACAAGGACGGGGCATCATAAAAAGGCAATCTTGTTATAAGCCATAAGTATTGGAGAGGGGTAAAGTGGGAGCCCCCACCTTAAAAGTGAAATATATATTATTATTTTTTACAAGGGATGCAACATATTTTGAATGTCCGTTAAAAGAGGAAAGGAAAATTAAGTGGGTGGGAGTCAATTTTTATATGGGGTAAGTATTTTCTCATCTGATAAGCCAATAAGGTACTTCGATTGTGTAAGTGGACCTGAGATCTTATAGCCTTGTTCTACTGACACATATACTTATGTTCATTTTCGAATTGGGTGATTCCACTGAAAATATCCATATTAAAACATAGACTTAGTAGGCTTAGGATAATAATCTTGGTGTTCGTGTCGAATGGACACATACAGGGTTTGTCCGGAAAGTAATGCACTTCCCTCGCCCACATTTTTGAAGTTGAGATGAGTTAAGTTGTCGAGAATCAAGAAAAAAAGAAATCTAAATTGAAGCCGATTTCAGTCTTGCCAATTCGTGCTAGATTTCTCTGGGTGTATATATAATAGATGGAATTCATCAGTAAATTGCAGGTTCCATTCAAACTCCTAGGTATTAGGCAACCTGTCAGTGTGTCTAAAGGCGGATTAAGTCTGTCATTCAAATCGGTTCTACAAAAGCGACTGAAGTCTTAGTGGGGTACTCTTATTGTAATGACCTTATGACCAATGATGAATGAGATGATAATTGTTTTTAATTTTATAGATAGACGTTCGAACCTCATGCCCAACCACAGACCTCAACTTCATACTTTTTTTTTACTGACACCTACATCATATATCCGAGAGCGATCATTCTGAAAAATGTGGTTTTATTTCTTCTCCTACCGTCCTTTGTTTTAAAACCCGTTTTTTTCTTCTTTATTTACTTACATGTTTTGTATTTTGAATTTTGTTTGTTCTGGCGGTCTGAGGGGGTTTTTTGTGCTGACGGGATGGAATTGTTCGTGGGTTGTCTGTTGATCTTTTTGGATGTAATTGGAATGAACGTGTACGGTGTGGATTGGGTTTGGGGTTTGAGGACCACCGAAGAAGCGGAAGAACCCCATCGTTTCCCAATTTCGTTCCTATCAACAATAAAAGCGGCTGAAAAATCTTGACTTAAAATAACCCAACCCTACGACAGACACCAGAATTTTAACCCGTACCGGAGTAAGTAAACGAAACCGAAACCCGACCAAAATACTCGACAGCCACACCGCGAGACCCTCTGTCCTCCTCTTCCGTCTGAGACACCGCGAAGAAATAAGGAAGGAACCACACGTGACAGCAAACCACGCCCCCCCCGCCCGAAACAAATAGTTTTTTAAATATTAGAGAACATTTTTCTCAATTTATATTTGACTTTATAAGTTCTTTCTAGTCTTACTACCCGTTTACCTACTCCGTCACTAGCACTTAAAATTACGACTTTCACAAACAATTTTCCTGTAACTAAACACTTAAATGTATAAAGGACTTCAGTCTCATATTTGTTGTGTTTCCCTAAAGTGTGTGAAGAAATATGATTCTTTCCCTTTTACATTCGCCACCATAAAAATGCATTTCATATGCTTTGATTCGTATTTACGCGCTTGTTTTGCTTGGTGTTCCACGCATTTGAGTCAAAGAGGAAAAGTTAAGATTTATGATGGCTAAACAGGATTTGCCTACACAGAACAAGGTACAAGTGGAGGGATTATATATAATAAGCGTGTAACTGCCCACTCAGAGGAGATGTTAATGAGCTGACGACGTCGACTATGACGGTGAGGAGACAGATACAGGATGTGCCCTATCCAATTGCCGTGGCATATGCTGACATTTTTAAATATAAACACGAATCTTTCATGGGGCATCCAATTTCCCCCCGTCTCAGACTCGAGACGACCTTCCAACGTGCTGAAAATGCCGTTGCCACGCATTTGACAGTTGACACTGTCGCGCATAAAATTAGATGGCCCGGGGAAATCAAGTGTCAGGCACTTGGTGACGCCAGGACACACACATCTGCACGTATGTGCAACTGGATCCTGGTTTTTTGGGCATTGTGTTGCACTCTCATTAGGAAGTGACAACAGCCAACGACTTGTGATTAGTAGCGTGTCCTGTGGGAGTCCTTAAACGGGTCTCGTGCAAACAAACAAGGCAGCTGCCAGGAGAAACACACACACACATACTCCCAAGAATGGTCCAGCTGCCTGGACAAGATTAAATTGTTATATCATAAAAGAGGGAGACTTTTAAATTCCTTGCAATAATCCAAAATCAAAGCAGCGTAACTAAAGCTTGGCCAGGATATGCCAAGGATACACATCTCTATATGTAAGTATACGGCATTGATAAAAATGTTGTAAGAATATACCTGGAAAGGACAATTGGATAAAGCCTTTGTGCTCCGTGTGCATGGCGAATGTGAAACGAATCGCCGTCAGGATATGAGGATGTGCGGTCCTCTGCGGCAGCGGCAGATGCGGTAGCCGCTTTTTGCATTGACAATGATAAAAATGTGAATTTTCAAGGCAAGTTTAAGCAAGACATGTGAAATGGAAGGAATTTAAGAATAAAAAGTGACAAACTGAAGCCTAGTAAAATACGGCTAAGGGCATTTCGATTTTATTTTAATCAAGGCTGCCATTCCAATCAGTTTATCGGAGCAAACTTTACCAATGCTTATTGTTTGAGGTTTTTAGGTGAAGGTTTTGGTTCGATCCAATCAATAAGATTAATATACAAAATAATTTTCTGAAATTCTTCTGAGCTTTAAAATTTCAGAGACAGACAGTAACTGTCAAATCATTGAGATAAATTGAATCAAGGACTATACTGGGTCCCACTTTAACACTATTTATATATCTTTATACAGAACTTTCACAAAAACCTTGTCACTTCACACTTGTCGCACTTTATCGAGCAGATCGCAAAAAAAAAAAATCGCTATCAGTAAATCAGATTTATGAAGCTTCTGTTATTGTTGACAGTAAAATGGTCGAAGAAGTCGAAATATACTGCTCAACGAACATAGTTTTCTCTATATATAAAAAGCGTAATATAAGCCAGCCAGAGAATTATCGAGGAATTTCCTACTTAAGCTGCAATATTAAAATTCTAATGAGGTTGAGCTCAACAATAAAATGAGCGAATATCAAGCAGGTTTCAGGAGAAGCTACTCTACGGTGGGCAACGTGTGCAACCTTGCGGGGATTGTTCATCTAAAGCTGCAAGAAAAGAAAAAGGTGTTCTATAAGAGTGTCATCAAAGGTTATTAATTAACTGGAAGGGACTTATGACCAAATGGAAGCAGCAATATGGACAGGAGGAGTTTTATTCAATTATTTCGATACCGAAATCGGGGTAAGGCAAGGATGCACACTATCCCCACTTCTTTTGCGATCTATCTAGACGACTTGGATGAAAAGCAAGGAGGCAGACTATCTGTAGGCATCCAATTTTTAACATATTTTGTCATCAAGTCGGTTGCGGTGATTACCTTGGCCGATTGCGCTTACGGTTATACAATACGGGATTCCTGTACAGTTTAAAAAGCATTAGGCCAATTTGAAAGAATTGACCGAAACCGAAATTCATATCGGTTATAATACCTGCCTTGAAGGTAAAATTGGAAAAAAGTAAGTCGCGCGTGGAAAAGATTTTAAAAGTGAGTATCGAGAAACCGCTTGAACAATAAACATTGAAAAACTTTGCCGGGATTTGTACCGCAAGTTTTAACATTTTGCCTCTAAATAGAAAATAATTTCAATTTAAAATTGTGGTACACGTCACTTACACAAATACATCAATTTGTATTTTGCTATTGGTTTGCTTTATTAACTTGGAAATGCAATTGCATTTAAGCTTTGTGGTTAAGTCTCTGGGAAATTGTCTCATTTTCTTTTTTCAATCAAATATTTTTGTACAAATCCTGTATATTTATACCCTTGCAAAGGGTATTATAATTTTGCCCAGAAGTTTGCAACGCATAGAAATATTCATTTCCGACCCTATAAACTATATATATTCTTGATCAGGGCGACGAGCTGAGTCGATTGAGCTTTGTCCGTCCGTCTGTCTGTCTGTCCGTCTGTCTGTTTCTACGCAAACTAGTCTCTCAATTTTAAAGCTATCGAGCTGAAACTGTGCACAGAGTCTTCTTTTACTGCACACTGCTAATATGTCGGAACCGACCGGATCGGATGACTATATCTTATAGCTGCCATAGAAACTATCGGCCGAAAAGTGGCTTTTATCAGAAAAATGGTTTGTTTTAATGCTGACGTTCGTAAACTCTGTTGTATTAAAACATTTGCAAGGGTATTAAAACTTCGGCAAAGACGAAGTTAGCTTGGCCTTCTCGTTTTTAAATTCAATTTATTTAATTAACCCCCAATATATATCTACTGGGTAAGAAGTCTGGAGAGACTCCTTAAGATCAGCGTAGGAATGGAATTCTTTCCGGATAACAATTCATAATGCCCTCAAAGCAAAAACCTTGGAGTACAACCATTAGCGACAGATCACTAGCACCTATAAGCTCTTCTCTGTGCCAATCACCACAGTTTCCTGGACACTTAAGGCGCGATATGATCTGACAAAGCTTGTGTCTAACACCTACAACCGTCAGTAAAATGTAGCCCCCCACACAACACTGGCGAACTGGATGACCTTAAGCATTTCTTAGAAAGATGCCCAATTTTAAAGGAGCATAGATTGCTGTGCTTTAGGAAATTCGATATAATAAGAAGTCTTGATGAAAGGGAGGTTACGTAAACTAGCTTTAAAATATCGAGAATAAATTTTAGAAATCTTAAATTAGTCTAACATGCGGGAGAATGTGCTTTCCTTACTAAATACAAATGAACGATCTATTATCTGGGGAAGACCCGTGCTGCCAGGTGTAGTAATCAGTGTGTGGTGAGAAGCGTATGCGGCCGACAGACAGACTCTTTTAGGTCCATGTTGGTAAACTTTATTTCTTTTTTAGTTTAATTTAAATTATTTATATTATTGTTTTTCGTTTCATAAATTTAAAATAAGAAAACACTACTACTATTATTTTTGAGCCGAACCGACATTTTGGGTTCGCTTCGAAAAAGATATTCGAACCGGCTTACATTTCTGATTTTAATTCGCATTAGTTCCCCGTTGAAACATTTCAAAACGAAAGAAACGATGTTTAGGTGTCACTTTGACCATTCGCGTGATTGAACCATTGAACCGTGATGAACATTCATCACATCGGAGAATGTTTTAGAGTGCCAGAAGTCAGTCTCAAATAATTCCGACTTCGTAAACGAAAAGAGTTCTGCTTTAAGTAAACTGGGATAATTTAAAAAACATTCCAAATGGTTAGACTTTGGCCAAATGGCCAATGTGGGCACATTTTCATTAAGCATATGCATGTCTGCGTATGTTTATTCCCCTACGGCGCCGTCTTTTATCTTTAACCCGTGTACAATTCGATTGCAGATTCCTATACGGAGGACTTCGCATAACAAAGTGCGTCATAAACAGTAGAGTTGCTTGCGGCGAAGGCGCAACAAGAATGATTATGGCTAAATCAACAGACTTGGACCATGCAGTAACAAAACACCAACAAAAAAACAGTAGCCCCCTGCACTGACAACTTCATCATAACGCAAACGCCCCAATGCATCCACGCCAAAGCCAAAGACAGCCAGGGAATCTGTTGGGTCTCTCTGCCTAATTGCTGAGCGCGTAATCAAAAGGCATTCGAACGATGACGACTCTCCTCTGACTCCTCGGACTCTTGTTATTTGTCTTTGCGTTTAACTGGTTGTTGTTTCCGTGGCTTCTTCTTTGCCCTGCAGCCAATTTCGTGGCAAAATTCATTTGTTAACAATTTCAGTTCGTTTCGTTGGCGCGGCGCCTAATTACAGGGTGCCTCGACTGGTGTGCCGTGTCCTGCTCGTATGTATTGTGTGTATGTAAAACTCTTTCAAATTAAGACATCAATTTTAATGAGCAACACACACTAACACAGTAATTGCATTGGCAGTTTGGGTGGGCGTGGTCGGGGTCACTTGTGTGTCTGCTTTGGTTTCCCGATCGTGTTTCTGGGCCAAAAAGTTCCGGCAGGTGGCTTCTCTTCGCCTCTGTTCTTTCACTTTTTCCATCCTAATTTTCGGGTAGGACCCGAATCGAGCAGCAACAGCAGCAGCTGCCCGGGAAAGAAAAGTAGCGCACAACGCCCCGCCATCTAATTAAGTTAATTGTCCATTTTACATATGTATTTTATTTTCGGGTTGTTTCCTCCTGCGAGCTGTTTTCACTAATTTTTATGACTTTTTAATCGAAAACAATAAAAAACTGTTTTTGGTGTTCTTTAAGGGAAATTTTCATATGCATAAACCACATTTGGGGATCAGTTTACGCTTGGCTTAATCTAATTTGTTGCGGTGGTCTCGAATTAAATATGGACTTGGCACTAACCGGTTAAGAATGGCCATCACCTGGCGGGCAGGTGATGGTTTTTTCCTATTTTATCTGTTGATATAGCAGAGCTCCGCAAGAAGATGGCAATTATTAGCAACCTCCGAACTAGTTCTCATTAAGAGATTAGAATAAGCAATATAAAAAGCGTTCTAAATTCAGCAATAATGCTAAAGATTTCGGTATTGTTTAGATCCGTTCCAGAAACGAACCTCTTTCAAAAAAAAGTGTGAGTGTCACTAGAACTCACGAGTCTTTGATGTAAAACATGATCCTAAGTTTAAAAGCTTATTTTAAAATAACAAGCTCTCTCAATGGTATATAAATCAGCAAGGGCTATCTTTTGAAAAGAAGTAAAGTTTAACAGGGCTGTGTTCTTTCATTTTTTCAGGAAGTTTATTGTGGTCCGTAAATGATGATGTTTCACCCCCAAAACACCACCAAGGTGAGATGCAAGATCCCACTCATATCCATCCCAGATTCCACCCGGATGCTACCCAGATCCCTTCCAGATCCCATCCAGATCCCACACAGATCCCGCCCAGATCCCTTGCAGATCCCGCCCAGATTCCTTCCAGATTCCATCCAGATCCCTTCCAGATACCGCCCAGATCCATCCAGATCCCGCCCAGATCCCTTCCAGATCCCGCCAAGATCCCTTCCAGATCCCTTTCAAGATCCCACCCAGATCCCACCCAGATCCGCTCCAGATACCGCTCCGATCCCTTCCAGATCCCATCCAGATCCCGCTCAGATCTCGCCCAGCTCCCACCCAGATCCTTATCCAGATCCCACACAGACAGGATGCTTCTTATACACACAAAAAAAAAGTTGGTAAATGTAACAATTTTCATTGGTAAATTCACCAATTTCCGTCTTTGATTTTCGCCCAAAAGTTTTTCCATTTAATAACAAAATGTCTGCACTTTTGATTTTTGTATATAAGGAAAAAAATCTAATTAATTAAATCTAATTTCAGATGTGTGTAGAAAATGTTTGCATAATTGCCTGCTTGCAATTCTCAAGATCTAATTCCACACATGGACCATATAAATAGCGCACACGAAATTTGCGAAGAAAAAATTAAAAGTTTTAGCATTTTGAAAACAAAGGGACACAATTCCTTTATAAAAACAAACTTAATATACTGTGTTTACCTTTGGTACAGAGTAGAATACGGGTTAAAATATAAAATAAATGTACACTGTGGGAAAGTGATTTGAAATTTTAATACTTCCTCGCCAAAAATCAATATTTTTTTCGTTCTGTAAATTTTTTATTTTAGGTAAAAGATGCACAAAACTTTCCTCATCACTAGATTTAAAAAATAAATTTTTGGGGTTTTTTTTATTTTATATTGAAAAAAAAGTGTTATTTTGAAATTTCGAAAATTTGTGGGGGGTTGTGAGCCACTCATCTAAATGTTCAAGGCTAGTGTTTTTAAGCAAATATTCTTTATTAGATGCAAAAAAAAAAACAATTTTTCTCATATTCTGAATTAAGAAATATCAATGAAGAGTGAAAATTGATTGACGGCATCAGGCTTGTTTTCTTTTATATACGAGCACTTTTTGCTGCTGGCTGTTCTTATGTTTGCCTTTTTATATTCTTGGAGAGGGTATATTGAAATTGTCCGGATTTTTGTAACGCAGAGAAGGAAGCAACTCCGACCACATAAAGCATATATATTTTTGATCAGCATGACGCGCTGAGTTGATATAGCCCTGTCCGTCCGTCTGTCCGTCCGTCTGTCCGTCCGTCCGTCTGTCCGTCCGTCTGTCCGTCTGTTTCTATGCTATCTCCTCCGTCAGTTTTAAAGCTATCGTAACCAAACTTTGCACGAAGTCTTTTGGTACAAGCACGCTGCTCTATGAGATTTGAGTTAGTCTTAATATTTTCTTTTAAGTTCGAAACGTTCCTATTATATTTTATTTCCGATTGAGAAAATTGTTCGTATAATAGGATTATTGAATAAATGTATCTCCCATTGCTCTGCACTGGACACTTGAGCCCAAGCCACACCTTTATTTCATAAGCTAATAATTCCTTAACTTTCAACTTCATATAATAACTTATGTATTCCAGTATGCTTCACATGCTAATGAACCATCATGCGCATTCTCAATTTATTTCTGCCTAAAAACTCCTTTTTCACTATAATCCTGCCACCTCCTTGCTATCAGCTCTCAAATGCAGCTATTTTGCACACGCCTCTCTGTCTCTCTCTCCGTGCCTGCCCAGGATGTGTAATAAGTTGTGCCAATGGCAGCTGACTATGTATTATCCTTCATACAAGAGGAAAGGCAGAGCAGGAGGAGTGGGTTGGAGCGACGTGATCGGATTAGCTATTTTATTAGAAGCTCTAAAACATTTTTAACATTTTCTTTCTCATTTTTTTATCGAGAAAATTGAAATAAGTTTTATTTATGCAATATTCAATAGATATCAGAGAAACTGTTGGGCCAAGGGGGCATTACCATATGTATGGTGTGTGTGTGTGTCTGTGTGTGGGGGGGCTTAGGTGAATAAGTGAATGAATGAGCACATGCTGCACTTTGTGGCAACTTCAATCACTTGAATAATGGCAGCTAACTGTAAAATGTTCAATACAATTTGATTATGACTGGTGCAAGAGGGGGAGGGAGGCGAAGGGAAAGCCAACCAACTCTGCACTTGATTGAGTGCCTTGCCATGGCATTTGAGTGGCTTTCGAGTAGCAAAGCAAGTCAGTCAACGATTCTGAAAGCGAAAATTGCATAAATGCATGGCACTTTTCCATGACTGCATTGGCAACTCCCCAACCCGTACCCCCGGCCCCCCCCTTATCCACAGCCCGCTTTCAATATTCAAAACAGTTGGTCGCATATGCAAATGTTTGGCAAATGCAGGAGCGA
Organism: Lordiphosa clarofinis; assembly: GCA_018904275.1. Taxonomy (NCBI): domain Eukaryota; kingdom Metazoa; phylum Arthropoda; class Insecta; order Diptera; family Drosophilidae; genus Lordiphosa; species Lordiphosa clarofinis. The sequence goes on from JAEIGQ010000212.1 coordinate 446,867, forward strand.
AAAATCAACGTCAGGACAACCGGAGTCGAGGAGGGGCCCCAAAACAAATGCATACACAAATGACCCAACCATGTGCCAGGGACAATGTTGCTTTCGAGTGTGTTCAGTGTCCCCCCTGGGGCCAGCAGATGGATGCTAATGGGAATGCGAATGGACCAAAGGATGTGGAGAGGCAATCAGTCCACAATTGTTAATAATAAATGCATAATTTACAATTGGATTTTGATTGTTTTTGTTTACAGTTTGAGTTTGGTTGGGGATTGATTAGGGAGTTTCAAGAGGAACTGAAGGGAAAGAAGGATTTAAGTTTTTCTTTTGATTCGGTCTTCTCTGTCGATTTAAATTCCGTCTTTGGGCACCCTTTGGTTTTATGACAACCGTGAATGACTAAGTTAATGTTTTCGTTTTGCTTGAATGTTAAGTACGTCTTTAAAAGTCATAATGAAAAACTTGAGTTGTCTTGGTAAACCTACCCACTCTTGTAAAAACAGCAAACATATCTACAAATATCAACTGATTTCTAAAATTTAATTCAAGTCATATCGAAATTTTCCTAGATTTTAGCTTGAATTTCTATGCGACTTTAATGTGGTTGTTGCACCTGTCGCTCAGTTTTGACAATGGTAAATACGTTGCTAGCAACAGGCGAAAAATAAATACTGTTTCTTGCCGCACTGACAGCTGTCAAAATAAGAAAAAAGTAAAAAACGGAAAAGGGAATTGCTTCAATTAACGCACTGAACACACACACTAGCTTATAAACAAACGCATATGACACATAAGCCAGGGCATATCATCTACCCCCAACCTCCTCCCAGTAGGGTGGATACTTCTCACCCGTCCCGCGCTTAGACAAATGACAGTGCCTTCCATTAGCGTCATTTTGGTGTCGGCTTCTCCCCGCCTCTCCACCCAATGTCTGTGGAGCATTTTGGCAAACAATTTGCTAAAAAACATTTCTTGAAAAACCCGGAGACTAGTGCACGAGTCGAAAGGGTGAGAAAGAGAGGCCCATGGTGCAAGTGCAGAAACATTTGACAACTGAGTGGCGGGATGTGAGAAACTCCTTTCCAGTTCTTGTTCTTATTTCTGCATTTAGCTGTCAAAAGCAAAAAGCAAAAAAAAAATGGAAACTACAGTAAGAAGTCTGCACTAAGCACCCCGCTCGATCTGCACCCACACATGACAGTCCCCCATCCCTTGTCTTCCACCTCCTGACTGACAGCTCAAGTGAAAAAATGTTTACTTCGTGCCAAAATACTCCGGGGATGTGGCCTCAAAATGCATGAAAATTCATATGCCACACGAAATACATATATTATTATGGGAAACAATCGCCTGTGTTCCTTTGTGGTGGGGGGGGAGGTGGAAAACTGTCGACATTGGTTAGAGTAAAGTTTTCTTTTGTTGTTATTGTTGTTTATTTTTTCTGATGCCCCAACTGCAATTCAGTTGTCACTTTGACAGCTCACGCAAAGGTTGACGGAAGGACGCTGCACGACTAATCAACTGGGTGGGTGGGGGGAGCTGAAGGAGAGGGGACGAGATGGAGGCCACAACTTTTGCTAGTTATTGACAGGCATGAATCCAACTGGATTGGACAGTGAACACAAATGAAATGAAGATGCTTTTATCAAGGCAAAATCAATTTGGAAATAATTGTAGATTAGTTTCATGAGGGGGAGAGATCATTGCAATAAATACATTAAGTGATTGCAAATTGTAAGGGGAAAATGAACAAAGACAGGGCAAGCAGACGAAGGCAAATTCAATAAAGCAAACCGATGAAGACTTGTTTGGCCAAAAAAGGAATTTAATCACGGGTTCAATTTAAGACACATTTTGTTAGCCTTTATTTTTGTTCTTTTTCATAGAAAAAGACACAAACAGCACATCTATTTTTTAAAAGTGGTGACTCTTAAGCTAATCGGCCAAAATTCGATCGAAAAGTCGCAGTTCTTCAATTATTGAGATAAAGTTCGTTAAAAGAAGTAAGACTTGTCATTTCAAGTACGGATCCTACTTGAAGATCGAATGTTCCTGACTCGAGACTGAAGTAAGTACGGAATTCCACTATCACATCAAAAAGTAACCGAGAGCAGGTTCGGAACTAAAAGAGAGAAAAACTATCTACAAATGTAGGATTTCTAGAATATCCCTAATGTAATGTTGCATGAGTATCCTTAATACATTAGCTTAAACACGCAAAATACGTAGAAAGAGCGATCAAGCAGAACAGCGAGAGAGTGAGGTTTGAGCTGCTGGAGTTAGAGGTTGTGTGTTCTCGTGTCGATAAAACATTGCAAAACTAAAAGATGTTAAGCGTTAAATTAAATAATTACACTATTCAATAAACTATCATCGTATGCTGTAAGAAAACAAGGAGGAAGTGTGTAATTATTTGGAAAAGCAGACTCCAGTGACCCAGACCCCACACAAATTTGTCTGACAGCTTGGGAGTTAAAGGAATATAGCTTATTGCAGTTCCCTACCAGTTCGTGCACTTCCAGCATGACAATGTAGCTGCTGAATTATTGAAAAGACTCTATTGATATTTATTTATTTATTTATTTATTTTATTTAGTCGACAAAAAAAGGCTGTCAACTCAATTACACATACGTTATAAAAAAACGCCTTATTGACTAAGAAAGCCTAACAAAGTAAAACTAACAAAATTACAAAATAACTAATAACGACTCCGACTCGATGGGGGAGATTTATTTGCCCGTCCGGCCAGCTATGCCCCGATTCACAGCCAACTGTAGTCAGAGAAGTTATTAGAGCTACCAAAAAACTTTAATGATGTAGAGATAGAGAAGAGGAAAAAAACGAAACCAGAATAGAGGCAAAGGAAAAAAATAATAATAAAACTAAAATAAATCAGATTTAAAGAGAAAAAAAATGTAGGAGAAAACAATAATAAAAAAAATAAAAAAATACTAACTAAAAGTGAAATTTAAAACTAATTAAAAATACAAAATTTATAAGCTATACTTAAAATAAAATAACTAGAAATCTCTGACCCGGTGGGGGAAAATTTTTTAGCCAGTCCGGCAAGCTATGCCCCTACTCACAGCCAGGAGTGGTCAGAGATTTCTCCTAAGATAATTATAGAGATATGTTTTTAGAGAGAAGAGAGAGAGAGATCTGTTGAGAGCAGGTGATAGAGATCGTTATAATTTTGACATAAGACTCGAAATCGATTGTGCTTTGCATAATCAGTCGTGCATCTAGGCAATACTAATGGAAAATAGTTTCTGGTTGGCCTAGAAGGAACGGAGAAGTTAAGGCGACCTAAAAGTTCAGATGAATCTACATCACCGATAATTAGTTTATAAAGAAAAGAAACACCTAATACTGTTCTACGGTTGGCTAACGAAGGAAGGTCAATAAGCAAGAGTCTGTTAGAGTACGATGGCAGACGAAGGTTAGGGTCCCAATTTAAGCCACGTAGGGCAAAAAGCAAGAATTGCTTCTGAACTGATTCAATACTATCTATATGCTTTTATACTCCGGAGACCAGACGGACGAGCAGTATTCAAGTACAGGACGGACTAGAGCAGTGTATAAAAGCTTTGTGGTATATGGATCATTGAACTCTTTCGACCAACGTTTAATGAATCCGAGTACACCATTTGCTCTATTAACAATAGAGGAGATATGAGGATTGAAACTCAATTTGGGGTCAAAAAAGAATTCCAAGATCAACGACTGTAGAAATTCGTTCCAAGGGTTCATTTCCAATCGTATAGGTAGCCAACGAAGGCTTGCAACGATGGAAAGTCATGAACATGCACTTGGAGCAATTAAGATGTAATTGATTAATCAGACACCAGGACTGCAAGGAGTTTAAGTCATCTTGCAATTTACATTTACATCATCGGCGTACATAAGTATCCGAGAATTCGAAATTATTGTGGGAGATCATTAATAAATAGAGTAAAAAACAATGGGCCGAGGTGACTGCCTTGTGGCACACCTGAAGTGACAAAGACAGGCTTTGACGTATTAGAGCGTAGCAGAACTTTTTGAGTTCTATCTTTTAAATACGACGAAATCCAAAGTAGAAAAGGGGATGGAAATCCTAATCGATCAAGTTTAACGAGAAGAAGATCATGGTTCACAGAATCAAATGCTTTACTGAAGTCGGTGTAGATGACATCAGTTTGTTTTTGTAAAAGGAAACCATCGTGTACCATTGAGGTAAATTCAAGTAAATTGGTCGCAGTTGACCGACGCTTTGTAAATCCATGCTGGAAAGGTGACAAAATCGATTTACAATAGTGCTGTAGGGAAGAGGTTAAAATCTGTTCAAATAATTTTGGAATAGCGGATATTTTAGCTATGCCCCTATAATTGGATATATCAGACTTCCCACCTTTTTTATGAAGAGGAATAATATAGGATTCCTTCCAAAGATTTGGAAAAATATATTCTTTGTATCCTGTTTTGACAGTTGTATGCAAACTAAAGACTTCAAGTCGGCTAGAACTTGCTGGTTTGACAATCACTAAGGTCATTAAAAAGATGCATTGAGATCTTATGATTAGGGATGTGGAAAATATCATCGAAATATCGATATTTTGGCCCAATTATCGCATATTTTTCCGTGGCGATATATATTGGAAATGTAACTTTTGGTGATATTTTTCGGTGATATTTTAGTTTTAGTCTTCGGTTACACTGTTTCTTGTGCTCTGGACATGTAAAGCAAAATGTTTTAAAGTTATTTTATTAAAGTTGATACACAGAAATCGCAGCGCAAACTGTGCAATAATCAACAAATATAAAGGCGCATTTAATCGCATAGCATGGAGAGGTTTGTCTGAAATGCAGCACATTTTTAGAAACGGTAAGTATAAGGCCGTCCGCACACGGCTCGAATCGTATTGTAGCGATTTTACGTATAAATGGAGTACAGTTTGATGTCGCACACTTGAGTTTGAAGGAGGAATAATATGCTAGCATCATGACGGCAATCGTCGTTGTTTACCTTAGATCGGGACCCCATTAAGTTCTGGATGGAAGAGAAAGATGTATTGCCATAATAACATCGGAAATAGGGTTGCCGAATATTTTTAAAATATCGTATCGATGATATTCTCTGATTTGGAAAAATATCAAATGATATTAAATATTTTACTTTTAAGACATCGATATATCGATATAATTGATATTTTAATTTTTTTCCTGTTTTTACCAAAAAGAGAAAGAAGAAATACTTTGCCCTAAAATAAAAAGATATAGTCTATATTAAGCAAACATAACAATATTTTCCATGAAATTCGAGTTTTCTATGTATTATACATATAAAATACTTTTAGTTCTAATATGTGGTCTAAATTTTACATGTTTTTTAAAAATTCGTGGAAAGAAATCGGGAAGAGATTTTGTAATTCTGTTTTTTTGTATTTGATTGTACAATTCATTATAAAAAACACAATATTAAAAATTTGTGAATGCGAGGGCTGTTCAAAAAGTTCTCGGGATCAAAAGTAGGCTCTTCCAAAAAAAGATGTGTCGATGGTACCCAAGTTTCCGGGAGATACAATTATCAGAAAGCAAAACGGAAGACGGGAAGTTTGTTAGTATGAATTCCATTATCGTCCGTAGCAGAATTGTGAAAATAAAATTGAATTTAAAAAAAGTGCGGCCTTTTAAAAACGAAAAATCGATTTTTCACCATTTTTTTTGCAGTCCAGTGTACAAAAAAAATAGTAAAAACTTTTTTTTCCCAAAGATTGAGGTAGGGACAATAGCCACGTTAATTCTGCGTCCATAAAGCCCTACATCATAAAAATCGGTTCGGTAGAACTTGAGAAAATGTGGGCACCAGTCGGAAAAACTTTGTTTCGAGATAAATGAGTTTAAAGTTTAAAGTAATCCGAAAATTGTTGTAAAACATACAGAAGTCATTGGTCGACAAAAAAAAAACTATATAATCTAAAGTATTTTGCATTTTTAAAAATTCATTTGGGATAATATTTTTGAATATCTAGACTAAAAAAAATAAAAAAAAAAAAAAAATTCTAGAAAAAAAATTTTCTAGACCGGAAGAGGGCCTTAAAAGTCTTTAAAAAGACGCGTCGCTTTGACGCATATGGCGCATTTTAGAGCAGAAGCAAGTCGGCCGAAGGCACAGGGGTAATAAGATACCTTACGGCTAGTCTGGATAGTCCCGTCATGGCCGCCTCATGCGAATTCCAGAATATTATGGGATAACTTTTCCATGATGTTTGTGGCAACCTAAAGTATAACTTCAGCCCGCTATTTTGCGACTCTTGGGCTTGCATAAAGTTAACTCACGGGCCATTTGGTCGTGCAAACTCTTGCTTTAAATACTTTTCCGCACAAATTATTGCTTGCTTTTATCAAATTTGAATCCATTTTCTGTCTCTTAAATGCGCTTGCGCTCGCTACTCAGATCAAAGAGTTACCAACGCACAAATATCATAAAATATCCCGAAAAAAAATCGATATTCGATATTTGGTCAAAAAAAAAATCACGATATAAATATATCAGTTTTAAAAAATATTATCGATATATTGATATTTTGATATATTTTCGACAACCCTAATCGGAAAGCTCCGAGCCATCGGAACGCTTGGCTGCGGCTATTAAAAGTGTTTGTTTACAAAACCTCTGTCCAACAATTATTGGTAAAATCAGAAACTTTAACGTCCCGTAGATTAACCTGAAAAAGTTTTTTTTATGCTTTGTAGATCGAATGCTCTATTTTAAGAGATGTCGAATTTAAAAAGTAAACACTTAGCCCGTAATAGCATCGGCTTGCGAGCGTGATTCTTCTTCGGATTTCCAGGCTGATGTTGTTGTCGCCGGTTATCATCGTTCCGAGGTAGACAAAGTCCTCTACAACTTTAAAGTTGTACTCTCCCATTGCAACAGATTGCCCAAGGCGCGTGTACTTCTGATTCGAGGACACTTGGTACTTCGTCTTGTCCTCGTTTACCGCTAAACCCATTAGTTCAGACCCTTAGTTTTTATGGGTATAAAAAGGAGAGGGGTAGAGGGTATATTAAAATTTTCCGGGTGTTTGTAACGCACAGAAGAAAGCATCTTCGACCACATAAAGTAAATATCGCTCATTTATTTCAATACTGGCATAACTCAAAAAACTCGATTTTTGAATTAATGATGCAGAAATAATCGCTGTATTGTGTTCTATTTTGTGTATTTCGCTTTCTTTAGAAAAAAGCTTTTACACATCCGCTCACCTTCACCAGCCATTGTCGCCAGCTGAAAAGTAACTAGCCATGAAAAAGCTTTTCCAACACAGCAATTCGCACACCGGCAAGAGATTGAGAGATGCTTGGCTTTGCCCTTTGGGGCTGTAAAGCCTATCTTACATTTACCTCGCGTTCCTTTTCGTTTTGTCTTTCCTTATTAAAAACGAGCAGTAAATCGAGTGAAAAGCCCGCCAAAAATAGACAGTAAAGTGTCTATCCACATATACTGTACCTGTTGATGATCCACCCACGTTATTGCCCTTATTTACATACATTTGATTTGACCAAAAACAGTTGACACATGGTCGCTACATTGCCAAAATATTTGTTCCTTGCGCATGCATTGTAAGCTAATAAAACATCAAATTACTTTTATTCGCATCAATTTCAAAATAAATATAAATATATTTTTCTCTGAAATATTTTTTAAAATTTTTGGCTTATGCCTTTGAAAATACTGCACTCGCTTATTGGATTTATTTACATTTTATAAACAAAATCAAACTAAAACAAATCAATGCCAAAAAGCTATTCAATGGCTATGCAAAAAATCCCAGAAAATGGGAATATTGAATTATTACTCAGTCGGTCCCTTTTATTGTTGGAACACAGATTTATGGTTTCGCAGTCAAAAACTCGCAAAACTCTCTCGACTCAATTTCCAAAATATTGTTGTTTGATGTCTTTTTGTTGAGTTTATGGTGCAAACAGAGAATTTTATTTTCGAATTTATTAGAAATGTTTTGCTCATTGCCCGCCCCCCATCCTCACACCCCCCCGAAACAGTTGCATTTTCGTCGGCGCTTTCATTTCCGTGTGGTTTTTAAATGCAACGGACCGCCGCTGCTTTTCGCTTTTCAAGTGCCTGCGAAATACGAAATTGAAATAAAAAACTGGAGGACAAGCTAAAAGCATATAGAATAAAAATGGCTGTGGTGGCGGCTTGTTGTTGTATATTTTTGGTTTTTTGGCCATAAATAAAATCTTGCATGTGAAGTAGCAGCAGCGGCATCGTCTGTTTCAGTCGTGAATTAAGATTAATTAAACTAACGGTAACTGGAACTGTAACTGCGAAGCTGCAAACTAAGCAATGAGCATGAGGGACAGAAGAGAGTGGGGAATGACATGTGTGTGGGAAGTGCACGAAATAAATGTTTATTTATATGGCACGGGGCACAAAAAAAAAAACGGAAATTGCAATGCGAGTTTGCCTCCTGGCCAAACTAAAAACGCAAAACTGTAAGCGAATACAAAATGGCGAACATAACGGTGCATGGAGAATTCGCGAAACTGACATGGACGCACACAAACAATTGTAAATTGTAGTTCATTTACAGTTAGGTTTTCAGTTATCAAAATATATGGTCAACTGGAAATGGATTTCACTGCTGCGCTTGGGAAAAGGAAGTGTTTATAACTGTTTATCTTGAATGTATCTGTATCTTCCTTTGCGTAAGCACTTACTACTGAAAAGAGCTGTAATTAGCATTTATATGCTTTCATTTATCGTAACGCATAACCTTGTGCGAAGTGTCCAAACAAAAAACACAATCAAGTACTTGCGCATGTATGAGTGTATGAAACTCTCTCTGGGAGTCAATCACAATACTGTATGTAAAAGACAATTAATGAACTGATATATGAATGTCTCATGATCGCAAGAACGAGATATCTGCCGCAAATTTAAGCTATAAATCAATATATAAAAAGGAAACTGCATGTAGGTAATCCATTTTAAGAAGCAAACATAAGTGTCTTGTAGCTTCTTAATTCAATTGAATACAAAATGGATAACGAGGCAATTAAAAAATCTCCTGCTGGTATGATGTATTTGCATCTTGGAGACTATCACGAAAGTAGCTCTACTTTTACTACTTGATTGCATGAAAGAAAGCCTTTCTTCTTTAGAAACGACATTCTTTCTTTTTGTTAGAGATTGCTTGAAAAACAACTCAACAACATTGAAATGCTATTTAAAGCTACATCGCTTACCAGATTTGTCTTGAATATGAAAAGATCTCAGAACCATGATTAAATCACTTCAAGGTAGCTAAGCAACAAGTCGAACCGACATGGTTTCCTTTGATTTCCTAAAGTAATGCGAAAATTCTATCAAAAGCTGTTATACAATGGATGTTGTGTGTTTTTCACCTCTGTGGTTCGATAAATTCTCCCGCATGCGAAAAAGGCATTTCTGGTTGCTCAGTCTCGTAGTTATTGTATCAGGCTTCAGAACTGCTTCTATTCCTTATACTCAATAATATATCTAAAAAGAAGCTAACTTCGTCTTTGCCGAAGTTTAAATACCTGAATGTTTTAATAATCAGAGTTTACGAACGTCACATAAAACAAACCATTTTTCTGATAAAACCCACTTTTTGACCGATAGTTTCTATGGCAGCTATAAGATATGTCCTCCGCTTTTCAAAACTTCCAAATCTGTGTAAAGCGTAAAAATAATAATTGGCGAAGCGGGGCGTTTACTTAAAAACAAAAGTTTTCTCACAAAGACCCACTTTTCGACCGATAGTTCCTATGGCAGCTATAAGATATAGTCACCGATTTTGACAAAACTTCCAAATCTGTGTTAAAGCGTAAAAACTAATAATTGTCGTAGCGGAAGGCGTTTACATTAAAAACAAAAAGTTTTCTCACAAAACCCACTTTTCGACCGATAGTTCCTATGGCAGCTATAGATATAGTCATCCGATTTTGACCAAAACTTCCAAATCTGAGTAAAAGCGTATAAACTAATAATTGCTGAAGCGGAGGCGTTTACATTAAAAACAAAAAGTTTTCTCACAAAGACCCACTTTTCGAACGATAGTCCTATGGCAGCTATAAGATATAGTCATCCGATTTTGACAAAACTTTCTAACTGATAAAAGCGTATAAAACTAATAATTACGCGGAAGGCGTTTGATTAAAAACAAAAAGTTTTCTCCGAAGACCCCTTTTCGACCTTATCCTATGCGCTATAAGATATAGTCATCGATTTTGACAAAACTTCAAACGTGTAAAAGCGTATAAAACTAATAATTCTAGCGGAAGGCGTTTACATTAAAAAAAAAAGTTTTCTCACAAAGACCCACTTTCACCGTAGTCCTATGGCAGCATAGATATAGTCATCCGATTTTGACCAAAACTCCAAATCTGAGTAAAAGCGTATAAAACTAAAATGCCGAAGCGAAGGCGTTTACATTAAAAACAAAAAGTTTTCTCACAAAAACACACTTTTCAACCGTAGTCTTGGGCTATAGATATAGCATCCGTCGGTCGGTTCCGATATTATCATGTGCTAAGACCGCAAGTTTCACCATAGCTTAAAACGAGAGACTAGTTTGCGTAGAAACAGACAGACAGACGGCGACGGACAGACGCGGACGGCAAAGCTCAATCGACCAGCCGTCGCCCTGATCAAGATATAATAGTTTATAGGGTCGGAAATGAATATTTCTATGCGTTGCAAACTTCTGGGCAAAATTATAATACCCTTTGCAAGGGTATAACAATGACATTAGAATATGAAGATCAGTAACGCCATACGATTTTTTGGAGCTGGCTTTTCAACTGGCTTTTGGCTCTCTTGAAATTTTGTGGAAAAGCCAGAAAGAGAGAGAGCACTCTAAAGCCAGCTGCATTTAGTGCAACATCCCAGTCGGACTTGGATGCATGACAGATGTCCATTCTCTTACTCGGAAGGTGTTCGTTTGTTAACGCCTAACGGGTGTGGTGTAACGTAACGTTTGGGACGTCACGACAGCCTTTGGGTTCGGTTTCTACTAACAGTACTAATCTGTTATATCGTGAGAACTCCGTAGCACGATCTGTTTTTTGTTTGAGTATGTCCTTTGAGTTTATTTTTTATAACTTTATTATATACAAACCAACACTATTTTGTTTGATTTATATGTGTTCTTGCCTTTGGTTGCTATGATCGTGATTGTTACTGATTGGCCTTTAAAAGTGTTGTTGCTTATCGTTTCCGTGACTTTTAGTAATAAGTTTATGCTTTTAGTCCTTAACTTCGTACCACCAACTGGTTATTGATTTTTTTATATATCCTGACACGTCTTTTTTCTGCATAAGCCGAAATCCACACTTAGAATTTTTTCGCTTTTCTCTCTCTCGTTTGGTCAACATTCGCCAAGCGTTCGAGCTTCGTTTTTCTACTCGCTCAATCCCTAAGACCGACCGTTCCCATAGACCGACTTTTACCTTACGAATACCTGAAAAGAACTAGTTTTCATGATTAATGGGCTAATTTCATGCTAACAAATTATGTAGTAACTATTTTCCTGAAATTTCATGCCACCAAATGTACTTATTTTGGTAAGCACATGCTGCAGAGTCCGACTGGGATGTACTCTCAGGCATTACTCACACAAGCAAGTGCAATATATTTTGAGATTTTTAGGCTCTCAACTTTGTGTGAGCGGAGAGAGCGTGATTTTCGTCGCCACGTCTTTTCTAAGAAATATAAAAACAAGTAAGAAGGTCGGTCAAGTCCGACTATAATATGTTCTGTACACTGGCAGTATATACTCCATCAGCAGATTAAAGAAGTCACACGATAAGAAATCACCCTGCTTAAAAACTCTTTTGGTATTAAAATGCTCGAAAAGGCTCGTTTCTACTTTGATGGAGCTTTGAGTGCTTTTCAACGTCATCACGCAAAGTCAAACGTATTTTGCTGGTATACCAAAGGAAGACAGGACTTCAAAAAACCTTGAGCTTGTCGGTGTTTGGAAGCCGGCTTTGTAATCGACAAAAAGATGATGACCCTCGATGTTTCTTTCACAGGTCTTCTCCAGGATTTGACGTCATATATGGTCTGTGGTGTATTCACCAGGTCTAAAGCCACACTGTCAATAAGCAGCTATAGACGGTCACAAATAATGCGCGGCAAAACATTCTATGCGATGGAAAGTAGTTGGTGCATGCACCTTACCAATTCTTCGCCTCCAGCCTTGAACAATTCAGCGGGCGTTCATAGAATTTGTCTTTGGCCGAGGCGTGAGCACAGATAAGACTAATACTAAAATATTTTGCCTTAAGTCTGAAAGCGGCTAGTCGATCGTCAACTGGTTTAAAGCTGATGACCGAGCGACGAAGTTTTTCACTCACTACAAGAGTCCAGAGTCCAGAAATTGCCCCTTTCAAATACAATATGATTTCGTCGATGACGTCTGTCCTTATGATCAGCATTTTTGCTATTTTGAAGAACTCCAAACTGGATGTGGTTGTGGATCGCATGGTGGAAGCTTCGTTTTTTCGAGACGGTTTCCGAAATTTGATTCAACGATGGGAAAACGTGAAGGCTAGCGATGGAGAATACTTTAAGAAATCAATAGAATATAGACATGTCCGTCTGTCCGTCCGTCCGTCTGTCCGTCCGTCTGTCCGTCCGTCCGTCCGTCTGTCCGTCTGTCTGTATGAACACCTAGATCTCAGAGATGGTAAGAGATAGAGGTTTGACATATATGGGACAAATGCTCCTTTTATCTGCACGCAGATCAAATTTGTTTCAAATTTTGGCCACGCCCCCTCCCGCCAGCCGCAATTTGGAAAAAACGTTATTTCTTCTACAGTTTTGAAGATAAACGGTTCGTACCTTTTGGAAATAGTTAGTAATTAGCAAAATGAATCGATGATAAAGATAGAAGACCCCCCCCCCTCCCTGCCAAAAAAAATGTTCCATACTTTTCGGATGGTCACCCTAAGAAACGCAGGAACACTGTTAAACTTGTTTTTTCATGAGTAACGGGTATATCGAAGTCGGTTAGATCCGACTTTAACCTACGCTCTTGTTTGTACAGGTAATACTAAACGAGCGCTGACCATCAGGGTTTAAGCCTTAATTTTAAGTCCAAAAAAAGATTAAAATACAATTTAATCTATTTATCCTGCAGACAGTTCTCTGTTAATGTTTATATTTCAGCAGCACAAATAATATAAATATGAAATGTTATTTCGATTTTGGTAAATTTTAATTTTTCTTAAAGAGTGCACAGTCAGTGTACATTTTTGCCATTCATATATTTCAACTATTCAGTTTGTGACTCTTTTGTAGTCGCTTGTCGCTTTATTTGTGGCCCGGATATAGAAACATGCAACGGAAATGCATGAAACAGAGGTGCAGAGCAGCAAAAACAGCAGAACACCAAAACGGGGAAGTGTGTTTATGGCACGGAGAGATACATTTTGTGAAATTGTGAAAATTTATTGTACAGTTTTATAAAAGCGCCAGATAAACTAAAGCAACAGGAGCTTATAAGCTTTATTACATCTTGGGACCGATTTTAAGCTAGGGATGCGTTTCGCGTTTTGGGAAAAGCTAACTAATAGTGTGACCTGCTTACTCCATTCAAGTCATTAGAAAGGGGATTTATGAAAATGGGCACTCCCACACCTACTATACACTTTTACCATGAGTAAGAAATAAGTTGTATGTATTAAAATTTTCCATATGTAGTTCAATTTCTGTTTATTATGTTTTGTTAGTATTTGTATTAAATGCTAAAGTTTGCCATTATAGGAAACAAGGAAATTAAATTAGCAGCACAACAACAAGCACCTTTAGGGCTTTGGGATACTTTCTGACAGCTAAAATTTATGGTCTTAGAATCTTAAAGGGTTGACATTTCGTATACAATTCGTACGATTTGAGGAATTGGGGAGACATACCAATTATTTTAAGGGGGTATTCTCTATGTGCAAAATTTTGTTTCCGATATTTTTTTTGAAGTTTTTTATAGCTCGTAGATTTGAGAAGGATTTATTGAAACTTAAAATAGTTTAGAAGATATTGCCTTTTTTGTCAAAAAATGTCTTCGATAAAACAGGGCATTTTCACATTACTTCAAATTTTAAACGCATTTTTCTCGAAGTTTCGTTTTTCGAATTGGCGGCCATGATATCTTTGGTTATACTGAACCGATTTTATTGAATCTAAACAAAGACACTACATATATAGATACCGCATCTCATACAAACTTTTTTATATGGGATCTAATGTCAGCTCCCAAGAAAAATCGGTTTTTGCGTCCTTAATATCTATAAATTTTTGCTCTCAGCCGTATAGCTAATTTAGAAAACGCATAGCTAAATTTCAATAAATGTATCCTCGTAAAGGCGGCGAGAACCAAAAATTGAGATCCAATGTTGGCTTCCAAAAACAGTAGTTTTTTGTTTCACATGCGTCAACTATAATATCTAGCTCGGTCGAGAGCTTTTTGAACAGCCCTCGTATCGAAGCAGTACATTTTTTTTGTTTGTAACATAATAAAACAAGTAAGAGTGTTGCGGTCGAGTGCCCCGACACCAAAATACCCTGTCCCAAGAAATGTGGTTTCTATAGCTTGGAATTCCATTTATTTTAAAATTTATTTCAATAAATGAGCAGGCGCACTTATGTACATATCTTCGATGTTTTTGTTCGGATCTCATTGTGGTACACAGAATCGGTCGATGTTGGGCTTAACTGAATATATATTAAGTCACTAGGTTCAACTTGAAAATTATAGCTCTGAAAGTTTTTCGCGGATAGAAGAAGATGGAGGAGGAATCTGCCAAACCAGAAGCAAACTTGATCTAGGTACGGGTACACCCACATTCATGCTAAAATTTGTGGCTCTACCTCTTATAGTCTGTGATATCTACAGAGAAAAAGACAGATTTTCGATGTTTAAAGATGGAGGAGGAGGAATTTTCGAAATCTGAAACAAACTCGATGTGGGTACAGTATTTACCTACATACATGCCAAAACTTGTGGCTCCATCAATTACAGTCTCTGAGATCGACGCGTTCATACAGACATACAGACTTTACTTTATAGGGTCGGAAATACTTCCTTCTCCCTGTTACATACATTTGCACAACTTCATGATCCCCTTTTTCCCATTTTTAATGGGAACAGGGTATAATGAGAACTCGATCGCCCTTGCCATCATTTGAAGGCGGAGCACCTATACCTTTGACATTTTCTGGTGGCTTCCAACGATTGAGTAAGAGGTGGCAATTCGTAAAATAATATTCATTGAACCGCATTGATCAATATTGAAAGATCGAAATAAAATAACATTTCGACAGCAATCGATGCAGTTGCATATCAATGACATAGCTTTTTAGGGAAACACAAAGCTGCCATCTGATATAATGGATCTCCACACTCTATTACAGCTATTTTGTTACTTATTCGATAAAAATGTCATGAATATGATGGTGGAGGAAACCATTCGCTTAAACAGCTTACATCCGGTAATCAATTCAAAAATACCATTGACGAAATGTATAATTACATTTTGATACTACCCAAATTTGAAAAGCTTCTGGGGAGGAAATGCGATACTGCATGACACAATGCAAATTTGAATTGATAAAACTATAGTTCTTAATGCGTGATGAACACAAACGGATAAAAAATGGCAAAGCAGGATGTGATCTTTTCGATGTGCTGCCGCTTTGAGGTCTACAGTGGAACTGGTGACAACGTAATCCTGCCTGGTCTAGATCTAGGTGCTGCGTTGTTGAACGTTTAACAAACATTTAACATTTCATTGCCTTTGATGGTCTATCTGTGTGCCATATAGTGTTTTTTTTTTCAAATCGAACTGTTCAAAAGTTTTTGTTTCCATAAAACAAACGAAATGATTTGCGGATAAGGAAATAAAAGCTCAGATATTGTACTTGTGAATTAAGAATTCAGTAAGCCACCAAGCCGAACTAGTTTTTGTTTGCGAGCGGTTTGCATTCCTGATTAAAAATTTAACCCACAACAAAAACTCCGATGCGAGAGTGCAGCACACACATACGAGCAAAAACAAGGCTCTTTTTATGTTTCCTGAGGGGTCGACCAGATCGCGCACCGCTGGCACACTTTTGTTATTATCATTTCATGCGATTTGCTGGCGAGCTTTGTTTTTATTCTGAAATTATTATTTTCCATTTGGCGGCCTTGCCACACTTTTTAAAAAATTTATTAAGCGCAATTTTTATTTTCGCATAAGAAAGAGCACATGCGGGAAATTTTCTGCAATATTTTTAATATTTATACTACAGCCACCACACGAGCACACAAATCATCAGCAGGCAACCAAGAAAGAAAGAAACGAAACGAAACGAGGAGAAAGCAACTTGCGAGCAAAAAATTCCTGTAAATAATAAATATCTGCTGTGCTGTGGCCAACAACAACATCAACATCAGAAAAAGCAGCGAAATACGCGGAATTATAAACCGTGGAAAACTATTACCCCAAGGATGCTCAAATCCAAATACACACACACAGAGACAAACACGCTTACGTGCTTGGCGGAATATTGCAAAAATATTGCAACAAAAGGAACAGACAATCTGAAGAGAACATTTTATGAGAGAACAGCGAAGTGGGAAGTCTCTTATAAATGGCTGAAAAAAATTGCGAAAGATTAACTCTGCTGTTGGATCAGTTTGCTTATAACTTAACTGTTGCTTTGTATACTGTCATCGATTAAACGACATCACCATAAATTCAGAACTGATTCACTCCAGTCCTTTTTAGGATTTTCTGACAGAGATAGCTCTGAAAATTGTGCACAACAAGCTGGGCAAAAGATATGATAAGATATTGGCATTTCCACAGAAAGGTCCACCAAGATCGACAAAATATTTTTTTAAAAAATGATTTTTCCCAACATGACATGAAAAACAAAAATTAAAATAAATAACATAATTCATTTCAAACCTTTCTGATTCCATACTAATTGAAAATTCGCCTGAATACTGAAGATAAGTCAATTTCATTGTTAGCCTTTTTTAATATGTCGCGTGTATCCGTCTTAATATTCACTTAAGCTTCCCCTTTTTTAGAGTTAACCGCTTTATTTTACTATCTGTGATTTTATTGACAGCGACGACTTTTTTGTCGCGTGATAAATCACATAACTTTTTCATAATTTTATCGACAAATCGACTGAACCTATCTTTGCACTAAATATTCTGCTACCAAGCTATAAAAACAAAAACAAAAATTTTGTTTCTAATTTTTCACTTTTTGTCTCTCCAAATCAACTTTTAAAAACCGATCTTGTCGACAAGTCTGGCACATTGTATTTCTAAAACACCAAATAAATTTATTTCTATTTCTCTGGCCCAGTTATATCCCGAAGTTGTAATGCCTTATCTTGTAATAAGTCGTATCCCAGCATAGGGGACTTTCGTTTTTCCTCGCCAATATTCTCGCTGATGAACTTTTATGCGGGCCACACACAAACACTGTCAAAAAAAAAAAAGCAAATGTTCGAATATTCATTCATATGCAGCCACCAGCAATGGTCCTCTGCTCCTTGTCCTCCTCCTACATGCCCCACAGTATTTCACTTATGTGCATGTATGTGAGTGTATGTCGTATGCAGCCACCGTGCATATTTTTAATTGAGTGCGCGGGGAATTGATTGTCAAGGACGTGAACGTGGAACTGAGTTGTGGGTGTGTAGTGTAGTGGTGAGGGGGAGGAACCTCTTGTTTGGCTACCGTTACAGTTACCTTTTAGCAATTTGCTCGCATATGTACATATGAATGCATGTGTGTGTGGGTGTGCGAGAGTGTGTGTGCTATGAATAACAGCACTTGACTTGGTTCGTTTGTTCTTCTTCTTTTTCCTTTTTTTTTGTTAAGTTTTCGTTTTGCTTTTTGCAATGTGCAAATAATATAAGTACTTAAGGGGCTTCACTTGCATGCCACAGCACATTTCATGGTCCTCAGGAAAAACAGAGGAGGATGATTTAATCAATTTGGATGAATTCCACATACCTGTGAAATGTCCCACCTAAGATTCAATGTGTTTGCCATTATGTACACTCAAAGTAGAAACTGCTTTTAAGGCTCAGTATTCTCTTCAGCAAAACTGTAGAGAAAACAAAATTAAAATAAAAGTTTTGTTTGTTAATTTTGTATGGAGATTTTTTTTCCCAGCAGTTTTGTTGAATACTGAACATAATCAAACACTACTACAAAGCGAAAAGTATATTAAATTTTTAAAGTTTTTTTCAATATGAATACAACGACTTAAGTTAAAGTCTACTCTGACCGATTTCGATTTACCCGTTTCTCAGGGGAATATAAATTAATAATAATAATAAATAGAATTAGCCTTAAATCTATCATATTAACATTATGTTAACAGACAGTGCAGGCTGTCCTTCTCTTTAGTCCGAAAGTATGCTACGTTGTTTGTAACACAGTTCTTATCATCCAATTTTTGATCTATTTTTCTGTGTGCACTAAAGCGTTTAATACCATGGGCAGGCAAAGCCATCTTTTTGAACATTGTGGACAATAGCGGCATGCCTTCTTAGACGGACAGAACACACCGAACGCCTAGATCTCAGAGACTAGAAGAGCTAGAGCCACCAAACTTGACATGTAGACTTCTATTGTCTGCACGCAGATCAAGTTTGTTTCAAATTTTTCCCACGCCCACCCCCGCCCCCACAATGGAATATGTTCAATAACATAACACAACCACATTTTGTAAGATATCGAGTTCAAATTTTTACTTAAATTTATAATAGCAATAACTATAATTCCTGAATTTTACTTAAGGATCGGATAATAAATGGCGAAGTTAAAAAAATGTTGCATATTTTTCGGATGTTCACCCTCAGGAACTCAAGAACGCTGTGTACATCAAAGTCTGTTACAGCCGACTTTAACTTACGCACTCGGCACCGGCATATTCCGACAGCTTATAGAGATTTTGAAGATTTTCGAAACACGTTTAGAGGTTTGCGCAACTCGAATTTTCCCTAAATATCGTTTTTGAATTCCACTAACAGCTTGACCAGTAACCACGATTTGCTAATTTTTCAACTCAACTTTAAAAAAAAAATGTCAAAATTTTATATTTATGCTCATAACCATAAGTTTTGGCTGTGCCTCTGCTCACCTAGGTACAATATTCTAAATTTTTTAAAAAATTTTGCAAAAATATTTAATATCTAAAGTATTTAGAAGTTTTCTATGCTGTCACTTAATTGCACTAAGTTTTTTGAGCTGCCATACAATAGGTAAGTCTGAAAAAGTCTTGGTAGTCTTGATATCGCTCCCAATCTTGTAACTGATCAATATTATATACTACCACACAATTCCGCTAAGTTTTATTCAAATTGGATGACTATAACTAGGGAATAAAACCGAATCGAATTTCGGTTCCGGTTCCGGTTCTGGTACGTACCGAAACTTCCGTTTCGGTAAAAGGTTCTGTTTTGGTTCTGTTTTTATACCCGTAACTCGTAGAGTAAAAAGGGTATACTAAAGTCGTGCAAATGTATGTAACAGGCAGAAGGAATCATCTCCGACCATATAAAGTATATATATTCTTGATCAGCATCAACAGCCGAGTCGATATAGCCATGTCCATCTGTCCGTCTGTCCGTCCGTCCGTCTGTCCGTCTGTCTGTATGAACACCTAGATCTCAGAGATGGTAAGAGATAGAGGTTTGACATGTATGGGACAAATGCTTCTTTTGTCTGCACGCAGATCAAGTTTATTTCAAATTTTGGCCACGCCCCCTCCCGCCCCCGTTATATCTCCTACAGTTTTGAAGATAGACGATTCGTACTTTCTAATAGTTTGTAATTAGCAAAATGAATCGATTTGCCAAAGAAATGATCAAGATCGGATGAACGGTTCTCAAGTTATGAGCAAAAAAGTGATACAAGCCCCCCCGCTACCCCTCTCCCACCCTAAAAAAATGTTGCATACTTTTCGGATGGTCACCCTAAGGAACGCAGGAACACTGTTAAACATGTTTTTCATGAGTAAAGGGTATATCGAAGTCGGTTAGAGCCGACTTTAACTTACGCACTCGTTATTTCGGTATTCGGTTTCATAACGGTACATAAATTTTTATTTCGGTATATACGTACCGGTACGGACTAGTCAAACTAACAGAAAATTTCAAAATTAAGTCCAAACAAAGTGGTTAAGCTAGCTATTCACATATATGTGTACATAAATGATCAATTTTTTTCGCATGTGTTTGCTATTTAAAATTCCGAAGCTTGTATTAATTATAGTCTATTCACACCGACCGCAGCTTCGAAAAACTTGTCAAAGTCGGATCAGCAAGATTTTGTTTTCATAGAATATACACAGTACTCAAAGTGACGCAAAATTTAATCTCCAGCTCATTGGTTAAACCATATATCTTCTGTAAGGATATCGTTATTAAATGCTTTTTGCGATACTTTGCGACCATTCTAGTAGTAGCAGCTGTGTGTGCGTTGTGTGTGTGTGTGTGTGCGTTTGTCAGTTGTACAGGGTATTTTTAAGTCGGGCTACTCGACTGCAACGATCTTACTTTCTTAATTTCTTTATATCGAAGGTTTTGTTGGTCCCCATGAGATTCGTTATATGAAAATTCGACTAAACTATATATATGTTGTCGCTAATGAAATCTGCTTTAAAAATTCACATTTTTCCTATTTCGTTTAAGTTCACGACGAACACATATTAAAGCACGCGTCTTGCTTTGAACTTAAAAATGAAATTGGATGGTGGACTCTATATTATGGGCTGCAAAAACTATCTCTGACATATACTTTTTAAGGATAACACTGCTCGACAGCTTTTTCCCCAAAGCGCCACACCAACTTTTTCTAAAGTAAATTGGCCCGCGCATCACGAAAATCGCCATATAAAAAATTGTATCGATTCGTTTTTTCTTTTTAAGTTTGATTAGAGCTTTTAAATCGGTTGAGGAACAAAAAAGTTATGGGAGTTTAAGTGAAGGCAATTTTTGGAAAAATCAAAAAAAAATTTATATCGATAATATCTAGACAACGCGTCGCATTTACTTAAGAAAAAGGTTGGTTTGGTCCAATGGGGGAAAATCGAGTTCGATAAATTGAACAGTGAAATATCATAAAAATGTTAACCGCTTCAATTTTGGATCACTCTTTCCGGCATTAGTTATGGCTTCCAAGTCTTGAATCGGAGCTGGCTTATCGACGAAATCTCTCTTGACTCCACGTAACCCTTCAGAAAAAGGCCAGTGGTGTGATATCACATGATCTAAGCGGCCAGTTGACAAGGCCGAAACGCGAAATAAACTGCTCACCGAAATGATTACTCGTTTTCAGGTGACAAAAAGGCATTTTTCATGTTCGCCATTTATCTGTCCGGTCTCATTTTTAAACATATGGGTCATTCTTTTATAAACCGAACAGCTAAAAAAATTTTTATTTTTCATTTCAATAAAAAAAAATCCGAAATTAGATCTCGACATGCCCACCAAAACGTAATTTGCGGTTTTGCGCAAAAATTTTTTGTTAATTTTAAAAACAATTTCAAAAATCGTCAAAAACGAAAAAATGTAAAAAAGGGTTTTTTAAAAACGTGATATCTCAGGATTTGTTTATCGGATAGGTCTCAAGTTGATATCGATGGAAAGAATTTCACTGTATCTACTCAAATTATAATTTTATAGATTTTTAAATTATTTAATAATATTAAGTAAATGTTGCTAAAAATTATTTATAATTTTTTCAAAGTGTTAACCACCATGATATAGCTTCGAAGGATAAACAGTTTATTGTCCTAAATATAACTTAAATTTTGGTGTTTTCAAAAAGATGGAGACTTTTATAGTTGAAAAGTTATGAATTTTTGAAGTTATAAACAATTAAAAAGATGCCCTTAAATAAAAAAGATGTGAGTGTCGCTAGCACTCACGAGTCTTTGATGTGAAACATGATGATAAGTTTAAGAGCTTATTTTCAAATCACAAGCTCTCTCAATAGTATATAATTCAGCAAGGACACTCTATCGAAAGAAGACAAATAACGGGGAGTAGAAATACGAAGCAGAATCACTTGCTGCAGAGTTCTTTCATTTTTTCAGGAAGTTTAACGCGCTGATCGAAAGATAAATGATGATGTTTTACCCCCCAAGATACCACCAGATCCGACCCAGATCCCTTCCAGATCCCACCTAGATCTCGCTCATGTCTTGCCCAGATCCCATTCAGATTCCATCCTGATCCCACTCAGATCCCTTCCATATCCCACACAGATCCCACCCAGATTTCATCCAGATCCCACCCAGATTCCGCCCGGATCTCACCCAGATCCCGCCTAATTCCACCCAGATCCTACCCAGATCTCACCCCGATCCTACCCAGATACCACCCAGATACCACCCAGATCTTGCCCAGATCCATTCCAGATCCCACCTAGATCTCATTCAGATCCCATCCTGTTCCATCCCAGATCGCAACCAGAACCCATCCAGATCCCGCCCAGATCCCTTCCATATCCCACCCTAATCCCACCCAGATCCCGCCAAGATCCCACTTAAAAACCACCCAGATCTTACCCCCATTACCACCCAGATCCCGCCCACAACCCTCCCAGATCCCACCCAGAACTCAGCCAGATCTCGCTCAGCTCACACCCAGATCCTCATCCAAATCCCACACAGATCCCACCCAGAAACCACCCAGATCTTACCCCCATTCTCATCCAGATCCCTCCCAGAACCCTCCGAGATCCCACCCAGAACTCAGTCAGATCTCGCCCAGCTCACACCCATCTTCAGCATCTTTCCTACTTTTCACTTTCCCCCTCTGCCCATCCTCTTGTGTGTGTGTTTGCACACAAATCAGAAGAACACTTAATATGAATGACGTCAGCGTCACGCGACGCAGAAACCAAATTTTACTCCTACTAAAATGGTTGTTGTGGTAGTTTTCTGTTTTGTGTTTTTGGCTGCCGAGCCACTGCACAAAGCAAACACAGCAACATAATATGGTTGGCGTCAGAATCACGTCACGCTCAAACCAAATTTTACTCCTACTAAAATCGTTCATCAGCGTCACGTGACACTGAAATCAAATTTTACTCCTACTAAAATCGTCCGTACCGAAATTAAAGATGTTTCACATCAAAAATTTCTCACGCAGTCAGTTTTAAAGTCATGTGATTGAAACTTGGCAATCGTGCTTTATATTTATCAAGCTTTTCAAAAATGTTAACATCAGGCGGATCGGATGAGTATATCATATAGCTGCCATACAAATGCTGAATTTAGTAGTGTTATAAATTACTTTGCAAGCTCTGGCCAGCCTAATTCACAACAAAGTTCAATTAATCATTGCATTCGTATGGCAGCTATATGATATACTCATCCGATCCGCCTGATGTTAACATTTTCGAAAAGCTTGATAAATATAAAGCACACGTGTCAAGTTTCAATCAAAAAGCTTTGAAACTGACTGCATGGCGAAGCTTTTTTCAAGGTCATCTTTTAATTTGTTTATAACTTCAAAAATTCACAACTTTTAAACTATAAAAGTCTCCATCTTTTTGAAAACACCAAAATTTAAGTTATGTTTAGAACATTTGATTGTATATCCTCAGAAGCTATAACATGGTAGTTAACACTGAGAAAAAATTATATGTAATTTTTAGCAACAATTACTTAATATTATTAAATTATTTAAAAATCTACAAAATTATAATTTGAGTAGATACAGTGAAATTCTTTCCATCGATATCAACTTGAGACCTGTCCGATGAACCAAACCTGAGATATCACGTTTTTAAAAACCCTTTTTTTCCATTTATTCGATTTTGACGATTTTTGAAATTGTTTATAAAATTAACAAAAAAATTTTGTGCAAAACCGCAAATTACGTTTTGGTGGGCATGTCGAGATCTAATTTCGGATTTTTTTTATTAAAATTAAAAATAAAAAATTTTTTCGCTGTTCGGTTTATAAAAGACCGATACGGACCGATGAGCAGCCCATAAACCACACCAAACAGTGCATATTTGTGGATGTAACGGTAGTTTTTAGAGTCTTCAGCCCAAATGCGACAAATTTGGTTGTGGACGTACTTATCCATTTAGCCAGAAATGTGCCTCGTCAATGAACAAAATTCGGCTCGAAAACAGCGGATCTTCATTGAGCTGTTGCAGAGCCCGGCGAAAGCAAAAAGGTTCAAATAAGTTTATCGACAATTTTTGAGACGAAACGAGCTTAGCTTCAGACACCGCTTAGTACGGGAACTCCTGGAAGCGATTTTCAAATATTCTGTACCTGTTTTCAATTTCTGCCTTCGGTCCGATGCTCCTTTTTGTCTGCTCATTTGCATCCTTAATATGTTGGCAAAGAAAATTTGTTGCCGCCCTTCGATGCATCGTAGAAAAAACTTCCTCCCTATTGACCAAGTCAATTCAATTTCTTTAGGAAAAAAGAAAGAAATCCAAACTCCTCTGGATATTTTTGTTTTTTTTTTTTTTTTGTTCGCTAATTAAAATAAACAAAATGTGCATTTCGCTGGTCGTCTGTGGGTAAAGGAAGGAATTAAGAATCCGTTGCATGTCTGATGAGTTGAGTGGAAGTTGTTTGTCGTCAACAACAACAGCGGCTTAAGGATGCAAAGGATATAACTTCAAGTGGCTGGCAGTGAAAATGCTTTTTCGCTTTGATTGACGACGCTTCAAATGATTTTACACGCACGAGCGGCGGGAACTGTCGAGGAAAAAGTAGCAAATACCGGCGAAGGGCAAAGGGAAACCTGCACGGATAATGCGTAGACGACGCTCGTCTTTTATTTGCTTAGCGCCGGGCAATCCTTTGCCTATTTGTTTGCTCTGCGTCTTTCGTGCGTGCCGCAAGTCGCGTGGCTGACGCTGCTGGTGAAAAGTTAATCCTTTTCGCCTGCTCAAAATCTGAGTCGTCAAGTGTTTACACTTTATCCCGGCTCTTGATCAGCAGCTGCCAGTGTTCCAACTCCCCGTGGAGAATCCTTCTACGCAAATAGTTAACATTTTTAGTCCATTAAGGACCCAATAATTCACCATGCTTCCACTTCATCAAACCGGGATGAAAGGATGGGAAAAGGATCTAGCGTCCAGCTGAGGCACATTTCAAAATATTATTATGCAAATTTTATTATTTCTTGTGATAAACCGCACACTTTTCAATGCTTTTGGCCAACTTTGGCAAAATATGCATAAACAAACGCTGCTCGAGGATTTGGGAGCCCATTGAAGGACCTTCTCCACACACAGCTGGGCGCACATTTTTGGCATTTTTATGAGTCATTGAGTCGATTACTGTAGTGCTCGGTTATTGTATATGCGTAGTGAACAGTTCCCTGGCTCTTAGGCAAATGAACTCCATTCTAGACTTGGCCACTGCCAAAAGGAGCTAGGAGGCAGAGTGTGCGTGTGTATTTAGGAAACGGGGAGAGGGCATTTGTGAGCTTTAAGCACTTGAATTTGCTGGTCATTTGTGTTTTGCCATAGTGTGGGTCTTAATCGTATTTTAGTAGCCGAATCAACAAATGGCCATGTGGCGAGTGAAGAGGGAAGAGCAATAAGCCGGAGATACTTTTGGGGAATTTCAAAAATATTAAGGAAACTTAAAAGAAGGGATGTGCTTTCATGTTGGCTCATGGAAAGCTTATGTAAAGTAGAGGTAAGCAGATAAAATATTATTTCCCACATGTTAAAATGGTTATTCAAAAATAATGGGCTTTAAATTCGAGCCAAATCGGAGACTATGTACCGGGAGCGCTGTGAAGAACACAAGGGAATATACCGTTACTATTTTTTAGACACTACGGTCGCTTTAAAGAAGGTTCTTATTTTTGGAGAAGTTTTGCTTAATATTGAAAACTTTTCGTCCCTTTTACCAAAGATACACAAAGTATATTAAAATTGTGCAAAAGTATAGGAGAAAGGGAGAAGGAATCATTTGCGACATTATAAAATATATATATTCTTGATCAGAATCAACATCCAAAAAGGCAAACTAACTTCGGCTCGACGAAGTTTATATACCCTTAGAGCTTTATATATGCCTGACAGTTTGTATGGCAGCTATACTATATAGTGGTCCGATTTCGACAAGTTTTGGTGAAATTATGTGAAGTCATTGAAAACTTATAAAAATTAGCGTTGGGAGCGATAGCATTAAATACAAAAAAGTTTTTCTCACTAAAACTAGTTTTTCGACCGATCGTTCCAATGGCAGCATATAGCTCATCCGATCCGGCCGGTTCCGACAAATGTGCACCGTATTTGTACCAAAAGACTTCGTGCAAAGTTTGGTTAAGACAGCTTTAAAACTGACGGAGGAGATAGCATAGAAACAGACGGACAGACGGACGGACAGACGGACGGACAGACGGACTGACAGACGGACATGGTTATATCAACTCAGCTCGTCATGCTGATCAAGAATATATATACTTTATGTGGTCGGAGATGCTTCCTTCTATGCGTTACAAACATCCGGACAATTTCAATATACCCTCTCCAAGGGTATAAAAAAGGAGTGAGTGCCTTAAACCAAAGACACAACATATATAGATACCGCATCTCATACAAACTTTTTTTTTGGGATCCAATGTCAGATCCCAAGAAAAATCGTTTTTTGCGTCACATGTGACATCTATAAAATTTATACATTTTTGCTCTCAGCCGTATAGCTAATTTAGAAAACGTATAGCTAAATATTAAATAAGAACCAAATTGGGATCCAATGTCAGCTCCCAAAAACAGTAGTTTTTGTATCACTCTATAATATCTATAAATTTTTCTTAAACACTCTCGAGGCTTTTGATGTGAAACATGATGCTTAGCTTAATGGTATATAAATAAGCAAGCGGCACTCTTTTGAGAGAAGAAGACTAACAGAGAGTTGAGATACCAGCAACAAGATCACTTGTTGCAGAGTTCTTTAATTTTTTCAGCTAGTCTTGATTTTTGTGCTGATCCGTAGATAAATGATGATGTTTCAATCAAGGTGAGATCCCAGATCCCAACCAGACCCCACGCGAATCCCTCCCAGATACTACCCATATCCCACCTAGATCCCTCCCAGAAACCACCTAGATCTCACCCAGATCCCATCCAGAAACCACCTTGATCCACACAAAGGTCATACTCAGATCCAACCAAGATCCCACCCAGATCTAACCTTTCTAGCTCTAACCCAGATCCACCCAGATCACACCCAGATCTCACCCGAGTCCCACCCAGATCCCAACCATATCCCACCCTGATCCGAACCATATCCCACCCTGATTCGAACCAGATCCCACCATTATTCTACCCGATCCCGCCCATATAAGACTCCACCTAAACCCCTCTCAAACACCACCAGATCACACTAAGATCCCCCCAAGATCTCACCCAGATCTTTTCCAGAACCCACCCAATTGCCGCTCTTTTTCATCTTTCCTACCTCTTCGCTTCCCCCTCTGACCGTTCTATTGCGGTAAACTCCGCATAACAACAACACAAAATATGAACGACGTCAGCGTCACGTGACGCTGAAATCAAATTTTACTCCTACTAAAATCGTCCGTACCGAAATTAAAGATGTTTCACATCAAAAAGTGGTGTTTGAGTTAGAGTGAGATTTCAAAATGCATATGCCAATACCGAAGATACACACATTTTTCTAAAGCTACATTTATTCCCAATCGAAAAACTAGCTTTTCCGCAATTTCTCATTCACAGTAAAATAAAACAAGGAGTTTTGGGTTCGATAAAGCTTGGTTCAAACCGCTTTACTTCTGACCCTTTGTATAAGATGATTCGAATTAGGGTAGCCCCAAGCCTCTACTATGTACTAAGCCAAAACAGTCTTCACCAAAACAGTCATTCTGATATAAAGATATCGAGATTCCTAATTTTTAGTGTAGCCAAATTTAACAAAGTGAGGCAAAGAAAGACACATTTAGATTTAGACTGATTGACCAAAACAGTAAAATTTAATTTAATTTTAAATCAACAAATTCCTACCCAGGCCAAACGTTTATGAAACAACTCTCTTATTCAACACATATTCATGACTCACACATTCTATGCGTGACTCGAGGGTGATTTCTACCTTAAATGAAAGAACTATTTTACATACAAAGCACACTAGCATACACTGCTTTTAAGTATACACACTTTTGCGTGACTAATTGGATTAGTAAGGAATTAATAATATATAAGTTCTATGAACCTAAACTAAAGCAGCTAGCAGTGATTCATAAAAGAGATTCGTCAGGGGGCAAGGACTCACATCAAACGATAACCCACAAACTGTAAACATCCTTTTACTTTGCAAGACTTAAGGTAATCCCTCCGCCCACTTTCTTTATCCTGCTAGCCACCGCAACGGTTCACTGTGTTCAAAAAGTAAAGCCAATTTGAATGCGATTCCCAGTTTTTGTTTACATATTTCACTCGTCCTCGTATGCCGGTTTTAATGTAAATTTAATATTTGTTTAAGCCTTGTGTGTGCCGGCGCTGGATTCGGGCAAATTATGCCCTCTCTTGGCTTTTATGCCCAATAAATTCAGCGAAACGCAAAACAAAGCCCAATCCCCGGACCATCTGAAGTTCAAGTAAAATGCCCTAAAGCGCATGAGTTGTGGCCTTTGAAGCGTGGAGGGAGGAGGGCGAGTCATACGAGTACATTTATGCTTTTAATTTTGCGCATTAAGCGGAGTTAAGCCTTAAACGCCCCTGGAAAAGCGGACAAAGTTCAATGTATTTTTAAGGGTTGCACAAGCCAAGCGGGAAAAGTGGCGATTGTTCGAGAGGGAAAACAACTTACTTACTGTCTGTCATGTTGCATTAAATGATTGTCGGGTTTTACTTTAAATACACATTTTGACCGCTTAGCCTCAACGCCTCCACCCCCCTCCAGCTCTTTTACGTGACATGGAAATTGCATTTGCAGTCGCTCTTTCTTTCCATATGCTTCGGTTTTTGGGACTTATGCATCCCTCGGTTATGCATTTTACCGCGAAATAGGATTAAACGCTTATGTAAAGGACCCAATCAAAGTTGCCACTGCACACACCTTGCCTGATGTCTGCTGCTATCGCAGATGGAATAGACAAAAAGGAAAGCCACGCGGAACTGAGCCGGAGTGAGGCATACGTATGCCCAGGTTCCCGTTGTCCCTTGGCTGGCACTGTAATCCGCTTTCACCTACCCACCAAAAAAAAAATTTAACTTTGTTTTCAATTTGGAACTTCTTACTTCTTCTTTTTTCAAGTTCCAAAATCATTGCATACTTGAAGGCGTCTTTCAAGCTTAAAACTTGACCATTTTTACGCCTTATAATTTTTGATGTCTTTAATTTGTCTTGCCCCGAGGCCGAAACTTTGCTGTAAGCCAGCGCAATTTTTATTATGACAGAAACAATAAAAAATGTGAAAGTAAGAGCAGAAACAACAACAACAACTTGTTGTACAAATTTTGTGGTCCATTGTACAAAAAGAAAAGTTAAGAGGCAACGCGCAACAAGCATTTGGGATCTGCTCCAAAATATTTATGCAACGTACAAAATTCTTGATGATGTCCTTAAATCAAAATTTAAATAAATTTTTACAAAACGAGAATACTCTGTGGGGGAGTTTTATTTCTCTCATTTGCCTTTTGCCTACACATATTTTGTATTTCGTATTTGTTATTATTTTTTTTTATTTGCTGACTGAGAATTTATTTCTGGCCCATGATTATTTGGCATTTGGTTTTATAATAAAAACTTGGACAGCAGGAAAATGCAAAAATCCCCGTTGTCTTAGGGAAAAGTTGTAAAAATATTGCCATATATCATAGCCTAAGGCAGATTGCTTGGGATTTGTTTGGTTTATGAGTTTGGTTATTACTTAGCTCTTGTACCCACTTAATATGGCAAAGGCACATAATTGCATTATAAAATGGCCCATGATTTGTGGGGCTTATTATGCACTTGGAAATAAATTAATAATAAAATAATAAATTGGTCTGGCTTCATCCACGGTTACAAATCAGCTCAAGTTCTCGTTTCGACTTACAATGGAATCCACCAATCAAACAAACATTAAAACATTGAATGTTTAAATGTTTCTTAAATATTCACATGCAGTTAATTCCATTTTATTGTTTCGCATTAGATGTACTTAAAGGGTTTTAAAAGTTTCGCATTTTGTGCCCACAAAAGGTCCATTCAAACCAAATATGAACATCATAATTCATGTACTTATTGGCATCAGGCCAATATCAATCCAATCAAGGGATTAGTAAAAACTTTAACTTTTGACTTTATAATCAAAATCGTAACCGATATGGGTTACGGTTACGGTAACTGTTTTTGTAGTACATAATATTACGGTGACAAATCTTGCTGACAAAGACCATATCCACCGTAGCAAAGATGTACACAAGTTCACATATAATCACTAGACAGCGGATTTTGCATATTTTAAAACAGATTTTAATCTGTTTTATTTTAGATTATTTTAGATTAGAGATTTAATCTGTTTAACCAATCCCCTCTTTTAAGAAGAGGGGAGTTCTCACAAAATTAATTTTTTTAGTTTTTTCATTTTGATTCCCATTACAATCCGATACAGTACTAATCAGTGTCCAAGTTTGTAAAGTCTATTTTATATTACTTTATACACCAAGTGTGTATAACAGGCAGTCCATAATTTTCGAAATGGTGTATTGTCTTGTGAACTGAACGCATACTTCCTCGCCAACATTTTCTCAAATGGTATATTGAGTTGTAGTCTAAAGCCGAAGTGATTTCTGTCTTACGCCCACTTTTCCGATTACATAGAACTCTGTTTTGAATACAGTATTAAACTAGGTACATATGCTATGGAAACGCTCAAGAAACGAAATATGTAATCATAAATGAAATACGCTAAAAAAATGTGATTATTGCTTTTATTCTACTAATTGTTGTTTCATTTTCAAATTTCCGAAAATCTCAAACTGTTCCTGTTTTCTCCTAAAACATTATCAGGTATGGCTTGGTTTCCACGTTTATTTGGAAAGAAATTCCGAAATCGTTTCGTTTTTGTGCTCTCAACTTTGAATGAAATTTATCTCTTTTAAATTTTTTGCAAACCACCATCGTATTGCTGCATCTATACGTATATGATAAGTTCTTAGATCCGATTTTAAGTTGTATTAGGCTGCCTTCACACTGTTCGACACATGACACATGATAGTCTAGTAGTCCTGCTTTTTGTTCTGTTGTAAATTTGAATAGCTTGTCAAATTCATAGAATTTCATGGGGAAATGCGGGCCTACTAGATGTCATGGGTCATGTGTCGAACAGTGTGAGGGCAGCCTTACCAGATTTTTGGTAATAATTTGCATTTATAGTAGTTGTTAATTTTCACCTGTTATATACTATATAAAAATTTTTAAAAAATATCGATATATCGATAAAATATTGACAACCCTATTCTAAACACATTGAACAAAAAATGCAGTGAAAATCAATTAAAGACCTTAAATTTCAGGTCAAGTTAGGTCAGGTTATATCTGTTAGGTTAGATTAGTTGAACTAGTCTGTTCGGCAGGTGCTGAGATCAGTCAGAGACTAATCGACCTATTGTGATGACTTACAAGTAGTGAAAACGAAATGGGAAGGAGCGGAGTTGATAAAAAGAACCTGTTTCCCTAGGTACAGCTTTGTAAGAATACTAAAGTACCCAGTAAGATAGTAAGTTGGCTAGATCGCTTGGGAGTGGGTCTTGGTCAGAGAGGTCGACAGATTTGACAGGCAGATGATAAGGCCCAATTTCGATCTGCCAGAATGTCCTGCATGGATCTTTTAGAAGCTGATAGAGTTGTACATACTACGACCTGAGAGATTTACCTCCTTTTTTAAATTGCTTGTACTACATACACTTATTGGAAGTTTATATCCCATATATGTCAAACCACTTTCTTTTAGGGTCTGAAATGGATTTGTCTTAGTGCAAAGATTACACCTAGCACTAGCATAGGTCTGTGGTTTGTAGTAGGGTTGTCGAACGTTAAAAAAAAAAAATAGAGGCCAGCTAACTTCGGCTCGACCGAAGTTTATATACCCTTGGAGCTTGATATATGCCTGACAGTATGTATGGCAGCTATACTATATAGTTTTCCGATTTCGACAAATCTTGTTGAAATTATGTAAAATCATTAAAAACTTATTAATACGAGCGTTAGGAGCGATAACATTGAAAACAAACAAGTTTTTCTCACGAAGACTTTTTTTCAGACCTAATTTTTGTATGTCAGCTATACTATATAGTTGACCGATTTTGATAAGGCTTGGTGAAATTATGTGAAATCATTTAAAACTTATAAATACGAGCGTTGGGAGCGATAGCATTGAAAACAAAAAAGTTTTTCTCACCAAGACTATTTGGCCACGCCCCCTCCCGCCCCCGCAATTTGGAAAAAACGTTATATCTCCTACAGTTTTGAAGATAGACGATTCGTACCTTTTAGAGATAGTTAGTATTTAGCAAAATGTATAATTTTGCCAAAGAAATGATAAAGATCGGATGAGCGGTTCTCAAGTTATGACCAAAAATAAATTCCCGCCTCCCCCACCCCCTCCTACGCGCTCACAACCAACACCGCATTTTTATTCAACAACGTGTGAGTGAAAGAGAGAGGGAGAGAGAGAGAAACTTAGAGATGAGCGCAGCAGAAACGTTGCATTCAGCTCCTGCTCTTGGTAAATAGTATGACATAGTCGGGCTTGACCGACTTTCTCACTTGTTTAATTATTAGTTTTTGATAGGTACTGTTACACTTTAAGCCAAATCTCACTTCATTATTGTCAGATAGAGTCAAGTAAGGTACAAATCAAAAGGTAATTGAGCTGTCAATAATCGCGTAGAGCATTATTTTTATGTACATATACGTTTTTGAGTGTCTTGATAAGTTTAGTGATTTGATTTTAGAAATTTGTTGGGGCCTTCTTTTATTTTTTTGGCCTTATTTCATTTTATATTTTGAGGACTTTTTACCTTGCGATCAATTAAGAGTAATCTATGCTCGTATGGTGGAAGATGGTTGGTGGGATCCCAGTTGAGGCCGCGGAGGGCAAAAATTAAAAACTGTTTTTGAACTGATTCAAGTTGGTCTTGATATTTTTGGTAGTGCGGTGACCAAACGGGCTTTTTTCAAGCCCGGGAGTATATGACGTTTTAATGGAACGAATACCCGAGAGCAGAAACTCTAAATCCAAAACAGGTGGATGAATGCTATTAGAGTAGGTAACAGAATAAGAATACGGGTTGTTGGTACCAAAACTAGTCGATGATGCAGAGTAGTAACGCTGAAAAAATTTTGCGAATAGATTTGCGATGTCACATTATCGAGGGAAAGCGAAGGACGAAACTGAGAAGATTTGCGTTTGGAGTTGACGAAGTTATAGAACCTTTTGGGGTCATGCTGAAAGCTTATCTTACAGCTGAGCAAATAGTTGTTGTAGCATTCGGTATTATGTAGCATATTCTTTGAACGAGCCACTGAATATCTAGCGTAGTCCAACAGAGAACCAGAGCTCTTGAATTTCTTGTAAAGGTAAAACATGGGGATGACCGCGGGCGGGAGGAAGTGTTCGAAACTGGCACGTGATTTTTTAAAACAGCATAAATAGCCTCATAGAATGACTTGAATGAAGGAAAGACCAATCGCACGTAGACACAGCCTCATTCAGGGATATAAAATTCACTTTACGAAAACAATAAGATTGGCTTCGTTGGCATATCAAGTTCGAAACTTAGTTATATTGGCCTAAATCTTTTTTTTACTTGTACAGTAGACCGGACATTTCTCAATAAGATTTTCAACATGTGACGATCAAAAAATTCAGTACCTATATTTTATAGAAAATATGTCAAAAATCTAAAATTGTGGTTTGATGTCCTCTAGAAGGCTAATATATTTTGCATGATGTTGACATTTTTGAAAAGCTTCAATCAAAAAGTTTCAATCAAAAAGCTTTGAAACTGACTGCATGGCGAAGCTTTTTTCAAGGGCATCTTTTAATTTGTTTATAACTTCAAAAATTCATAACTTTTAAACTATAAAAGTCTTAATTTTTTTAAAAACACCAAAATTTAAGTTTTGTTTAGAATATTTGATTATATATCCTCAGAAGCTATAACATGGTGGTTAACACTGAAAAAAAATTATATGTAATTTTTAGCAACATTTACTCAATATTATTAAATTATTTAAAAATCTATAAAATTAAAATTTGAATAGATACAGTAAAATTCTTTCCATCGATATCAACATGAGACCTATCCGATAAACCAGTCCTGAGATATCACGTTTTTAAAAAACCCTTTTTTCCATTTTTTCGTTTTTGACGATTTCTGAAATTGTTTTAAATAAATTAACAAAAAAAATTTTATGCAAAACCGCAAATTACGTTTTGGTGGGCATGTCGAGATCTAATTTCGGATTTTTATACCCGTTACTCTTAGAGTAAAAAGGGTATACTAAAGTCGTGCAAATGTATGAAACAGGCAGAAGGAATCATTTCCGACCATATAAAGTATATATATTCTTGATCAGCATCAACAGCCGAGTCGATGTAGACATGTCCGTCTGTCCGTCCGTCTGCATGAACACCTAGATCTCAGAGATGGTAGGAGATAGAGGTTTGACATGTATGGGACAAATGCATCTTTTATCTGCACGCAGATCAAGTTTATTTCAAATTTTGGCCACGCCCCCTCCCGCCCCCGCAATTTCGAAAAATCGTTATATCTCCTACAGTTTTGAAGATAGACGGTTCTACCTTCTAGAGATAATTAGTAATTAGCAAATTGAATCAATTTGCCGAAGAAATGATAAAGATCGGATGAACGGTTCTCAAGTTATGAGCTAAAAAGTGAACCAAGCACCCAACCCCCTCTCACCCTAAAAAATGTTGCATACTTTTTGGATGGTCACCCTAGGGAACGCAGGAACACTGTTAAGCATGTTTTCTCATGAGTAACGGGTATATCGAAGTCGGTTAGAGCCGACTTTAACTTACGCTCTCGTTTTTTATTAAAATGAAAAAAAAAAATAAAAATTTTAGCTGTTCGGTTGATAAAAGAATGACTCATATGTATGAGTAAACTTCACAAGCGAGAAGGAGCGAAGTGGCTTATCTTGGTCAGTTGCGGCTTAGGCAAAATAATAAAAAACACATTTGTCACCACTTTAGTCTTCGCTTGAGCATAGAATGATGCAGTTCAACGGATATTACCAGCAGTTCACCTTGACCTTGGGTGTGATTTCAGCCCTGATCTTTAACACACTTGCAAGTCGTTGTCCCTTGCCCGATCCCTTGGCCAATGGATCCGTGATGTCACGCAGAGGACTAATGCGTTATCGTTGCCATATCGGCTACACACTGCAGGGCCAAGCGAGATTGCAATGTAACCATAACAATCGCTGGGAAGGAATTCGTCCAGTTTGTGCCAGTGAGTGAGAGCAGCATTTGCCAGCATTACAGATATTATTATTACCCTCGCTCTTTACAGAGTCTGGATGCAGAAGTCTGAGTCAAGAGAAACTGGAGCATGGGGATATTGTCATGAGTCGTGAGTTCAAGGCGGTGATCAACTGTGAGGATGGCTATGTGGTGGCGGGCAATCCTTTAGCCTACTGCACTGGCAGCACTTGGGATCGCCTGCTCGGCTCATGTCGTCCGAGCAATCATTCACATAACCATGCCTGCGATTTTGAGACCGAGGATCTGTGCGGCTGGAGTCCACAAGTGAGTTACAATCAACCCTGGAAGCGGGTGGCCACTGTGGAGCACCTGCACTCATATCAGACTGGACCCAGGCACGATCATACGCTGCAGAGCCTCTATGGCGGCCATTATATGCTATTGGAATCATCGAGTACTTCAATTGGCTCCTATCACCTGATCTCACCCATTTATCCACGGGAGCTGAGCCTTAAGACCGCCTGTTGTTTCCGCTTTCACTATTTCATGTACGGCGCGGGTGTGGGCACTCTGCAGGTGTCGGTGAAGGAACACACCGTGCAACTGAATCGCATGTACGAGCGTAATAAGTAAGTATCAAAGCGGAGGAGGCAGTGGTTGGAGCTGGATAAGACTTAAAGGCATTTGATTTCGCAGTTCGATGAAATTCATGATTTCCGGCAGTCAGGGACCACAGTGGGTGGAGCACACCATACAAATTGATGAAATGGCGGACGATTTTCAGGTGGTATTCACTGTCAGCGATGCGAGACGTTCGTTTGGAGACATTGCCATTGACGATGTGCATCTGATGACGGGCAGAGATTGTGGGGCGGGTGTCTTCACAACAACAACAGAGCAGCCAGAGGCCACTGAAGATCCAAAATCATTGGTGTATGATATTAAGATGAACTGTACAAATAGATGTGGAGAGGCTGCATCTCAAGTGGTTTGGACAAGGGATGTCAAGCTGGTATTGTCCTGTGGCTGCAATGAAGATTGTGTGGATGCAGAAAATTGTTGTCTTGATTATGCTGAAACATGTGGACCAGATATGACGGACAGTACAGAGCTGGATGATACAACCATGCCGGCCACCACCACGACAACTACCACAACCAGGAAACCACCAGTAACTACTCCCACAACTACAACTACAACTACAACCACCAAAAAACCAACAACAACACCAAGAACCACAACCAAGAAACCCATAATTACTACGACCCCCACAACTTCCACAACAACATCCACAACAACATCCACAACACCTTCCACCACAACATCGACTACTCCATCAACCCCTCCCACAAGCACCACAACCACTAAAGCAAGTGCTTCGTCTACTCCGTTACCAAGTACCCCGGGTAAGAATTTTTATCTAACTTATCATCACGGCCATGAAGTTCCTGGTACTTATCCTTGTCGTAGGCCTCACTTGTATCTATTAGCTTCAGGTAACTAGGGGGGACACGTAGTATCTGTAGACACGGTCAACATCTGAATCGCAAACGAAGCTTACTCAAACGAGAGCGTAAGTTAAAGTCGGCTCTAACCGACTTCGATATACCCGTTACTCATGAAAAACCGTGTATAACAGTGTTCCTGCGTTCCTGAGGTTGACCATCCGAAAGGTATGCAACATTTTTTTAGGGTGGGAAGGGGGATAGCTTTTTGCTCATAACTTGAGAACCGTTCATCCGATTATTATCATTTCTTCGGCAAATCAATTCATTTTGCTAATTACTAACTATCTATAGAAGGTACGAATCGTCTATCTGTAAAACTGTAGGAGATATAATGTTTTTTTCCGAATTGCGGGGGCGGGAAGGGGCGTGGCCAAAATTTGAAACAAACTTGATCTGCGTTCAGATAAAAGAAGCATTTGCCCCATACATGTCAAACCTCTATCTCCTACCATCTCTGAGATCTAGGTGTTCATACAGACAGACGGACGGACGGACTGACGGACCGACAGACGGACATGTCTGTATCGACTCGGCTGTTGAAGCCAATCAAGAATATATATACTTTATATGGTCGGAAATGATTCCTTCTGCCTGTTACATACATTTGCACGACTTAAGTATTCCCTTTTTATTCTACGAGTAACGGGTATAAAAATGGCGGATCCAATATGGCCGACAATTTCTTCAAAAACACATTTTATTTGGCTGAAAGTCTGAACTCGGGGGTTTACGGGGTTGCAGATCACGAATCCGAAGTCACAACTTAGAAAAACCAAATGGCGGATTCAATATGGCACACAATTTCTTCAAAAACGTACGTGATTTGGCTGGAACATCGAAAAACCCGTTTATCGATAATATAATATCTCGAAAACTGTTCGACAGATTTTTTTTTCCATGACGATATTCGTGCTCAACATGCCGAAATACTTTAGAAAAAGTTGGTTTGGTGAATTAGAGGAGAGTGTTGTCGAGCAGTGTATATTTGTAGTGTCGCTACAATTGTCGCACAAAAATCATCACCGGGACTGAATCTGCAGCTATCTGCAGTTAATTTTTTGCTGTGTTCTGTAGAATTGTCTAAACAACAATTACTGTTTTATTTGAGAGTGGGATCTGATGGGAATTTTGACTTATTGCCTTTTCTAACACGACTTTTCAGAATGTGACCAAAAAAAAAAATTCTACCTTTATTAACGATTCCTTATTTCATGCAGTGTTAATGAAAACTTTGAGCAATACGTTCATATTGTACTTACTTTCAAGAGTAGGAACCATTTTGCAGAATGCAAATCGCTTAAGTTTTCGCTATTCTATACGCTTCTGAACGTTGTGTTATTTTCGACGCATGACGTGTAAACTTTGAGGTACGAGCCAGGTGGGGACACTTTCTCCTTTTAAACGGTCAGAATACTTAGTAGATGTACCACTGCAACTATTCCAATCATTTAAAGTCAATACAAAAATATTTTGTTTTCGACTTTTGGTCAACTCTTTGGGATTGTTTCTGTTTATACCCGTTACTCGTAGAGTAAAAAGGGTATACTAAAGTCGTGCAAATATATGTAACAGGCAGAAGGAATCATCTCCGACCATATAAAGTATATATATTCTTGATCAGCATCAACAGCCGAGTCGATATAGCCATGTCCGTCTGTCCGTCTGTCCGTCCGTCCGTCTGTCCGTCCGTCTGTATGAACACCTAGATCTCAGAGATGGTAAGAGATAGAGGTTTGACATGTATGGGACAAATGCTTCTTTTAACTGCACGCAGATCAAGTTTATTTCAAATTTTGGCCACGCCCCCTCCCGCCCCCGCAATTTAAAAAAAAAAACGTTTTATCTCCTACAGTTTTAAAGATAGACGATTCGTACCTTTTAAAGATAGTTAGTAATTAGCAAAATGAATCGATTTGCCGAAGAAACAATCAAGATCGGATGAACGGTTCTCAAGTTATGAGCAAAAAAGTGATACAAGCCCCTGCTACCCCCCCTCCTACCATAAAAAAAATGTTGCATACTTTTCGGATGGTCACCCTAGGGAGCGCAGGAACACTGTTGAACATGTTTTTTCATGAGTAACGGGTATATCGAAGTCGGTTAGAGCCGACTTTAACTTTCGCTCTTTTTTTTTTATAACAAATAGTTCTCCGCTTTTATATAAAATGTATTTTTCAACAACAAAATGTTAATATCAAAAGGAAAAAACTGTCAAGCCTGAAAATTAAAAGTTTTGCTCCTACACCTTTATCATTTAATTATCTTTTTAAATATTTTAACTTTTTCCCCCTTTATTTCTACAGAAGAAAATGCTGCTTGCAACCACTGCACGAGCACAAAGAGTGTGCGTAACTTAGAAACAAAAATTGATACCCTAACTGGTAATTAAAAACATTACTTTCACATTATTAACATTATTAACATGCTGTATATTTCTCCAGAATTGATGAAAAATCAACAAACCCAATTGAAGCTGCTGGCCGATCAAATTGCGGATCAGAATAACTACATTCGGCAGCCGGTGGGTGATAAAGAGGAGCTGGAAGAAATATTTAAAATATTTCCGCTGCAAAACGAAGAGGATTTGCTGAGGCTGGAGAAAGCGATTGGCCCAAATACAAAGCAAATATATGTAAGTGTGCTTAACTGGAATGAAATGGACATTAAATATTATATTATATAAATAATTTTTTTTATCTTTGTTTCACAGGTGACATATCAGTATAAAAAGGGGACTACCAGGAATTTTATCGCACACCATCGTGAAGCAATACAAAATTCATGGAGTCAAACAGAAAATGGAATTCATATCGTAGCCCAAATTCCATAATACCAGTCTTCAAGACAAACTATGAAGTCTTAATGAAAGTTTGGCTAATTTGGTTTTGAATCAATTTGATTTGTACGAGATTTGAATTGCTATTCTGATGTTTGGGGCGGAAAAATATATTATTATATATTAAATATAAAATTAATAGTTTTAATAAAAATATTTAATAAAAAGTATGTTATATGAAATATTTATATTGTACATTGCCGTCAAGGGAAAAGCATCACTCTTGGGTCGAACGAGCGTCACGACAGGTTTGCGATCAGAATGTCGGTCGCTCCGAAATCTTACAAGCTAAACACGTAATCACGAAAAAACAATTAAAACTAATTAAGTTATCAGTTATCATATTAATCATCATTATCAGGGGTTTCGCAGAAATCTCTTGAGATTTTCTTAGAATCGCTTGAGTTTGCCTTTAGACATATGTATATGATGTGCCCGGCTACAAGATAAGATGACGAAAGTTAAGAGATTTGAAGCCGACTGCTCAAGGCCAAGCGTTGTTTAGTTCAAAAATAAGTCGGAAGCATGGGAAAGCTTTAATTTCAGATCGAGGCTGAGTATCAGTAAGTGAGTGGTCCGCCAAGACCTCAGATCGGTGACAGTGAAACTGTTTTTGAATTAAGGAAGAAAAGTTTTTCAATCAGTACATAAAGCAGACCAGTGCTTGTTTAAGGTATTCTGAAGCTGTAAGGCCCAGAAGAAGAATTCAATGGTAAGGATCAAGGGCTACTATAAAAGGAATCCTAGATCATTTGAATAGAAAAGAATATTCTGAAAAAAAAATTAAGCCAGTCATAAGTAAAACATTGGAAAGAACTTTAAAAAACATTTGGCTTATGTCAGAGTGCGCGCGATAAGCGAAGATATGCATGAAGCGATAATATTTCTTGCTATGAGCAATGCGAGACGTCCGTGAGATGGTAGGAAATGTTTCGTTCTTCTGCTCTACTCTAAGAAAAAAGCTTGAAGGAATATTTTCAGAAAACAATTATTCGTTTTCGAATTTTTAAGAGTTTTGCTCTTGAAATGGAGCTAAATTTGGTTTAAATTTATTTTTTATAAGGAAGAAAAGTGAGTGCCTACAATCTTCGAAAAAATAGCATTGGACACGCTCTCACAGAGAGAGAAAAGAGCATGAGCAGTCAGATGCTTACACTGAGAGAAAAGTCAAAAATTTTCGTACCTAAATCAAGAATTTCCAGTTTTGAAACTTCAACAAGTCAAAAAATTCTTGATTTAAGTACGGAATTTCTTAATGCCAGATGGTTTAGAAAATTTCTTAAATTCTAGACTTCAAAAAGTTTTGAATATTTGGAAATTTTTTTTTAAAACTTTATGAGCTCGAAATAAGCACACTCAGAGACAAAACAGAGAATTTCACTCTTGAGTCAAGAGCATTCGTTCTCAAAGGTACGGTAAGAGCAATAACTTTTGATCCGAGACTGAATTTTTTATTCCGACACTCTTGATTCAAGAGTTTCGGCACTTGAAAAAGGTACAAATAATTCTCTAAGTAAAAGTCTTAAAAAATCATTGAAAGGGGAGGAGGGTTGGGTGTGAGAAATACGACTGAGACCCCGGTGGAGGTCGGAGATTAAGTCCCCGTAGAAGCATACTATTTTTTATACTCTGTACCAAAGGTACACAGAGTATATTAAGTTAGTGCAAAAGTATGTAACAGGGAGATGAAATCATTTCCGACTATATAAAGTAAATATATTCTTGATCAGTATCATCAGCCGTTCGATATGGCCGTGTCCGTCTGCCCGTCCGTCTGGCGGTCTGTCCGTCCGTCTGTCTGTCTGTCCGTCCGTCCGTATGAACAAACAGATCTCGGAGATGATAAGAGATAGAGGTTTGACATGTATGGGACAAATGTTTCTTATACTTGCAGGCAAATCAAGTTTATTTTCAATTTTTGCCACGCCACCTCCCGCCACCGCAATTTTAAAAAATCGTTATATCTCCTACAGTTTTGAAGAAAGATGATTTGTACCTTCCAGAGATAGTTAGTAATTAGCAAAACGTATCGATTTGCCGAAGAAATAATAAAGATCGGATGAGCGGTTCTCAAGTTATGAGCAAATAAGTAAATCACCCTCCCCCCACGCCCTCCCACCCTATTACAACTAACACCGCACAATCTTAAAGAGAGAGTGAGAGAGAAAGAGCGAGAGACTTAGAGATGAGCGCAGCACCAGCACTGCATTCAGCTTCTACTCCAGGTACAGAGTATGTTATAGTCGGGCTTGACCGACTTTCTCACTTGTTTTAATTATCTCTTTGAAGAATTCAAGTAGATTTACAAAACTACGGCATAGATGTTAGCATTACCGGTACACTGCCCGATTTGGCAAGTTCGCTGCTCTTGAGTAACACTGCTGATACTATAGTAGTGGTGCACCGTTTGTACTATTTTAACAAAATAACTTTTAAATATTTTGCTTTACGTGTCCAGAGCACAAGAACCAGTTATTCGCAACAGTGTGGCCGAACGCTAAAACAAAAATTAAACAAAAATATCACCAAAAAGTATTCGATTTCCGATATTTCGCCTGAGAAAAATATAAGAAATTGATATTCAACATTTTGGGCAAAAATATCGATATTTCGATATATCGATCATATTCTGACAGAGCCTCAGCTCGCTCACTCATTATTATACCCTTGCATAGGGTATTACAGTTTTGTCCAGAAGTTTGCAACAAATAGAAACATTTATTTCCGACCCTATAAACTATTTATATTCTTGATCAAGACGTCTGTCTATCTGTCTGTCTGTCCGACTGTCTGTCTGCTTTTACGCAAACTAATCTCCCAGTTTTAAAGCTATCGACTTGAAACATTGCACAGAGTCTTCTTTTTTCCGACCGGATCTTGAACCGACCAAATCGGATGACTGTATCTTATAGCTGCTATAGGAACTATCCAACTCAGCGATTATTGATATTAAATGCTTTTACTCAGATTTGCGATTTTGGTCAGAATCAGATGACTATATCTTTTAACTGCCATATGAACTATCGCTCGGAAAATAGTTTATACTTACAAAAATTGTAGATTTAAATGAAGGCGTTCTTAAACTCCGATATATTAAAACATTTGCAAGGGTGTAAAACTTGGGCACAGACGAAGTAAGCTTGGCCTACTCGATTTCCATTTAATTGTTTAATTCATCAATTTTACTTCTCCTGAGCATCCCCCGAAGCTTATTAACGCTATTCACTTGACACGCACTCAAGCACATGAACTACCAATTCGCCAATTGATAGCTTAAACAATGCAATCTTTTGGCATTTGAATTTTTCCACACAACTGCTCACTATTCATGGAACGGAAAACATTTATGCGAAACACCCTCCCACCACAACTAAACGTCCATATGCCAAAAACCCACAAAATCATTATTATCGGCATTATTCACTTTGTGGCACTTTCCTCTCCCATTGATAAGCAAACCCAATTGCATGCACTTAAAATACTTAAAATACTATACATTTCGATAAATAGAGAGTTGCCGCCGCTGTCGTTACCCATAAAGCGTTGAGGCATTAAACCACCATATGGCAAATGCCAGGAGGGCCAATGTCCTGCGAGGGACAAGCAGGATCGTCGTTTGAGAGAGCGTAATTGTAATTAATTTCCTGTGATTTTCGTACCCACCCCGGGAAGCAGCATTATCAACAACGTCATCGTCCACGGCGCCCTGGTCGTTGGTCCTGCTGCTGCCTAGCAACGTTCGCCCGTTTGTCCCTTTTTAATCGCCAATCGATAAATTTGCGTTTACTGTCAGCGGATTGTTGCCGGTTGCTTTTTTTGAGGAAGCTAAAGTCGTGAATCGGGAGTCCTGCTGCTCATTTAATGCGATTAGATTTAATGGCCAGACTCGGAATGCTGCTGGATGTTCGTCGCTTGAAACTACTTATTTGGTGTCCCCCCTCGTAAAAATCGCCTTAGTCTAATTGGCTATGATTGATTCGCTGCTGCTCCCATCTCTGCCCCACACAGGGACACTAATTCGAAACAAGTCCTTGGGCAGAAATATGCTTTTAATATGCAAAAACTTTTAGCCAAATGGCTTTTAACTGTCATTAAGCAACTGTTACCCAAACTCAAGCCAGAAAATGGCCAATGAAATTTTTATGACCCACCAGGAAATGTTTCACGTGTCCCTAAAAACCGTGAGGTGCCAGCTGGTCGGTAGTTGGGCTTGGCCGGCAGGAGCAGAGCGCACAACACAAGGACAACAAATAACGCTTAAAAGTTGCCATCCTCCAGTTGGTCCTCTCCTGCCTGCCTGGCTGCCTGCCTGCTTGACGTTGTCCTTTTGTTGTGGCTCTAAAATGGTTTTTAATTTTATCAGGCAACATAGTGCAGAGTTTACATACTAAATGAATGAA
This sequence comes from Lordiphosa clarofinis, assembly GCA_018904275.1. Lineage (NCBI taxonomy): Eukaryota > Metazoa > Arthropoda > Insecta > Diptera > Drosophilidae > Lordiphosa > Lordiphosa clarofinis. Next base: position 491,100 of record JAEIGQ010000212.1, read on the forward strand.
GACACTCGCAGAAATCCGCATGGTCTAGCACCCGATGAAAAACAGATCCTTTGGCTTGAGTTCCACCACTGAATCGTCTTTTCTCTCAGTGCATCCAAATAGGTGTGCAGAACGTGCTCCCCCAAAACTTGACTCACACTTTGTTCGCAAAGCGTCAGCTGCTCAGCAGCTCCACATCGGACCCCTCCTCCGTTTGGCTATTGGTAAACTAGCTAACTAATCAGCGAACATTTCGCTGACATTCATTATCATTCGCCAGTCGTAGAATCCGTTTACCTCCATGCCACCACCACCCCCCAGCCCATGGACAAATTGCAGCAGTTGGATGCTTGCATCCTTGCCAACCATTTTGTGTGTTGCATAGGAATTTTAATTTCTGCGGCAGCTGTTGCATTTCCCTTCCAAACCAAAGCCACTGGCCACAGGACGAAGGACCAACAAGTTGACCAAGATTTAATTGCATTTTGAGTGCTGGGCAATTAATAATTTATGAAAAAAAATTAAAAACAAAAGTAGCAATTTTTTGGGGCCAAAGTTGGGAAAAGTTTTTAATTATTTGCGCTCGATTTTGTTATGTGGAACGGGAGAAGGGGGAGTGTAAATGTTTCAAGGGGGTTGCGCAATTGCTGACAAACCGCAGCGAATTGCTAAACACGTGGCCCCCCGTGGAAAGCGGCAATGAAAAATTGTACATCGGCCTTAGAGGGGTTAACGGTGGGGTGTGTTCTGAGCACAAGAAGCACGTGCAAAAATGCGTTTAAATTGCGCATTGAACATTTGAAAGCAAACACAAACGCAATTAAGCGCAGCGTCAATGTAATGAAAGTGTCTAGGATGGTGGAAGGTGGAGAAGGGGTTGGGAGAGGTGGGGTGAAAAGCTACTGACTGGTACGCACCCCGAACTAAACTCCAATTGCTGGTCTAGCGCTGCTTAAGCGCCCACTGAGGCAACGGAAGCGGAAATAACGCAATAGCCCAGCTCATGAGAAGGACGAGGACGACGGACGACGATGCTGCTGGTCAACCCAAAGGCCGTGTGAATGCAACTGCCTTAAGGGATGGAGCCAGAAGAGTTTACCAAATGGAAGAAAAGTATATGCGACTTGAGGTGTGTTTGCGTGATAGAACTAGCTCTACACTTAGAAAAATATTTTTCTATTTACAAGAAAGCTTAGTCAAGATGAAAACCCAAAAATTTTGAAATAGTTTCTATACTTATTCAATATCTGCCGGTAACTTAGACAAATTTCTACCGAAATAGATGAAAATAGCCATAATCAACTTGTTTTACATCGTAGTATGCTTTAGAAATGTTAACTTAGCCTAAATGGTCCGTAGAGTACAAAATTTAATTCTTTGTATGAAGTCAATAACTACCGGTAACTTCGACAAAGTTTTACAAAGTGATGCCTTTCATTGAATACAGGCGCAGACCTCTGAATATTGAATTGTTATTCATGAAATAGCTATACAGTCAACCAGCCTCCTTTGTGGTGTTGAGTGTGTCTTGTATTATAAAAGTTATGGACAAAATCATAACTTAATGACCTAGAGCCTGCTAAAAAAGTTCTACAATTTTTAATCAAATAGGCCACTAAAACAATCCCTTTGTAATCAATGCGTTGCTGGAAACTAAACCTGAAATACACTAGTCGGCATAATTATTTTGACAAAAAAATTCACAGTTAAAAACCATTATATCTTTCAAACAAAAAATTCAAAAATTTTAAAGTTTTTAACGGATACTGGTATAAATGTAAGCTTTCAGTAAAACGTAAGTAGTACCCAATCAGCTGCTTAGGTTGGAAAAAATAAATCAATATGTGCAAATGGGGGTTGGCATAAGTATTTTGACAAGATTTCAAAATTTGTTTATTTTCGGCACAGAACCTAAAATGGTAAAAGAACGATTGTTTCTAGATAAACTTTTCACGTTGAAACCGAATCTGGCCTTAGGAATTCCATATCTCTAATGGATTAACTGTAAAATGGACATACAAATTATAAAAGACTGCTCATTTGTCCATTTTACCAGGACCCTATTTCCTAGGAACGAGCTATTATGTATACCCTTTGAGAGGGTATATTGAACTTGTTCAGATGTTTGTAACGCATAGAAGGAAGCATCTTCGACCACATAAAGTATATATATTCTTGATCAGCAAGATGAGCTGAGTTGAAATAGCCATGTCTCCTCCGTCAGTTTAAAAGCTATCTTAATCAAACTTTACACAAAGTCTTTTGGTAAAAATACGCTGCACATTTGTCGGAGTCGGCCGGATCGGATGACTATATTGGACAGCTGCCATAGAAACGATCGGTTCTTTGTCTTCAACGCAATCGTCTCCAAACCTCGTATTTATAAGTTTTCTATGCCTTCACATAACTCCACCAAGTTTTATGAAAATCAGACAACTATATGGTATAGCTGCCGTACAAAAGATAGTTTTGAAAAAACGTCTTAGTAGGAAAAACTTATTTGTTTTTAATGCTAACGCTCTCAAACTTGTAACTGATCAATACTATATGCTACCACACAATTCTGCTAAGTTTGATTCAAGTCGGACGACTATAGCACATAGCTGCCATAGGAACGATCGGTCGAAAAAGAAGTTCTAGTGAGAAACTAAATGAATAACTGCACGGTTCCCCGAGAAAGATCGACTCCAAGGAAGTCACCCACAATGATTAGGAAGCTACAACTTGCATGAGATCGCAGAGACAGTTGATGTCTAGCCCTAGCAAGAATTATATGACATGCTGAGTTTGTCAACCTGAAGCTTTGAACAATTTTGGCTTCATCTAGAGCGTTAAATATTTAGCCCCCTTCCTACACTCTTTATTATTACCATTGTGGTATCACTACCATTCCTGGTGCTGGATAGTATTTTCGTTATGGTGCACACGTATCTGCAGTTGGATCACAATCGGCCGTTGGCCTAGTTGATCCTACGATTTCGCAGACGGCGGGCAGTGAGTTTGCCTGCTTTGCGATTGGTGCGATTTTGAATTTGCCGGCGCGGCGGTCAAGACTTCTGCCATTGCGGCGGCTGCCATTCTGCTGGACTTTCTGTTTCTGATCGCCGCATGTCTCTTCTTGTCTCACTGCCTGCCTCCCAATTTCATTTCGTGGATGCAAAAATTCGTTTATTTATAAACATTTTGGTTTGGCAATTAGCAAATTAAATAATTCAAGTGTTCAAGTGCTGTCGTCTATCGAGTGAAAATATCGATAGTTTTATCGAAACTTACCGGCCGGTTAAAATTTGACCCCATCTTGTGACTGCGGTTAAAGTTGCCAGCTGGTGTTCGCCAAAGACAGCATGAGACACTGAAATTCGGCTAACCTGCCGGTAAGTTTGACGAACCGGACACAGATAAAATGGGCCTTAGCTCGTCGCCCAATCAAGAATATATATAGTTTATAGGGTCGGAAATGAATATTGAATAATATCGGATAATGAGGGGAAAACATGATGATTATACGACAATTTTGCAATTTTGAGTTAAAAGGTGTGACTATTTTGACTTGTTACTTAGAAATGTTTTGTTACCAAGTCAAGAGCAACAACTTCCTTTAAGACGACAAAGCAAAATTCCAAATAGTTTACGATATTTTGTTACATGCGCAAATTTGGGAGGGTTAGGAAAGAAAATTGTTTAAAACAATAGTTTAATCCAAATTCTATAAGACATTCCACAAAAACAATTTCAAATAGTCACAGAAAACTAAAAAAATTAATTCATAGGAGGGGAGAACTTTTCTCTAGCTACATTTCCCATTTACATTTTATTTCACGGACTCATACGTCGCCGGTTTTAAATCGGCGAAATTTTGCGATTTGCGAATTTTTGCGAAAGAGAGAATGGGAGCATGGCTGATAGTTTATAGGGTCGGAAATGAATATTTCTATGCGTTGCAAACTTTTGGGCAACATTATAATACCCTTAACATTCCCGACAAGTTGTCGTTTACAAAAATAGCAGATATTTCGTTAAGTTGGTACTCTTTCTATAGTTCTAAAAAATCTATACAATTCTAAAATTTAATCCCAACCGTTTTCTTCTGCGGTTTTGGGTTCGGATCGGCTGACGGGCTCAAATTAGTATTTCGGATAAGGATAAGTAAATCGGTCGGTTGAAGATTCATGCCAGTGCTGAAAGAAATAGAATGTTATTAAAAGATTATACAGAACACAAATAGCAAACTTAATTTCAATTATACCACACTTAACAGTTTTTCGATATTAAACAATGTCAAATGTTATTCTACTAATGGGTATTTCTTTGCCTACCACACTGGTACATGCTTTTATTCTCAATTTGCTTAGCTAACATTGGCCTACCAAGGACAACATACCAGAAACGTTAATGTTTTAGGGCGGGTGGAGCGATCGCTGCCAGACGGAGAACCGGTCAGCGCGGTTTTGTAAAACGTTTAATTGCAATTTGAAAAGCAAGCTTCAAGCAATTTAGACTGGATGGGTGTTTGAGGGTGGGGGTCCCTTGCCCAATGCAAGGGTTGCTGCGTTGTCCAGGATTTATTGCTTTTGGGTCTATTGCACGTCAGGCCGAGGACTACCATTCTTCTGTCTCTCACATTGGTGTCTGAGCGTGGCGACTGCAATTGAGGAATTTCATTTTGAAACATTTAATTTTCAATGTGCAGGGCTAAATCTAAACGGTTTCCAACCCTTGGGTTTGTGAAGAGAGCGATTGGGGAAGAGAAAGGGGGGGAAAGTTGTTGCTGATAGCCGGAAACGGATATGGAAAGCTTCGCATTTGTATGCAAGGTAGACGCCTCTAGTAGTTCCCATCTCTTTCATGCTCGCTTGTTAAACATATGTTTTCATTTGCCATGCAAAGTTTAATAATTGACAATTCTTTGGGGGTTGCTTTTGAGGGGGTAGAGAACAGGTTTGAATTGTATGTGTGAGGTGTGTAATTGCCATTGCAGTTTTTTTGGGGTTTGAGTTTGTGACAAATGAGCAGCTGTCGCTAGAGCGGACAAGTTCAACAGTTGGGGGAAGAACTTTAGGTAGGTAATGTTAAAGATTATTCTATCCGCTGCCACAAATTGTGCAAAAAGCAAGAAAAGGCAATGCCATGGCGCAAGTTTGATTACAAATTGTTACTGGCGTTAATTTCCATTATTCCTCTTGCTGATTGTCATTTGTGTTTGTTATTTCTTTTCGTAATTTGTCTTTTTTTAGGTCATTTTTAAACCTGATTACATGTTGCTACAACATTGCCTGCCAAAAATATCCTTCGGGTTCTGCTATAATGCCTTTTTGTTGAGTCTTTTCAATTTGTAACCAAACAACAACAAAAACAAAAGCAAAAAGTGTTAAACTCATTCAGCTGTGACAGTTTTTTTGTTACTTTGGTCATGCCCTTTTTGAGGGTTTTTCTTCTTTTCCTTTTTTTTTTGCATAATTAATATATGTATATCTTGTGATGAAACATATTTGAAAGCAGAAGGGGTAATGCAAATAAATTTTATGGAATTATAATGGAATTATGTAGATGGGGGGAGATGGGCAGTGATGACTTGAAGAATGAGCTGCATAATTTTTGGAAAAATATTGACAATGTATAAAAGGCAACTAGCTTATATCCCGTTGCGCTTCGCTGCGCCTTTAACAGTATAGAAACAACAAACAGCCCACATCCCTCCCACACTCCACCCACTTCACGCCTACAAAAGAAAACACAAATGAATTTTCATTTTGATCCTACAAACCGAGTTTCGAGTCAATCGGATGAAAAATAATTATTTTGCAAGAACAATTTTTCGGGCATTTTCCTCGTGGGTGGATTTTCCCTAATCTGAAAAGCTCGTGTCACGTTTTAAGTCAATCGGGTTAAAAACACTATATTGTCCATACAAACTTTTCCGACGTTTTTCCGACTTTTTCGGGTGGAGCTTTCCGAACCCCCGTCTTAGTACGCACTTTCGCCTTTAATGGAAACTCTGTCCAAATTACAGCCCTCTATGTCTTACCGTTTAGGCTGTGCGATGATAGCCAATCAGTGAATCAGTCAGTCAGGACACTCTCTTTTATAGATATAGCGATTGATTTTCAGCACTATCCAATCCTTTATAAACTTCACTTTAAGGGCAGCACCTTTTTAGGCAGGTCATTCAGAATGATCAGTTCACTTTTCAATCCTTCTTCTCTTGCCATTGTCATCTGAATTGCCATAAGTTCGACAGCAACAATAAAGAACTTTTTTCAAAAATTACAAAAACCAAACTAGCAAAGCTCAAGCTCTTTGTTATGTTCCTTGTCCTTGCCCTTGTTGTCATTATAAATGTGCGCTCATTTGCCTTTAAATATCCGCGACATTTTGAGCTACTAAATGTGTTCCCGTTGGCTCCTTACCTCGTTGACCCTTTGGGCATCAAGTGGAACCAGTTGATGGACAGGCGTAAAAGGGTTAAGCGAGAACAATGTTGACAGCTGTTTGGGAATTAGTCAACGATGTCAAAAATGACGACACATTGAAATATTCCAAAGATATTTTGTTGGCCATGTTAACAGGCGGAGGGCAAGTAATTTAACCCCTCTTAGCTAGACAAGGGGTTGATTAGGCCGCACTCCCCCTGCCCCTTTAAAAGATGAGTGCTTAATTTGGGTCTCGTTCGTTCTCCTCCGTTGCCCAAAACTGCACAAATTCATTAACGCTTTTATTGCATTTTAATTTGGCATGTCCTTGTCAGTGAGGCATGCACAAACATGCACCGAGGATGCTTTTACCCCACGCCTCCCTAGATGCAGCATGTTGTCAGCTTGTCAAAGGCAGCTCACCACTGTCCTAACTGTAAAGGCAGTAGTAGGGGTGAAAGTCAAACATGACAGACCTGACGTGAGGACAAGTCCTTGGCAAAAGCACCCACAGGATGCAATGTCATATTGCAATTAGTTTCGAGCAGCGATTGTGAGACTTGTGGCATGTGTGGCTAGCTAATAAACGTGTTGGGTGGGGAGGTGGGACCCGTTTGGGCATTGGCCAGACAAGGATGTGAGCCCATGGGCTAGGCAAACAACGGCTATAATAGCCGTATGTAGCTTAAAGTAATTAGAACGCCATTTTCGTAGGACCCAAACTCGACCCCAACCTGTGCCCATAAATTATGGGGCCGCAACTTAAGCCGACTTTGCCTTGTGGCCCCTGGGCTCCCCCCTCCCAAAATAAAGGAAATATAAATATAAAAAATATATAAAAATGCGCAGCTTTAAATAAACAGGATATGAACCCCAACTTGGACGCATCCTTGGCCAGAGCAACGGTGGACGAACGGAAGGATCCCAGCTGCATTATTACAGCCAAAGTAAATTTATGTGCGTTGTTAATTGAATGCTGCGTTGGCCATAGGGTCAGGACACCTCCGGTATGCTCCTTCCCGACACCAAAAAGCTTCACTTTGCATAAATCCCAAATTTATTAACGAGAGGTAATGGGAATCTTGAGGTATGATCGAAGCAAAGTGAATGAAAAGTGATGAAAATGGAAGAAACTGCCTAACTATGGAGAAAAGCACATTTAAATGTCTTAAGAGCTAAAATTTGCCCAGAAGGAAGTTAGAAATAATTGAAAAATAGAAGGCAAAGTCTTTCTTAGGCAAACTATAGAACATTGCACAATTGCCTTTGTGGAACACTTGGATATGGGCAGTGAATGCAAACGACCAGCATTAGACAATGCGAAATACTAAAACAATTATTACTCCTTATTTGTTTTAAATTTGACTTTCAGCGCAGGTTTCAATGCTCATTCCAAAATCAGAAAACTCTTCATTCAGAGGGTATCATAAAGGCACATCGATAAATGCATGCAAATATTCCAATGAAGAGCCATTGCCATTCCACACAAAGCAGCGAAAACTCTTTTGTTGGCCATTTTTCATACATTATAATCAGTTGGATAATGTTAACGGTGCCAGGGGATACCACAGATGAGGCCGAGGTTGCACCATAACCGGACATATTGTGCAGCTTCAAGGAAGGTTTACAAGAAGTATAATTATCGCGTAATGGGCAATGAAAAAGCCTTTAAAATTAATAAATGTGATTAAAATTAAAAGATTCTTGGTGAATACAATTGACACTCAAGCTCAACCGGTGCACCGTGGCTGGCTTCTACCAAATGGACTAAGATGCAAACAAAACTTGGAATAATTCTAATATGAACCAAATAAGTCAAACTTGAAGCATTGTTTTAAAACTTCGAGAAGGCTTTTTTCATTCAGCCGGAAAGCAGATCAGCAGTTCAAGTTTTCAAAGTTTTTTCACTTTTATTGACTGTGACTTTCCAAAGTATGCAATCAATCGACGACAGCTTCGACGGTCGACAGTCAATACTTTGAAAGTTTTCCATTTGATCGACAACTTATCTAAATATTGAAAAAGGCAAAATTCCATAGCTCCTAGCTCTGTGTCTCAAAAAATTAAAACTTTCTATGTGACAATTTGGTCCTATCTACCATATGAGAAGTTTGCTTTTTATCTAAGCCAAAAGTTCGGGCGCGAGTTACTATTAACAAACATATTTATTAATAGACCAATCATCCTAGATGAGTGGTGCCCAAACTCACACTATCAAGCTCTGCGCTTGTGTGCGTAGCAGCGAAACACGAAGTAAACGCCATGGCGTCAAACATAAGCAAACAAGCAACAAGCAAATCCATCATTAAAAAATAGAGGCAAGCTAACTTCGGCTCGACCGAAGTTTATATACCCTTGGAGCTTGATATATGCCTGACAGTTTGTATGGCAGCTATACTATATAGTGGTCCGATTTCGAAAAATTTTGTTGAAATAATGTAAAATCTTTGAAAACTTATAAATACTAGCGTTGGGAGCGATATCTTTGAAAACAAAAAAGGTTTTCTCAATAAGACTTTTTTTCAGACCTAACTTTTGTATGGCAGCTATACTATATAGTAGTCCGATTTCGAAAAATTTTGGTGAAATTATGTTAAATCATTGAAAACTTATAAATACGGGCGTTGGGAGCTATAACATTGAAAACAAAAAAGTTTTTCTCACTAAGACTTTTTTTCAGACCTAACTTTTGTATGGCAGCTATACTATATAGTTGTCCGATTTTGACAAGGCTTGGTGAAATTATGTGAAATCATTAAAAACTTATTAATACGAGCGTTGGGAGCGATAGCACTAAAAACATAAAAGTTTTTCTCACTAAAACTAGTTTTTCAATCGATCGTTCCTATGGCAGCTATATGCTATAGTCATCCGATCCGGCCGGTTCCGACAAATGTGCAGCGTATTTCTACCAAAAGACTTCGTGCAAAGTTTGGTTAAGATAGCTTTAAAACTGACGGAGGAGATAGCATAGAAACAGACGGACGGACGGACAGACGGACAGACGGACGGACAGACGGACATGGCTATATCAACTCAGCTCGTCATGCTGATCAAGAATATATATACTTTATGTGGTCGGAGATGCTTCCTTCTATGCGTTACAAACATCCGGACAATTTTAATATACCCTCTCCAAGGGTATAAAAAGAAATATCCGAAGGCTCGCTTCGTGAGAGAGCAAACCGCCGATTGTGCTATTTTCTTCTTTTGAGTTCCTATCCCATGTGATACGTTTTTGGCATGTTCCAGACCAAAATTGTGCACTCATAGCTGCATAAATTTTTGATGTGAAACATCTTTAATTTTAAAATACTTGATCAAAATTGGTGGCAACATTATTTAAGTTGGTGGCAGAACCGATTATTGCTCCATAAACATTTTTTTCAGTTAAAGAAGTTCGAGTGTTTAGTCTATGCAACGTATTAAACTGAATTAATAAGGGTCGGTAAGACGAGGTATCTAAATTCGTGTTAAACGTCGTGGATCTTCAGCGAATATTTGTAGAACTTTCTCCACAATGCACTTCTCATTTCCCCTCAGAGTTTTTCTGTGAACACTGAGCATGCATAGTCCTGTAAACTAACATTGTATTGCAAATGGTTAGTTTTTTCATTTATTCTTGTATTTATATTGTTTAGTAGATATTTACCATTCAAATGGTTTTCCGCCATGGTTGAACATAGCCAAGTTTTCACCCTTCTCAATATGCTGAAAGTTCTTTCTATCAAGGATGCAAGGAAGAGCTAGAGCAATACAAAGAGCGATCTTCGTTATTGGGAAAAATCGTCTGTTTCTTGTATAACATCGCACAGTTCTAATTTCTGAAGATACTCTGTGCTCAATTTTTTTGATTTCCAATGATTGTACTTAGCTTCATTTAGCTTCTCCGCTATAATTTTGTAGGTCGTAGAGTCCAGAGAAGAAGAAGAGAAGGCTCATTGTTAGCATGATTGACAGATGGAACTGAAATAATTCAAACGCTGGCAAGCTTTCATCAGCGAATCTGCCTTCCAGTGAAGAAAACAACTCGTTGCTCGTTGCAACGAGTCCAACTATGGAATCAATAGCGATCTCTTCCCAAATTCAACCATATTCGATGAAAGACGATATGAGCGATGGTTATGAACTTTCACAGTTCTAGAAGTTCGGAGTTCAACTCCGATTTCTTCACCAATTGAATTATTTTATTTACGTGGTTTGTGCACTTGAGAAGGTCCAATCTCTGTGATTGTAGGACATTAACCACTGGCTCAAGGTACGCAGAATATTTGGGTATAATGAAGAGGTATGTTATAAAAGTTGACTGGGTAATGGCAGAATGCAGCTGAAAAGCAGATGATCTGGTACCAGAGTTTCCTTCTATTGAGAGTTTTTCGAGCCCGTCGACGGTCATTTTGAAGTGATTTTTAATGCCAATGCTTTTGTCCTTTTCCGACCATAGTTTGGAATATACTTTCTCCTGGTAAATGATTCACGAAAGAAATTAATAACATCTTTGATTGTTGGTTTGATATCAACAGGTCTCTGGAACTTTATTTAGATCACTCACTTCTAAATTTAGCTTGTGACTTGCGCAGTGGAACTAAAATGCGTGAGGGTTTTTTTTTTCTTAAAATGGCCTGCACACCATTATCCTTTCCCGACATGGTCAAACAACCATTACCTGTCCCTTTAGTTTAAGTGGATCGAGTCCTACGTCTGTGATGAATTTATCTAATTCAAAAGCAATAGTCTTTGCAGCCATGGCTTCCAACTGTACGAAACCTATAAATTCTTAACGAATAGATTGTTTCTTTTGATCATAGAATCTAATACCAATCGAAAGTTGTTCTTTCCCTGAAATATCGCACAATCATCACCCATTAAACTGTAGGCAATAACATATTTTACTTCTTTAAAGATATCATCTATTAGTACAAGTCCACATGCCCAATGATTTCATTTTGAATTCTTGGAGAAAAGTAAATAGCATTCCTACATCTCTTTTCAATATGTACCCTCAGAGTGCTAACTTGGAGTTGAAGCAAGACTTGAAATACACAAAGAAAAAGTATGTATAGCATACTTGTGAAGTGTTTTTAAACTCATTGTCTTCACATTCATTCAGAGAATAATTAAATTTGTTTATATCTTTTCGCAACTGTTTTTTGAAATTGCAAGAACAGATAAAAAAGACAGGCAATTTCTACCGATAATCCGTGGTACCTTAAAGCAAGTTATAATAACAATTGATGAAAATTATACTAACTTCAGTGAAAATGCAGTATAACTGCACATCAGCCTGTAACAAGCTTTACAACACGATCTTAGTTAAACCGTTACCTCTATGAAAAACGGATACAAAATAATCAAAGTTCGGATTTAGGGGGGGCAGCCTTACAATAATTCGAAAAGTCTCAGTCAATCAAATGAAAAGCTTTCTTAGCAATGATTGCGCATCTGTTTTTTTGCTTTACCCATTTCCACTTATTGCTTCTGCTTTATCTGAGACTGCTGAAATTATTAAAACATACAATCAAGCAATTTTATCACTAATTTTTAATTAATCAAATTAAAAAGAGAGCCATTTTTCCTTATTTTTCACCTGACTGTGTAAGCAAAGATTTGGGCCATATTTGAGCTCTCTAGACTAGGCCGTTTGTCCTCAGCGTAGACGACTCAGTCAGTCGAAATAATAAATGCATGTAGCTATAAAAATGCTCTGACTCATGCATTATCTGTATGATTGCCCATATCCCCCATTTTTCTCCAGATGCTTCTCCCAAATTGATTACTTATTCATTTAAATCTAAACCAAGCAGAAGCTATAAACCAATTTTATAGCTGGCAATCCCCAGACAAAAAATCAAAATACGAAAACATTCCCCAAATGCCACACTATTTGATAATTAAGTAGACTCGCGACCTCGAGGAGCATAAATCACTTAATTAACTTGACGACACTTTCCGCGCCCAGACAGAGGCACGGCCAGAAGCATTTGCATCCTTGAAAGTATTTCAAAAAAATTCCGAAACCAACCGCGGCTGAAGAATACAATTTCCAAGCAAAACACTTTTGTCGTTTTCAAAAAAAAAAAAAAAAAAAACTATCAAAAACTGAATCGAATGCAACGCGTTGCCCACTGGGGAGCCATCAATTCATCAAAATGCTGCAAAAGTCTATGAATAGAACTTTGAACTTCAATAAAATGCCAAAAGTTTTCACTCGGCGGCCACTTCAAAAGTCAGACCAAAATGAAGACTGACAGTTGAGAGAGAGAGGAACGAAGGGACTCGATCAGCTCCACTCGAGAATGTCAACGACTGCGTCAGCGTCATGGTTGTGGACTACGACGAGTGGTATTGCCTCATTACCACGCCTATTTTGTGTTTGCGGCCAATGCGGTAGCCCAAGTAGCTGCTCAACCATGGCACATCGCCATGTTTTGGACCATGCCTCAACTCTTCCTGGAGGCCCCCGTGTCACGCCCATTTTTCCAAGTGATCGACACTGTTGGGAACATGTGTATATGCTGTTTTGCTGCACATTTTGTGCCTGAACAGCTTCAAGTGGGCGTTACCCCCAGAGTCTGCTCACCCCCCATAAATAATCCAAACTGTTGACAGATTCGAGCTGTGAAAATATCATTAAAACCAAATAAATGTGGTAAAATGATTTAGTGTGAGGAATGATTTTTGTTGGCGAGGGTTACCACTTGAATTTCTAGCCCTGACTAAGTTTTTCAGTTTCCTTTAAAAGTTTTCCACTTTTTAGCACAAACTTGCCCGAAACTCTTTATCGTAATAGTCGATTTCGATGACTTCTATTAGCTATAATTATGGCGATTCTGCACTATTATTCTAGAAATACAGAAACCTACCCCCGTATTATAAATTGGTATAACTTAATTTGTTTTTTGATTTTTCCTTTCACACTCTGCAGCTTTAATCCCACCTGCCAACTGCCATTTTCAGACAATAAAATTGTCCTTAAATGGAACTTATGAATACTGCATGGGTCCCCCCACCAATTCCCCATCCATCGCACTGTTTTTCTTCGTTTCCCAATTGCTGATCCCTGTTCCAAATTTCAAAGTTTCCTGTGACAGCAGGCGACATATTCCAGAGCGGAGCGTCTGTGGCTGACACCTTCTCAGATAATAATAATAATAATCAAAATAATAATGCAAAGCATCCACCCTCCTTCTGCTCTAGCAACTCCAGGACAGAATTTATCTAACCTATAAACAAATATATTTTTCATAAGTAGAAGAAAATCTTGTGGGCGTGGCCAGCTTATTTCGGGTTGTCAAAAAATTGAAATTGAGTTTATAAAGTTTTTCTCTCTAGTTGTTGTTGTTGTTCTTGGCTGAGTTGTGTGTGCTTTTAGGGGGCGTGTGTGGGTGTTGGGGGCGTGTCGTGCTGTGTCGTGTGTGCCCGTTGTCATTGCTTGTTTTGCAGCTGACATTGAGTGCTCGTCAATGATATGCAGGCTGAGTTGCTGTTGTTGTTGTTGTTGCTCTTGATGATAATTGTATGTATGTCGAGGTATTATGAGTGCCTGTTCAACATGATGCTTATGTGTGCTCGTATGTGGGGGGTTTGAAAAATTTAATAAAATGCCGGTAGAATTTAATTAGATTTTAATTGTATTTACCAACAAGCAGAGAAAAATGAGGAATCTGTGTGGGCTCCCCAGCTGAGGTGGTGTCGTCATATGAGGGAGGTTTTTATACTGAATAGGCTTAATCTTAATGAAAATTGAAAACAAGTAAGAAATCATACAGAATTAAATTAGGCAAAGGAATTGACTAAAAATGCAATAAGCAATGGAAAAATAAATCAATTTGAACATTCGACAAATAAATGATTTTACAAATTGTAAACACGTGTGTAATAAACCTAAATTGCAAGGTTGCTCAGTGGATGATATTGCCATTTTAAAGAATTTTAATGGATTCAAAATAATGGAAATATGATTATGGTTATAGTTTATATGCTGCACCAAAGGCACTCAGAGTATATTAAGTTTGTTATGTAACAAGGAGAATGAAGTATAAACATCCTTGATCAGCATGAACAGTAGAGTCGATATTAGGGTTGCCGAATATATTTAAAATATTGTATCGTTGATATTTTCTGATTTGAAAAAATATCAAATGATATTAAATATATTACTTTTAAAAAATCGATATATCGATATAATTGATATATTAATTTTTTTCTTTTTTTGCCCCAAAATTAAAAGATATAGTCGATATTAAGCAAACATAACCATATGTTCCATTAGATTCGAGTTTTCTATGTATTATACATATTAAATACTTTTAGTTCCAATATTTGGATTAAAAAGACTTTAAAAAGACGCGATGCTTTATATGTAAATCCGTCATACGGCTACGGGAGTCGCAAATGACGCATTTTATAGCAGAAGCAAGTCGCTCCGAAGGCCCCTAAGCTACCAGGGGCAATAAGATACCTTAGGGCCAGTCTGGATAGTCCCGTCAGCTTATGCGAATTCCAGAAGATTAAGGGATTTCTCTCTCATGATGTTGGCGGCAACCTAAGGTATAACTTCAGTTCACTATTTTGCGTTTCTTCTATTAAAAGGCCTTTTAAAATCGACCTATTATGGGCTTCCATAAAGTCAACATACGGGTTATCTGAATTTTCGACTTATGAAATCTGTAAAAATTTTAATAAAATAATTACCATTTCTTTTTTCTTTATTTTTGGGAAGAATTATTGTTATTAAAATTAATACATACAAACTTTAATTTTTGACATACCGGGTTTTCTTGGGTAAATGTATCCAATTCTTTTAAAATATAATTAGTCGCCTCTTGTACCCCGATTGGCGAGATGGTCATCTTTTTAAACCTAGGATCAAGAAATGACGATTTCACTAATATTTTATTGGAGTCAAGTGGCTTGAACCTTTTCTCCAATAGGTTACAAAGCGACTCTTTAGTAAGGATGCCCTCGTCAGATTCAACTTTTTCAATCTGTATTTTGTTGAATAATAGTGAAATAAACGGAATTCCCATACTGACAGTGGCATTATATTCACAGCCTTTTTCTCAGTTGCATCTTTAAATGGGTTTAAAAGACTACAAAAATCACTGCAAATGTTTAATTCTTTAGCCGATAGCATTTCGGGTAATTCTTTATCATATTTGGCTCTTTTTATAAGAATGATTGCCACTTTATTTGCAAGACCCAAAAAGGACGTCAGCATATCAAGGAACGAATTCCATCAACATTTTGCTGCAGGGTCTTAATACAATCTTCCGGACCTCCCTCATCGCACTCAGAAAAAATATTACCTAAAAATGTTGAAAATTACCCGAAAATTAAGTCCATATGACCTAAAATGACAACCAAGGAATATATGGACTTAATTTCAGGCCTCTATTACCTAAAGTTTTCTAAGCAATAAATTGATTTTTAGGTAATATGTGACCAAAATTTTTAGTCAATGTAGGCCATAAATTATATTTTTAGGTAATAGAAAGGCCTAAATTTTCGTCAATAAATTAGTTCTTTAGGTTTCCCTACCGGGGTGGATCCCACCCGCGGTTTTGTGTTTGTTCCATGCCCCTCCCCTACACCTTTCTCTAAAATATATAATTAAACTAGAAATAAGCGCATAAACAATTTTTTTTACTTACTTTACTGGGACTTGAACTCGGGACCTCTCTCAAATAATGAACACTCGGACAACGCCTTAGCCCACTCGACTATTAACCTTAAGCAAAACCTAGCGGCAAACCATAGTTTATAATGTACATACACAGTTGGTCAAGTTGACAGACATTGCTAAGCAAACGTGGAGGCCGTAATCAAGTCCCAGTAGGAGCATACTTTTTCTTCTCATTTATATATATATTTTTTAATGTTTGTTTTTAATGTTTTTTTTATTTAGCAAAACCTTGAGTACAAATCATACCAAGAATTTGTGTGGCGTATTTGGAGCTTAAGTACTCACATTTGCCACTCAATAAGAAGCAAGAGTCGTGGTCAGTGGAAAATGTGCAATCCCAGTAGGAACATAATGTTTCTCATTAAATGGTTCTTTTTTTATTGTTTTTTTATTTGTAGTGTTTTTAACATTGCTTTTATTTTATACAATCCTTTAATCGAATACTACATCAGTAGAGACCGGACATATATGCTTTATCATATTTGGCATATTTAGAATAAGTGCCGTAGCGCAGCTGTTAGCTTTCTGACTACGAGTCTAAGATACCCAGGTTCGATTCCCAGACTGGTAATTTTTTTATACATATTAATTTTTACAAACAAAACTAAATATGAAAGTTAAAAAAAAATTGTACTATAACACTTTTGATTGCCATTTAATATTGGAAAATCAGTTCGAACAAGAACAATAAACTAAATATCGTATCTACTACTTTTAGCTTAAAGAAAAATTTATTGGACAGAATAACTCTGTTCCAGTGTCCTGAGCGTCGCTAGCTAATCTACAGCGCTCTGCGAGCTAACTGAGGCTCTCTCGCGTGGCTGAACACACACACGCAACACCAAAACTAAACCGCACTTTTCTGCGAGATTTTCAACAGCAAAGTTCTTAGCAAAACTTAACTCAAAAAATTCGGAATATTTTATAGAGAGCTTTACGAAAATCAGAATTTTTAGTTTTAATAGCAGCGCGGGATTTCAAATTTTCCAATTTATTCTTAATTTATCTTTGAACTGTCATGTAGGCAGAGACCTCTACAAAAGTGACAAAAAAACTTAAAAAATCGGTTCTATGGTCTAATGGATAGCCCTCTGGACTTTGAATCTAGCGTTTAGGTCTTGGTAGGAATATTAAGAATTTTTAAAAATTTTGTTTAATCCATGCCTGAAATCTGCCAAGCAATAATTAATATGCAATTAGTTTCAGTAACCAAACTTATTACTTGTTTTTATACATCTTAATTATTTTTAAAATCAAAAAACTGAAGTCATTGGCATTTCAACAAAAAAAACAGATTTATAAAAATATTTTGTGGGACAGGAGAGAAACATATTGAAATAATTATTGTTATACGTTGCAACTCTTCATAGTTTTGTTAAAAAAAAAAGAAAACTATTACTTAAATAATTTTACTTAAAATTTAAAGCTCCATTTTGATTTTTTTCGCCCCACCAATTTTCTGCTAAGTTACACTTCAATTGTTTAATTTATATTTAAAGAAATCATATTTTTAAAACAGTTTTAAGTGAGTTACCCTTTTCAACCGAGATTTTTTTATCATTTTCTTCTTGTGAAGCCAATTTCCCGTATATCCAGTATATTGAACCATTTTTTTAAATCTTCATGTTTTGAGTATCTCGAAAGAAAAAACACATGCATAACTAAAATGTATCAAACGAATTTAATAAAATAAAAATAAAAAACTATTGATCCTTACTGGGACTCGAACCTGGGTACGTAAGACTCGTATTCAAACACCTACATCTACGCCAAGACACCTTATTTTCTTAATAGAAAATGTCACAATAAGAAAAAAAAGAATGTACTCATATGCTTTTTAGAATATTTTGTGGGAATATACTCATATCTTTTTAGCATATATATTCGGTCACATACATCAGTGCATTATATCATATTCTTCAGGCATTGCCAATGGACATTATGTGTGCCATCACATAGACGCTTGTTAAGACCGAACGGAAGCAGAGCGCAAGCAATTTCGCAAACATTTTTAGAAAGGTCGAAGGACTTAGAAAAATTTCTTAAAATTAGGGTTTATTTTCTAATTTTAGGGCAAAGCACCCAAATTTGTAACAAATATTTTTTAAAATCAAAGGCGAAATTACCAAAAAATTGGAAAAGGCAATAAAGCAAATTGACCCTAAATTTAGAAAATATAGTTTTCAAATTTTAAAAGGTTTTTCTAAAAAGTTCTTTTAAAATAAACTTATAAAACTTGTAAAATCAGGCAAATTTTACAATAGAAATTTTTTCAAATTTTAGTGCGATTTCGATTCTAGGGGATTTTCTTAAAGTAGAAAACTAATTTTCTGAGGAAGCAACAATTATTTAATATTTTAAATAATTAAGAATGTTATGGTAAAAACTATATGTAATTTTAATACTTGAATAGATAAAATAGATTCATTCTTAACTGAAAACAAAGGCTTTGTAAATATTATTTATCATTTTTTATATTTAAAATAATAATGCAATGTTAAGGAAAATGGCATTATTTAAGGATTCCTAAAAAATATAAGCCAAAAACAGATTGTTTAGGTAAAATGCCCTATATTTCAGGAAATTATTGCCTAAAAATCACATTTTAGGTAATAAAATCCATTTTCCTAAAATTTAAGGAAAATCTTTTTTCTGAGTGCGGCCTGGGCTTTTCGCAACTGGTCCATTAATGCAAGGCTTTCCTTCAATATGTCAAATATGTTGTAAAATGACGAAATCTCCTTCACTGTGTCATCTACCACCAAGTATATTGTACGAGCAAAGCAAGCAACATGTTTCCCATGTTTGGTTGTGCCATTTTTTATGTCGCTGCTATTAGCTTTTATCAAATTTGAATCCATTTTTCTCTTGCGTCTTTTAAATGCGTGTGCGCTCGCTGCCCAGATCTTAGAGTGACCAACGCACAAACATCATAAAATATCCCAAAAAGAGATCGATATTCGATATTTGAACAAAAAAAAATCACGATATAAATATATCAGTTTAAAAAATATTATCGATATATTGATATTTTGATATGTTTTCGACAACCCTAGTCGATATAGCCATGTCCGTCTGTCTGTCGGTCTGTCTGTCTGTCCGTCCGTCCGTATAAACAAACAGATCTCAGAATTGAAAAGAGATGGAGGTTTGACATGTATGGGGCGACTGCATCTTATACTTGCAGGCAGATCAATTCTATTTCAAATTTTTGCCACGCCCCCGCAATTTGGATAAAAAGTCATATCTCCCGCAGTCTTGTAGATAGATTATTCGTACCTTTACCTTGGAGAACCAGCACCGCAAATTATTCAACAAAGAGAGAGAGAGAGAGAAACTTAGTGATGAGCACAGCAGCAGCGCTGCATTCAGCCTCTACTTCAAGTACAGAGTATGATATAGTCGGGCCTGACCGACTTACTCAGTTTCAACCACGTTTCCGTGGTTGTTTTGTTGTTGACGCTTTGCAAAAAAATTTATTCTTATTTAAAGGACTGCTTGAACTTGTCAAATTATTCTTTTTGATGTTGCTTAAGCTACATAGGTACTCAGACGCTTGATACTTTGTCGGAGCGGAAATGTTTTGGTAATTTCCAAAGCCGCTCCGACAATATAGTGTGACCAGGCAACAGCAAAAAAGTCAGCTGATATTTATTTTAAAAATTGGCGAGCTAATTCAAATAAATTTAAAGGGTTTTTAAAATTGTTAATGGAAGTCGCTAGGGGAAATTTAGAGGCCATAAGCAAAGCCAAGGTCACTTTCATGGATGCATTTTGTGTGCGGCTTGAGGTTAAACAGTTTTTTATACCCTGTACCCATTGAAAATGGGTAAAAGGGGATCATGAAGTTTTGCAAATGTATGTAACAGGGAGAAGGAAACATTTCCGACCCTATAAAGTATATATATTCTTGATCAGCATCAACAGCCGAGTCGATTTAGCCATGTCCGTCTGTCCGTCTGTCCGTCTGTCTGTATGAACGCGTAGATCTCCGAGACTATAAGAGATAGAGATACAAATTTTTGCATGTACATAGGTATAGGCCGTACGCAGATCAAGTTTGTTTCAGATTTGCGAAATTTCCCCCCCCCCTCCCCCCTTAAACCGCAAAAAACTGTCAGAGCCACAATTTTAAAGTTACAACATCGTCGCTTAATATATATTATCTTAGGCCTATAATCTATCTATTCTGAAAAGCACATTGAAATCTGAGCAAAAACACAGAAGTTATTAACGAAACAATTTTTGCACCCCCCCTCCCCCCACGCTCTG
This sequence comes from Lordiphosa clarofinis, assembly GCA_018904275.1. Classification (NCBI taxonomy): domain Eukaryota; kingdom Metazoa; phylum Arthropoda; class Insecta; order Diptera; family Drosophilidae; genus Lordiphosa; species Lordiphosa clarofinis. The sequence continues at coordinate 511,446 of JAEIGQ010000212.1, forward strand.
CTAATTACGCATTACGTTTGCTGCTTGCGCCCGCGTGTGTGAGGGCGCGTTTTTGTGTATGTGTGCGTGTGTGTTTGTTTGTGTATGTGTGTGTTTGTCAATTGTACAGGGTATTTTGAAGTCGAGCTAACTCGACTGCAATGGTCTTACTTGTTTTTATTGTGGCCTGCGGGAGCAGAACTTGACCACTGAGACATACTGCTGAAACGGTAACCCAAAACGAGTCTGAAGATTAGAAATAGAACATTAAGCCTGAGGTAATATTCATAGCCTCAGCCAGCTCCATGGACTGGAGGATCATACTCGCCGGGCGTATTTGTCGAATACAGACTAAAAAGGTAGCTGGTAGTTAACCAAAACAGTAGCAACGGAAGCGGCGGGAGCAGCGGAAACCATCACAGTAAGCCGGAGGAAACACTACTACATATAATGTGCTATGAAGACTGCAAAAGGCTTGGAGCTTAAGAGCCAGGGGATTAGTATTTTATATTTTTCCTAGGCGTTTAAAAATGAAATTCTTGCATTTCGAGAAAAAAACATTTTTTTTTTGAGTTATTCTTACTCGTTAAATTCAAACTTCTAAGCCGATTCAAAACCACTGCTCTACGCGCTTATTGACATTTTAATTAGCAATCGATTCATATCTTTCATGACTCTTTCTAATAATTATAAAGTGAGATATGGCTTAAAATAAAAGAGCACATACCAAAAAAAATTTAAAAAAATCAATATTTCCAAAACTAAAATGTTCTCACTATTGCTTTACTTTTAATTTCTAAATTTTTCAAAATCGATTGCATTTACTTTATAATGTTTGTAACGGCCCAATGTTTAGGTGTCAGTTGCTTTCATACAGGTGTGAAGACCAGGCAGCGGCAGTGCCAGTTGACTGTCGCCATAAACATTCATCGAAATTTAATCAAAGCCACTTTTATTTTGTTCAGTAAAAAATGTTTAAAACATGTTCTAATATTTTTTTGACAAAAATTGTCAAATCGTGCTTAATTTAAGGTAAATCAACAATATCAAATATTTTTATTTAAGTAAATCCATGTTTTCTGCAATTTTTCTAAAAAAGATTAGTTTTTACTGCGAAAAAGCTAATAGAAAATCTATTAATTGTGGATTTAACCTCTTGGCTTATTTATGAGCTGAAAAATACATAACCGGGTGGCGCTAATCATGATTTCGAACTCTGAATCCAGTATTTTGGCCCATTCCTCACGCTAGCATAAACACGACGTGCAAAGTTACCCAACATGTTTTCAATTGGATTCATGTCCGGAAAACGCGCAGGCCATACTAAAAGCTGGATATTCTTCTTAATTTACCGAGCACGACTGGCCCTTAAAATGAAAACTGGAGCATTATTTTGCTGAAAGTTGGTGTTCAGGTCCGGCTCTTGCTCCAAAATGTTAATTTGCATTTCATCCAATAAGCTTAAATAGCCCTCTGTATTCCTGTGACCTCAAATCTTGCTCATCGGGGTCCGATTGTGATAGCTAATAGCGTCCCAAAACATCACAGAGCCGCCACTACTGTTTTGGGAGGTCAAAATGCGCTTAGACGTATTAATGTCGTGCCCTTAGTAACTAAAACCATCTGGCCCATTCAAGTTAACCTTTTTCTTATCTTAGAGTACCACACTTTTCCACTCCTCCCTCCAAAACATTTGACGTTTCGTAATATCTCTTCAGGCTTATTTATTAGATGTCATCAATAGTCCCTATTTTCTTCAAGATAACAGGTCGCATGAATTCAGAAACTTATTGGATGAACTCTTAGTAGACTTTTTGGACCAAGACTCGGACCCGGATACAATCTTTTAGCAAGATAATGCGGCCGTACAGGTGTCAAGGACCAGTCGTAAGTGGTTCAGTAAGCAGAAAGTCAAGGTTCTTGAATAGCTAGCATTCATTCTCCAGACATGAATCCAATTAAAAACATGTGTGGTAACCTTGCACATCGTGTTTATGCTGGCGGAAAATCGACCGAAGATCTTCTAAAAGCAGTTACTGATGATTAGAGCCATCCGGTTAGGCATTTTTCAGCTCATAAATAAGCCTGGAGGTTAAATCCTTAATTTATTGATTTTTCATTATCCTTATTCAGAATTCTTTTTATTTTTTCAAAACTGACTATAATTAATTTTCGCAGTATAAATATAACTTTTTTGGAAAAATGCAGAAAAAATGCTGTTACTTTAATAAAAATATTTGATATAGTTGATTTACCTTAAACTAAGCACGTTTTAACAATTTCTGTCGAAAAAAATTTTATAACATGCTTAAAACATTTTTAACTGAACAAAATATAAATGGCTTTAATTAAATTTCGATGAGTGTATGTTCAGAGAAATCTGCAAAAATTTCCCTGTGTGGACAGACTGACAGGTGACAGATATAATCTTCCAACCTCAGTCTCAAATTTGAAACCTACAACTTAATTATGTGGTACATAAGGTCTCTCTTAATATTTCCCATTGGCGATGTGGCTTTCTAGCACTTGGTAAAATTCATCCCATACAGGGCTCACAAGGTTTATTAAAAATTATCTTCATAATCAGCTGAATAGTTTTTTACACTTACGTATCATTCAAAACAAGATTGATTATAACCACATTATTCAACTCTTTGATCTGGTTAACACCTTAAATACCTACCAAAGAACAAATACCCTCAGACCACTTATATTGTAAAACCTTTTTTTTGTGGCCTCCTCTTCAACCCAATTAGATCTGCTTCGTTTCATGCATTTCAAATCGGAAGTGATATAAACACGACACACATACATACACATTTACGCCAAGAGCAATCACATTTATGGCTCTTTCTTACCTTCTGTGATCCCTTGCCGACTTTAATCATTTTGGCCAGTCATCAACGAGGTGCAACGGCTGACACCTACAAAGTGAACCCCAGAAAGGGAAATAGAAATGAAAATTGGTTAATTTAACACAATGATATAACAGACACCCAATGATGTGTTGTTTAATGCGTTTTTTGTGGGCTAGTTATTAAGTTATATGGTTTAAATAGAACAGGAAGTACCAAGTCATATCAGCTCAGTGGTATTTCGTTACTAATATCATTTTAATTACCACTTTCCACAAACTTGTTTTGAGCTGCATAACTAACGAAAACCTAATCTGCAATTGCTCATCGAGCATCGAGTGGATGGGGGGAGCTGAGCCCAACTTCGTTCCGATGTCATTTCGTTGTCAACTTTGTGTTTATAAATATGCAAAAATTAGCGGTGAACAAATCTTGTGCAAGTTTTTGGCATTAACACCTTTCAATCTGAGCGAGTGTAGCAACAACTTGGTGAATGTGATGTGTGGTACAATGGAAACTCAATAAGTAGTACAAGTAGGTGACAGGTAAGGATAGGTAAGTCAATCGCATAGCGTTTAGTTCTTCTTAGAGACCAAGGAGCAACATTTTCTTCTAAGCAAAAGATTTAATTGAGGGAGCCAATATATCGTCTCCCTATAGCCAGGCCACACTGTACGTGCTTACCTTACACACACAGGAAATGTCATGGCAGAAATGACTACAACTTTTTCACTTTTTGCATTTGGCTTTTATTTTTATTTGCATTTTTTTCTTCCTTTGCCTGCACTTTTGAATATGCATAAAAAATTGGTATTAAAACGTCGCATGTAAGACATTAATCAGCTGGCAAAGTGGCAGCAGACAGAAGCCAGCCAGGAACAGTCCACATCCATAGCAGCAAATCGGAGGCTAGGTGAAGTCAGTGAGCAGCACAACTTGAGCGCTTGCATCATGCGCTTGATTAATCTGCCTTTTCCCCTCCCCCCACCGCATCAACCGCTGCCACCCGTCTTTGGCCAAAATCAGCGTATCAGCAGCTTGACTCTTGCCGTTGGAGTCGGCCAACCCAATCCACATCACATATTCCACCTCACTTGAGAGTCTGCTGTTTTATTTTTGAGTGCCCACACAGCACGACGAGAAGAAGCCCCAAAACAATAAATTCATTTGGTCTGGGAATTAAGAGGAAATTTTCATTAAAATCATTAGAATGAAACGCTTGGCATATGGAAACAGACAGGAGGGCAGACCATGCCCTAATATAATTTTGCATGGTTTTAGGAAAATAATGTGCCTGTTGATTGTTTTTAGCATCTGTGGCATTGAGTGATGAGACAAGAATCACACACATGGCTCTGCTCCCCAAGACAAGTGGCTAACAGAAATACTTGTAAGTATATTCGTGCCGAAGATCTTGAGACATTTCATTTGCATATGCCAGAAAGAAAAAACAGATTTTACAAAGCATTTACGGAATCGCTGCATGCTGTGGTAATTTTCAATGAGAAATAGAAATTTATGATAAGTTTCAGACCAGACAATTATACTCTTCAAGCATAGCTGAAGGAGGGAAGAATTGATTTTCAGATAAATATCAGTTAGAGAGAGCACTTTCAAGGGTATATATACGATTAGAACAAAAGGCAGCAAAATTAGACTTATCTAGTGTATTGGAGGGTTGATGGTGGTTCTAAATGATTGTCGTGCGCTGAGTACGAATCAGTTAATAGAGTTGTTTAAAACGCCTATAAGGACACCTGGAGCTCTTTGCGAGAAATGTACTTAACTGTTTCGGAAAGTACTACTTTATAACTTTGACATAGACTATACCAGACTGTTCGCAAATTTTAATTAGCATTTTGAATACATGTGCTTTATGTTACAAAAATTGTCTACTGCCCGACATTATGTTGTGCGAAAAGATAACAGTACGCTAGTACTTTGTATTAAATTCTAATAAAAATTTTCAACAACACCCATTGCATCCTTATGCAAAGTATATCTTCGCTTAAGAATATCGAACAATTTTTTGGGACTAAAATTAACTTGGAATAGTAAAGATACTGATCCAAGCCGCAAATTCCGGTTGATTGGGCTATAGTCTAATGAACTAATGAACTAGGACTTTAAAATGAACTAAATTTCCAACTCAAGTCGACATGACCATGAAAACGAAATTTACTGTTTTTCGAAAATTTTAGGTGAATTTATTTCTCAGGCTCTGCTTATCGGAAGGATGTCGAATTGTTATTGCTGAAGAGTCTTTTACTGAATCTATTAAAATCTTAAGTGGATCACTCCGTATTTTGCCTAATATTACAACGTTCGACAAAATCCAACAAATTATGATAAAAGGGACCTCTGTAAGTATCTTTTCATACCCAGTTTTTCAAATGAAGCCTCAGTTCGCGTTTAATAGGTACTTTTGTACTGGCAAGTTGCAGCACACAACAACAACAATTTTAACATAGTTTTTAACAAGGCTGCAAACCTCTAAAATTTTGCAAAAGGTTCGGTCCAGGGGTTCGGTTTAGGTTCGGTTTAGGTTCGGTTTGCGGACCGGTTCACGGAACCCCTGAACCCTAGGTTTTGGTTCGAGCCTCGTTTCGCTTGAATATAGAAGAATAGTTTTGATTTATAAACACTTATTATTTAAAATAATATTCTTCACGTCAATAATGGAACTTTTAATTATCAAATTCATTAACTGACATTTAGATCTTTTGAGCACAGCTTAGTTTGAGTTAATAAGCGTTCTCTACGAGCTGTTCATCTATACTAGCTCTTATATTGGAAAGTGTTGAAAAACTGAAACAACACGTATAGTTAACGCAATTTTTTTTAAGTCTTCGTTTTTTAACCTTTCCAGAACATTAAAACATATGTCGATGTGTTAGACCATAGTGGAAGGAATCTGTTTTATACACAGATTAGGCTTTAGTTCGGATTATTGACGGTGGGAGTGCTGTCGGTAAGAATGAATGTGACACATTGGCAATGAAATGAGTTTGAAGTGTGTGTGCATTAGAGATGTACATAAAAATGTGCGAGTATCGAGCATTGATAGTTGTAAGTAATGTGTGAACTAGATAGAGGAACTGAATCTGTGATTGGAGCTGGGTGAACTTTGACAACCACAAATCTAAAACATCATTTTCAGAATTGATATTTAATATTTGATTATTGCTTTTAAAAACTTAATTTCTTCGCATTCAGAAGTTGATTCATTTAAAGGTGAAGTTTTAAAACTCTCATACAGAATTTCTTTTTGGAGCTTCAAAATGTTTGTAATGTGCTGCATTGTCATTTAAAAGTTGTCCTGCTTGGTCCATATTCGCTCCCTTATTAAATCTGATAGTATAATTTCACTTAGAGAAATGTCGTACCATTGGATAACTTTTGAATGATACAATTCAGATTACAAGGAATTTCTATATTGTGTGTGTCGTCGAAAAAACTACTTAATTTGTTGAAACGAACCTAATTTTTCGAAAAAGTGGTCCGGTTCGGGTTCAGGTTCGAGGAGTCAAAAATATTAATGGTTCGGTTCATGGCACCGTTTCTAAGGGGTTCGGTTTAGGACCAGTTTGCAGCCTTAGTTTTTAATGGTTTAAGATAATATTCTCCAAAATTCAGCAAATGTGGACAGGATCATTGGGAACGCAATATAAAAAATTCACTTCAATATCGCAATCGGTTAAGGTAACTCCAGAAGAAGTTAAGCCTTAGCTCTTGATTATCTTTTAAGCGCACTGTAGATTTTCTTTTAAATCGTTTTTAATGATGGTATAGTACTGCTTTAGACCTGGTAAGTCCACCACAGGGCGGATATTCACACTACGACAAGCCCTGGTGAAGAACTATGAGAGAAAAATCCAAACTTACTATCTTTTTATTGATTTTACGCCAGCCATCGATACACCGATAAGGTCAATGTTCTTTAAAGCCCTGTCTCCTTTTGGTATTCCAGCAAAGTACGTTCGACTTTGCAAGATGACGTTGAAGTTCACGCAGAGCGCCGTCAAAATAGGAAAGAACCTCTCCGAACAATTTAATACCAAACGAGGTTTTAGCAATCTGCTGATAAAATACATACTGCGCTAGTGCCCACTTACCAACAGAACAACGCCCATTTCTTCGTAAAAATCTAATGCTACTCGCCTATTTTGATGGTACTTTATCGGCAAAAACGAATGTCTACCTCGGAACGATGATAAACAGCGGCATCAACATCAGCCTGGAAATCTGACGAAGAATCACTCTTGCAAACCGATGCTACTACGGGCTCAGTAGGGAGTTCAAAAGCAGAGCTCTCTCGCGAAGAAGGAAATTTGCCCTATACAAGTCGCTTATCATTCCAGTTTTCCAATATGGTGCAGATGCAAGGGCAATGACAGCAGCGGATGAAGCGGCGATTGGCGTGTTCCAAAGGGAAATTCTTCCGAGTATTTATTGGTCCATTAAAACTATATGAGCTCTATTGGGCACCTTTCTGGTCAAGAGCTTAAAGCAACAGCAGCTGCGCTGGTTTGGACATGTTACATGTATGGACCAAGAAGTTCCAGTAAAAAAGGCGTATAAATCGAAGGCCGCTGACTATGGTGGCGCCAGAGGGGAAGCTTAAAGCTTCTAAGCTTGGTGTGAACAACTGGTGCCAGATCGCACCGAGAAGAAGCGACTAGAGGGGTTTTATAGCAGAATCTTTTACAATCAACTTAAAGGATTTTTAATTAATACTGATTTTTGCATCATAAGAAAACGAAGGCAAAGTTAACCTTGCAATTGAATTCAAAAGGAACAACATATTGCATAAACATTCGGATTTGTGAAAGCTTACTGTCAGTTGGGTGTAGCGTTTCCTGACAGTTGAGAACATAGCATAACCGTGTGACCGTTACCAAGAAGTGTTCTGACTATAAAGGAAGCTTTATTTCACATTTTATTGTTCTGTCTGTATTTCAATCAACTGGCATACTTTCTTGCTCGTTTATCATTATACCCACTTTGAAAGCCTGAAAAAGAACTTTCAACACCACATACTTGTGGTACTTCTCTATTCTTCCCTCATTCTCGATCCCCAATTCAAGTGCCAGACAATTCTTCTACTCGGGCAACTAAATGCACCGCATAATTCACAATGAGTGATTCTTAAATTGTCCATTAAGATAATTTTTATGCTAGAGCGAGCAGCCGGGGAACATGGCTAGGGCGCTAGACACACAGTGGAGCGTTTATCAATTAGGGCGTCGGCTGTGAAACTCTCGCATTGGGGCTGAGGTTTCTTTTGCTAATTATCAGCAAAATGCCTACACATGGCAAGAGCCAAACGTGGGTCCAAATTTAGCAAATATGTCTACAATGCACTTTACTGTGGATGCGTTCCAAGACTGCGTCATGCTCGACAATTTTTACGCTTTTCTTGCGGTTTGTTTCTTTTTTCTGTTTTGCCCGCCCCAGACAAAGCAGCATCCATGTCTGCCTCCACTTGTGCGCCGGCCTACTATGATTGATGTGCAGTTGATGACTATATAACTTTGTATGATTTCTCGAATTGGGAGCAGGAGCAGGCTCTGTCTTGTAGGTGGATGTGTCTTTAATTAGTTTGGTTTTGGAGTTTTTGTGTGTGCTTTCGGGGGAAGCACTTTTACTCATTTTGCCTGGCGTTAAAAATGTTGAATAATTAAAATTTCTTGGAATTGTCGTCATCGTCTGGCAGAAGTAAAAATTGTTGTGGTCGCGTGTCAGTTTCTTTGATTTTCCCTAACAAAGTTTTAGTTTTCAATGGAATTGGTAATTTGTGCGTTTTTCTTGGGGAAAAATTAGTGATTGTGACTAATTGGGGCTGTGCGAGAAGCGGGGAGAAAGTGATTTGTAAGTTTGTACAGACTGCTCCTTTCCTTTTTCATAGGCTATAATCGAAAGCAACAACTATTTCATACGCGATGCGGATTTTGAAGAACTTGAATTCCTCGTATTTGTGGTCTCAACGCCTGATGAAGAGCTTAACCTGCTCCGGCTTTAGGGTTGCATTTTACCAACAGGTCACGTACATCGTGTCATTGCTGAGCGGCTGCCAACCAAATTGGCTAAAGTAAAGCATCCGCCGCATTATCTTCATCAGGGTCTGGCCACTCGCTCCTCCTCACACAACTATGCACTTCCGCTGCTCCCCAAATAAACCAACAACTAAAACACGAAGAAGCCGTCGAAACGAGGCTCCCACAATTACGCTGAGAACTGCAAACTGCACAATTGGTCGAAAGGTTCCTGCAATTCTCTTCTATTGAAAATTTCTTTTGAAGCAGCAGCAGTCAGTCAGGCACGTGCTCCGACTGCCAAAAGCACAGTGAGTCCAACAATGTAGACATCGGTTGTTCTTTTTTCCTCTCATTGAAGCAGAAGCATTATGATTGATAAGTTCGTTTTGTGAATTTTTCATAAATTAGGAAAGAGATGCCGCACCAGATGTGCTTTTAGTTGGAGACCCATCATCGAGTGCCCAATCGTGCGCCATTTGTCTATTTTAATTAAAGGAGCTTCGCTCCCCCTCCCCCTTGCCGACCAGTACTGTACGGATTGTTGTTGTTTCCTTTGTTTTGGGCATCACGCACGCCCGGCTTCCTTTTGCTCTTAATCAGTTGGTAGCTGGAAGGGGGGAAGAAATTTTAATAAAAGCTTAAACATAAATCAAATCAGTTTACTGACCAGCAGCTGTCCTTGACTTGTCTAGGAGAGAGTGAGTTCCGTTTTGATTGGCAACCCATTTGCAATCGGTCCAAATGATGGCACTTAATTATGGGGGAGTCTAACAGATGCTGGTCTGTTCCATTAAATCAAATTTTGTAATTAATCTAAGTATTTGGTTGTCAACTCATTCCCTAAAAGTTGTCATTGCTGAATATTAATATTAATCAATTTAAAATCTCAAGTCCATACTTCGATGATAAAATGTGAGTGAAAGTAGAGGAATCACGATGGTTTGAGACTATTTGAGTTCTTCTCTGTACTCTCTACTTTACCAGCATTCAACCTTTAAAACAATGTGTCTGCACTCAGAGAAAAAATAGAGAATTTCGCTCTTGAATCAAGAGCATTCGTTCTCAAAAGTAGGGTAAGAGTGAAAATTCTTGATCCAAGAGCGATATTCTAGTTCCAAGAGTGAATTTTTGATCCCGACATTCTTCACTCAGGAGTTTCAGTACTTGATCCAAGTACGAATAATTCTCAAAATAAAAGACGAAAAATAATAATTGAAGGGAGGGGGGGTTTGGTTGTGAGAGGGACATGACCGAGACCCCGGGACAACCCGTCCGATTGTCGTGGTGTTGTTTGTCCCGCGCCGCTCGCCACTCACCATCAGCCACCCCACCCACTTTTTTCTAAGATGTGATTGATTTTAAGTTAGTCACATAACAGATAAAAATGTTTAATTTTACTTACTTTACTCGGACTTGAACTCGGTACCTCGAAGACTGAAACATACACAGTTGGACGAGCATCTTTACCGACTCGACTATTGTCGATAAGCTACAAGCAGCGGCGAAAGCATATTTATGAACCAGCGCGGTTGGTATTTGGCCAGCCGCAACAGCTGGACGGTGGATCAAGTCCCCGTAGCAGCATTTATTTTTTTTATTTTTATTTCATTTAATTTTTTAATGTGGTGTTTTAAACATTTTTATTATATTATACAGACGTTTAATCACTTACTTTTGCCCAATCTTAATGTTCAACTTTAACATAATTATTGGAGGGCCACGGTCAAATGACAATGACAAACTGCGCATGCGCTGTCTCTCTTTGAAAGAGCGCGGCCAACGTTATTCTCTCAAAGTTTGCGTTTCCTCACTCCCCTTGCCTGTAGAACCACATTGAGAATGCATTTGTCTCGATTCCAAGAGCGAAATTCTTGAAAAGTCAAGTGCGACTAGATTTTTTTTTCAAGAGCGTTCGTACTCAAATTATTCGTTCTAGATATTTATGAGTGTGAGTATCGTTTTTATCCACTATGATATTTCTGTAAAGAGTCATTGATCTTAACTAAGGAACCAAGTAAGAAATATACCTTTTTCGGTTATATAAGTCTAATTGATTTTTTAGCCCCTCTGTTACTGAAAGAGTTCCTAGTTGTGTTCTTAGATTCAATGCTGATGCACTTTGTAAGCTCTCTTCATAAATAATTTGAACTGTCTCTGGATTCATCCTCTTGTTCTATGTTATGGAAGAAATATTTAATCATTCCTGTCCATAAACAAGTAAATAGTCGGTCAAGCTCGACTGTACTATAATCTGTACCTGCACTAGCAGCTGAAAGCAGCATTCTTTTGAATACAACTGGACTATCGTTCGTCCGATTTTTATCAGATCGAATTATTTTGATTACTAAATTTTTTTAGAAGGTCCGAACCATCTAGCAACAAAATTTGAGAAGATTAAAGTTTTTTCCGTATTGAGGAGGCGGGTGTCTGCCTGCCTAAGGATTCTACATTCAAGACATTTTGGGTCTCTAGCTCTTCTCTGAGATATGTTCGCTAATACGAACAGACACTTACTGCTTCACCTTTGGTACATGAAGATGTGAGAGTTTAAGGAGTGCGTTAATAACACAAGTTTACAAATAATTAAAATTTTTCAAATCCTCTTCAATTTGATGTCACTCCTTATGTTAAATCACGCGCTGAATCCGAATATAGAGCTAAAAAATTTCTTTGAAATCTGTTGGAAATAGTAGAAGTTATTAGTAATTATCTAAAAATGAGCAATTTGAGTTTTACCGTTCAAGTGGTATTGAAAATGTCTATGGTCTGCTCCCCCTATTATGTTCACAGTTTTCCTCTCGCGTAAGAAACCATCTAAATTCACCCATCATGGCCTCATCCCAAAATCATTGATAGCGGCGTTCCATATTTTTCATATCCTGATAATATCGTTCACCATGCTTATCACTCTCATCGCCGAGGTTTTCAAGGAAGAAATCCAAATGAGAATCCAAAAAATTAAGTTTCAACGACATTTTTACTCCTGTTTGCTATACAATGTGCACCGTTTTAATGTAATGAAAACTTGAAAATAGTTTACAAACTTAAAAATGCGTCCTCCTCATCATTGTAGGGCCTTCAAAAAATTGTTCAATAAACCCAGTTTTATGTGAAGGGGAGGCAGTATAATTTGCTCCTTACTGACAAGTGGCTCGAACTTTACATTTTCTTGGCGAACTATGTAATTCGTTCTGACCGGCAATTCTTTTCGAACGTAGTGCTCATGGCGTGTTCGACTGTCCCATTTGCACAAAAAACACATGTTTTTGGTCTATCCTTGTTGCAATTGTGAAACTATTACAACAATTTTGAGGTGTGCGCAAATTTTCCAGTTATGTTCTTTGTAGTTAATAAAATCAAGCAATATGCCCATTGATTCATATAATTCTTTTATATTAACGGCATGCGCTAGCGGTATCGAAGGCTTGATGTTTCCCTGGTGCAACAACACCGCTTTTTTCTTTTTCGAGTTGCATAGCGCTTTTGACGATCTCTATAGTACGTTATTTTGACATCATCCTCTAACAAATTCCGTTCAAGCAAACGTGACGGATAAAATTTCCGATTTTTCTTTTGAAAGATCTAGAACTCTTATTAGATCGTTTAGTCCACTAATAAGTTATCGGCTGATTCAAAAGAGTCATGCTCTTCACTTACCTAGTAGTTGGACGAAAGTCATTATACAAGGGATCAACTAGTGTTTGTGCTAAACTCTAGAAGCTTTACAACAAATTCAAAAACTGTGCACACAAACGGCGGAACAAAAGGGACATTAGACATTTTTAATACCCCTTGAACGGTAAAACTAAAATTGCTCATTATTTAGATAACTGCTAATACCTTCTACAATTTCCAACCGATTTCTATGTATGAACTCTTTGTTATACATTAGTTTAAATCATCCAAAAGAGAAAGAAATTTAAAAAAAAATTTTCTTGGTGAAAATAACGGTGTAATTTACCATATTTTCGATAAAAATAAAACGAAATTCTCGATAACTGTGTAATTAGCAGCTACACCACAAATTTGACAATATAATGATGTATAAACGATTGAAAGATAATTTTATTAGCTTTAACTTGGTGTGCGAAACTTGTTCATAAGTTATTTAATAATTGAGATATTTGAAATTATGTGAAAGGTCCTTTTTCAAAATGTGAAAAACGGTAATTTGGGACTATCTCAAAATCTGTTCTACTGAGAAATTTTTAAGCTCCATATTCGGATTCAGCGCGTGGTTTTTAACAAGGAGTGACATCAAATTGTAGAGGATGAAAAATCGTTAACTTGTGTAATGAATGAGTTTCTTACAGGGTTCGTAAATAACACACACATAAAATACATTGTTAAAAAAAAATCAAAATGTTTTAAACTCATAAACAACATGTGTGTTTCGACATGTTTTAAACAGTGTTTTGTACAAATTATGTCAGAATAACGAACACTGATAAAAAACACTAGGCATTTTGGACAGTTCAAAATCATATGTGTTTTAAACACATGCACTGTTAACACAATAAAAAACATGTTTATTTACATTTTGAACATTTAACATTTCGACACACGAAAGCAATAACATTTTGAACACTGAAACTACAAATTGAACTTCCCTTACAAATTTACATTAAATAAATATTTGGCTTGAATAGCTGAGCTTCTTTCAGTCTTTTAGCTTCCATTCTTCAAATTTTGACTAAGAAAAAAGACTTTCAGTTATTGGACTTTTCCGCAGTTCGGAATATTCTCATATCCTACGCCTTTGCTTAGGTAGAATGTTCGTACCTTTAAGACATATCTACATAGTAATCAGCAATATATCAATTCTATCGGGGATGGAAATATCGTACGGCAACATTTAATCGTAGGTCCTAGAGCATCAGGGTATTTCCAGCTTAAGAATCTTGATCAAGGATCATCATAGAAGCGGTAAATACTTAGAAAATAGTGATTCAAGACTGAAAATGAGATGACTGCAGAAATTTGAATGGGCTTTTACTAAACCACCGTCCAAAATAAAATACCATGGATGACCGATGGTGAAGAGTTTAGAAAAGTGCTGATCAGCCTTCAAACCAACGAAGGTCACGCCTGGCCTGCAGGGACCGCATTTGTTTTCACACCGACACGAGTCGAACGCACCGAGGTTGCGCCAAGAGCGCAAAAACTTTCAGTCGCTGGCCTGCAGGTCGGAACTGTCTTGCGTCGCTTTTTGGTTGCAGTCGCTCTTCTTGACAAACCCTGCTTTTAATTCTTGAGAACGACCAAACAGAACAAACACTAGTTAAAATGCAAGCACCCAAAAAACAAAATAAATGCCTTTTAAGTATAATATGTTTATTCAAATATGGTGTTTATTAATTTTCCCTACGCGATAACTTCAGCTTAGTCTTTATGTTTGCTTTTTTGACGGTTCCGTTGCGCTGCCTTCCTCATATATTTCCAGAAATATTAGCTGGACTGCTGGGCGGGAGGTTGTGGGTTCCATCCCGCCTCTGAACACAAAATAAAAATTTTTTTCTTTCTTTAGAAAATAGCTTTTACACATACGGTCACCTTCACCAGCTATTGGCGCCAGCTGTGAAGTAACTAGCCATGAAAAAGCAAATTCTCAAACTGTGCCGTTCGGATCCGGCGTTAAACGTAGGTCTCTTCTCTTGTGCGAAAAATTTAAAGCACACACGCCAAAGATTGAGAGAAGCTGGCTGGCCCCGTTGGAGGAGCGTATAGCCAACATTTACTTTATTAGCCAAGTCCTTGTTGCATAGCATGCTAGCATCTTTATGAACCGTCTTTTTACCAGTCCAGCTCCTTGGTATCGCATTTTTCGGTCTTCCCATTTTGCTCAGAAATTTAAACAGTAGCTGCTCTATTTATCAGACGAGCTCAATCACAAGCACAAATGCAAAGCATACTTTGAGCCAAATATTTATTTAATGTAAATTTGTAAGGGAAGTTCAATTTGTACTTACAGTGTTCAATATGTTATCGCTTTCGTGTGTCGAAATGTTAAATGTTCAAAATGTAAATAAACATGTTTTTCAGTTGTTGAAAATGTTAGTATTAGAAACACACTTTGTTTTAATGTTTTTAAAACACTTGTGTTTTTTATCAATGTTTTTTATTTTGACACAAATTGTTTAGAACACTGTTCAAAACATTTTGAACATTCCCAATTTAAACAATGAAAAAAACAATGCTTACTGTTTTAAACATTGTTTAGAACACGATGTTTTGTACATTGTGTGTTATTTACGAACCCTGGTTTCTTATCCAACAGTGTACCAAAAAAAGTTGAGATTCTTTCAGATTTTTCGAAAGTCGTTAAGAGTCCGCTCAAATCGAATTTTTCCCAAAAATCGGGTTTTCCGTACTAATTTTGACTTGGTCAACAACCACGATTTTCTTAGTTTTCAAATCAACATTTTTAAAGAAATATATCAAAACTCAATTAGGTAACAAATGTTACATATTTTCGAAAATTTTGACTTTGTTTGAAGACGACATCAGAACAACACGCGTGCACGAGGGCTACACCAGTTACTTGGCTCACCTTATTCCAAGAAATGGAACATTTTGGAATTTTTTTAAAGTTATCAGAAACCCTTCTTACCTATACCCTTGGAAAGGTTGTCCGGATGTTTGTAACGCACAGAAGGATGCATCTCCGACTAGATAAAGTTTAGATAACTTGATCAGCATGACGAGCTGAGTTAATATAGCCATGTCCGTCGGTCAGTCTGTTTCTATGCTAACTAGTAATCTAGTTTTAGTGAGAAAACATTTTTTGTTTGCAATGCTATTTAATTTATACTTATAAGTTAAAAGACATCTTAAGAATGCTCTACTGAGAGTAATAAAACCACAAAATATCTTAAGTAATCGCCCTTTGGGTTCTCTATATAGATTATATAGATATATATATGTAAGTAAATTCTGGAAAAAATTGAGAGGTCGATTACTCAACATTCAAGTTACAAACATAAACATGTTCCATTTGGAGTATAGCCTAAATGTTAGACTAACCCTTGAAGTCACCAAAATGCAAGCATTATCTGCTGCTCATTACCATTATCCAAAAACTGAACTTTAGCTATTTTAATGCAGTTTGCCAAGCACTTTGTGGCCTCCCCAAACGCCCCCAAAAATGCATTTGCCAGTTACGTGCTCATCAGCATAATCAAGAGTCGAGTGCTCGAGGCAAGAGTTTTTGGTAAGTAAAACTTAAATGCAATTCGAAAGAGATTACAATTATTTGATTGCACTCGAGAGTGCCAAGGAGAGAAAAGTTTTTGGCGAGTCATAAATTTTGGAAGGCAATATGCCAGATAAGTGTAATCGAGATCTTGACGCACTTTCGGTTCTGGTCCGTGTAGATGAATCACGACAAGTGAATCATTAGGATTGAGTGAATGGGATTGTTGGCAGTGCCAAGGGGAAGTGCATACAAACAGACGGCAAGTCGCAGTCATAAATTAAGACATTCAACAATAAATAAGGCAACAAACAAAATGATGCACGTGTTTGCGGTTGGCAGCTTCAAAGAGTTTGTCAAGCGGCAAAAGTCTGTGGCTAATTATGCGCACTGCTCGCTCCCCCCCTAAGGAGAGAGGTCTACCCCGGTACTTGGATCTTCCCGCATTCTGTCTGATGCAATTGCCAAGCACAAAGACGGAAAAGAAACGCCAAAAAGCCAAAAAATAAAGTGACATGTGAAAATATGCAAATATCAAAAGTGAATGAATGGGTCTGGGTCTCTTTCTGCTGGTCCTGCTGCACATCCACCCATTAAGTATAATGGGAGCGACCCATCGCTTTTGTCGTTGTCGACATACGCTTTAATTATGATGTCGAAATTCGCATTAATTGCCAACTGCTGCATGACCCTACATTTGACTGCACTTTAAAGGAGAAAACGTTCCCTAGTCTCTTTACGCTGTGACAGCAGTTTATACAATTTTTGACAAGCGTTTAAATGCGTCGCAGACCGTCGACAGTTGTCAACTGTTGTTATTATTATTGTGTGTTGTGTGACTTGATTTCAGATTCAGATTACGCTGGTGATAATGGACTTGACATGAAGGAGTTGGAGCAACGGAAGACGATGATGTCGCCAACTCTGCCTTGATGTAATTTAATGTTTTTGGACAGCACGCGACTTTAATTGCCACTGCAAGGCACTTAATTATTTGCAAATGTCCAAAGGGAAAAACATGGCGAAGGCGGAATATCTCAAAGCATGAACTGGAAACTTTAAAGGAAAAGTTTCGGAGTGGCTGAAAGAATGGATGGAATACAAACACTTTAAAATATAGCAACAAGATCCGCTAAAAATCACTGAATTTATAAACGAAACAATTTTACTTGGTGAAGCATCAAATCTTTTCTGATCTTTTCAATTCAATACACAAACAGGGAATACTACGTCATGGCCTTCTCATTTTTCAGGCATGATTTCAATACTGAAAAAAATCATGGGTAGTACTGAAAACAGTACTGAAATCTGTCATGAGTTGGAGCAGTTCCTACTTCTCAGGTCTGACTCAGCACTGACAAATTCAGTACTGAGACTTTGAACTGCAGGGTATTAATTGATGCCTGTTATAGGTAGGTGGTGCATAGAAGATTTCGCTTATTGC
Organism: Lordiphosa clarofinis; assembly: GCA_018904275.1. NCBI lineage: Eukaryota > Metazoa > Arthropoda > Insecta > Diptera > Drosophilidae > Lordiphosa > Lordiphosa clarofinis. The sequence goes on from JAEIGQ010000212.1 coordinate 528,954, forward strand.
AAAGCGTCTTTGATGAAAGCTGCAAGGGTTTGCTTCGTTGAACAAATCGTAAAGTTCGTGCTTCAAACATAACTCCTTTAGGATGGGGTAGATTCCAACAAAGTAATTCACATCTTCCTTGGCACACGTATTGCTTCGTGTTACTCCTGTAAGGTTGAAAATTGAGGCTAAGAGTTTCACTATTCGTCCTGAAAAGAACGTTTATCCTCTCCACTAGACTGTCATCGAAGTAGTTTTTCGCTCTAAGGTTGAGGTTCAGGGATTTATACAGAGTTTTCACTGTGCCCCATTTTGCTTGCGCAATAAACCCGTCCCTTTCTACTTCACAGATTTTGGCTACGATTTGTGCGTGGCATTGCTGCAACAGTAGATGTTTTTCATATAAGATACTGACGCAGCACTCCTTAAAGATGTTAGACCATATTTCAAAGAATTGCCTAGCTCTTCTACGGTAGTTTTGAACTCATAATTTGGAGAGGTTGAAGGGAAACTTAATACCTTTTTGTTGAAGAAGGTTAGGGGACGTTCGACATGTTCTTAAGATGTGTGGCCTAATACTTGCGATCCATAGCTTATTGTGGGTCGCTAGTAGTCCTCGGTACTTAAAACTCTTTACCTTTTCAATAGTAACAACGTCTATCGTCCAGTCTTCTAATCGTTCCCCGTCTAATTTTTATGATTTTTGATTTCTCCGTGTTGATTTGAAGGCACTATTTTCTACAATATTCGTATAGCTTATCAATAATTTCCTGAAGCCTTTGGGGAGAATCGGCCAAAAAACACATCTCGTCAGCATACATCAACACTTTGAACAGTTGTCCAGCAATGGTAACCTCTCCTGGTAGGTCATGTGTGACGTCGTCGATATAACGGAAGTATAAAAGTGGACTTAGAATGCTGCCCAGCTTGACTAGACATTTAGTGTTAAACCAATCAGAAGTCTGGAACCGTCCCAAACCGTCCCAATCCGATGCTGTGTTATTGAGAAAGACCGATGTTACTCAGTTTGTAGAGCAGACTTCTTCTATTCACTGTATCAAAAGCTGCCTTAAAATCAATAAAAAAAAAAGAGTGTGTGTCACGAGACGCACGGTACGAGCGAAGCTCTTTACGATTAATCCGATTTAAGTAATGGAAAAAGACAGACTTGGATTCTGTTTAAATAAATGTTAAATTATCTAATATTAGGTCACTCTCAAATCACTGTGAAATCACTGTTAAGTCTCTTTAGGGAACTGTAAAGTCACTGTTATTGTTAAGTCACTATTAAGTCACTTTAAGGAACTGTTAAGTCACTGTTAAGTCACTGTTAAGTCACTGTTAAGTCACTGTTTAGTCACTGTTAAGTCAGTGTTAAGTCACTGTCAAGTCACTGTTAAGTCACTGTTAAGTCACTGTTAAGTCACTGTTAGGTCACTGTTAAGTCACTGTTAAATCACTGTTAAGTCACTGTTAAGTCACTGTTAAGTAACTGTTAGGTCACTGTTAAGTAACTGTTAAGACACTGTTAAGTCACTGGTTAGTCACTGTTAAGTAACTGTAATGTCACTGTTAAGTCACTGTTAAGCCACTGTTCAGACAATGTTAAGTCACTGTTAAGTCACTGTTAAGTCACTGTTAAGTCACTGTCAAGCCACCGTAAAGGCACTGTCGAACAAAGAACATTATAGTTTTCAGCACAGAATTCACAACTTGACCTTCCCGTATACCCACCATATCCCCACCCGACCAACTCCAGATCCCCACACGATCCCCAGTAGATCCCCTCCATATCCCAAGTAGAGCTCACCAGATTCCCACCAACTCCAGATCTCCAACAGATCCCCAATGATCCCCACCAGATCGCACTAGATCCTATCAGATCCCCACCAGATCTCCACCTGATCCCCACCAGATCCCTACCTGATCCACACCAGATCCAAACCAGAGCTCACTAGGTCCCTACCAGATAAACACCAGTTCCCCACATCACCACCAGAACCCCACCAAATCCCCGCCAGATCCTCACCAAATCTTCATTTGATCCCCACCAGGTCCCTGCCAAATACCCATCACCTCGGAGGTGACACCTCCCCCCACTTGCACCTCACACTATCCCACTCCACACACAACCCACCTGCTACTACGCGGTAATGATAAAAGCAGCTGATTTTGCAAATACAAAACACAAAATCAAAGACATACCCCAAAAGAATCTGTCGCAAAGACAAAATTTTTCAAGATTGACTCCCCCAGTCTGACGTCCGTAAAAGAGCTTCGCTCTAATAAATATAACTTTTCTTTGGCTGCATATAAGACGAAGCAATTGAAGTTAGGACAGGGATGCTATCGACTGTAGAATAGTTTACCGGGAAAGTAGCACTCCTGTTAGAATTTTCATCATGACGTTAGGGCTAGGATTGTCGAAATATCAATATCGAATAACTTTTGACGACATTTTTATGAATCCTTTTTTTTTTGGTTTTTATTGGACAAAAAGGAAGGATGTCATGGATATCAGTAATATCAGGAATACTAGTAATATCCAAGAGAATAAACGAAACTAGAAACTGAGAACGGAACTAAGCCCCACAAATATATATTTAACAAGTATTCGAAATCGATATTTCGACATTTTTAACTAGGGCAAGATATTCCCCTGTAGTTGCTGGCGTCTCCCTTTTTATAGATTGGGAAGATAATGCTACGAGTCTGGGAGTGTCCCGTGATTGTACATACTGTTGTAGGCGTGTCACTTCGCTGACGCTTTGCAGGTTTTCAAGTTGCTAATTGCCCCGTTGATTTCCAAAACTGAGATGCAGCTGTTCAGTTAAAGCCTAAAGGGCATAGCAGAATAAGCATACAAAAACTGCCCCCACTCCGATCAGAACCAAATTTAAATATGTTGTTACCATCAATGAGAAACTCACTCTCCTAAATTTGTAGTCATCTAATCGCTATTGGAGTAGAGTTATGAGGATGGAAAGATAAATCAAAAAAGTCGTTTATCTTAAGAACGGCTTAACCGATTTGGATGGGTTTAATATATGTTGTAAGTGTCCACACCACAATTCAAAAAATAGTTTTTGCACATTTTTATTGCCAATTCTTTGGCCCAAAAAAATTTTTTTGAAATTTTCAAATAATTCTTTTACGGTGTTAGCCTTTTGCGACATCGACAGTTTTTTGCTGGTTTTTTCATCAAGAGGTCCCTAACAACATATAATTTTTGCAAACACATCCCAAGTGTACCTCATGGTGAAATACTATTAAACGTTAAATTAGGAATTTTTATATATATTTAATACATATTAGGCACACTGTAAATCAACTTAAAAAGGGGAAAAAGGGGAAATTTTCTGTCAATTCTGTGTGAGTAGTTACAGTGTGCTTAGTATTATAAAATATATTTGTAAAACTGTTCACATGTTTTATTGGCATTCACTATGAAGATGATTCCCGATGACCGTGCAAAAATTTAACATTGTTAAGGATTTCTTATTGAAAAAACCAGCAAAAAACTATTCGAGTTGAAATCAATTTACACCTCGAAAAAATTATTTGAAAATTTTTCCAAATTGAAATTGGAATTCCATAGTAGTTGCTTAAAATGCTGATCTAAGGACGGTATGTCAACTTGAGTTTTCCTAGTGATTGGGAAAGGAAAAGAATGTTCACTGCTGCATCGCTGCCTCAGCGGAGTGGGCCTGGACATGCCTAAGCACGCACATTCTTGCTAATTACAATGTTTACTCTTCATAAACCTCACTGTATAAATTTTAACCCGATATTTCCACTAGAAGTATTTATGGCCGCTCTCTTCATAAGAATGCAACCACTGTGCTTTGCTTGATTTGTAGCCTTCACAATATGAGGATTTCTCTTATATTTGTGTCTTTTGCTGAGTCATGATCCCACGTACAGGAAAATTGCTATTTCATTTTTCCAAATGTTCGCCTTTGCAGATTTTTGTTCTAACTTTTGTCTTAATTTTGCTCAGTTCTTGTAAATTGTAGAAAGAGTGTTAGATTTAATTTGAAACTTTCATGCATCATCCTTTAAATCTTTCGCCTTTCCATGTTTTGTGTATAAAAAGGAGTTTGTAAAATAAAATCGCACTAAACTTTCGTTAATACTTGTTGGTCCTTGTTGGTATTTTCATCTCAAAAACTCTTTGAAATAAATTTTTGAATCAACCTTTTCTACTATCGCTCAGTGTGGCCCGCGGGTTTGAAACATATCTTAGATGGTAAAAGGCATATTTTTGAATATTTGTGCAGTTATTATGAAGTCCCTCCCTCTACGTGGACAGCGTAGAAAGGGTTATATGGTAACGGGCCTTCATTGGCCTAAGTGAAGAAATAGGATTCTCCTATTCTAACCATTGCAACCTAACCTAACTTATGAAGTCATTTCAAATCAAATAACCCCGATCCAAGACACTTAGACCTGGAAATGGAAATGCAGTTAAATTCTAGGTAACTAGAGGTAAATATGCGATCTAGAGAAATAATAAACTTTTGTCCCCCCACCCTGAACATTATTTTCCAAAAACCCCCTCCCCCCTGAAAAAATCCAGCGTACGCCACTGATCCATACACTCACTTTAATACTTCATATATGTATAGATATATTCTTTTTTGTTATATTTGCCATTTAATGCTTTTCCAGTTGAGCTCTTTCCAATTACTACCCCCCTCTTTCAGTATTGTTTACTTTATTGTTGATGGACTCGTACAATTTCCATAGTTTTAGAGCCCAGCCCCATTGGTTGCCTACAACGTTTACAGCATTCGGACAACTTTTTGTTTGTTTGTTTTGGGTTTGCTTTGTGCTGCTTGTGTTGCAACACCCACTTCCTGTTTATGTTAATTCCTGGTCCAGGTCTGGCAACGCTTTTTCATTAGCCCCGAAGGCCTAAAGCATAACCCATAACTCTTTTGTTGTTTGTGGCTCTTTTGTGGCTGTTTGCTCCTCTTTCTCACCCAACTGAACCTCCAGTGTTGCAAAGTGTTGCAGAATTTTCGAAATTCCTCACCAAGGGCACACAAAAGGGTTTACCGAGTCCGAAAGGGTGTTCGTCTCATTATGCAGAACTCGATGCATTTTAATGATGTGCCAGGGCCCCACAAATATAATTTTATTTTTGCATTTTTGCATCTTTTGCTGCTTGGAAACTGGAAATTGATTGCCGGTCAGAGGAGTAGCTGCAGCAGCCACAACAACAGCACGCAATGCATAGCAAAAATTACGGTCCGATTTAATGAGCTCAAAAAATGCGCACAACAATGAAGGGCAACGGGCCCAGGCCCAGCATAGGACACGGCGAGGGCCAAACAGAGAGGCAATTTCCAAATGGCTAACCAACCTCTCTTCCCCCGTTTCCGAACCACTTGGGCCACTGCACTTGTGTAATTAAATGCAATTTTATTGCCACGATCGAAGGGCTAAACTAGTTGGGGGCTGCCAGCCATAAAGCGAGAGAACAAAAGTGTTGAAAATGCGGCGCTGCAAACTTGATTTATGCAACAGAAAAAGCCTACCTACTACGCCCCCTGGCGGTCAAACGCTAGAACTTCCGCCATCAAGAAAACAAAGAGTGGAGTAATTAATTTCAAAGTCAACAATTTATCAAGTGCCCTGAGGAGAAAGAAGCGTTGAGGCGAACCAAGTAGTGATTGCCAGAGAGACTGAACAGATTCCGAATTGCAAGTTCAAGATCTTGGAACAAGACCAGACTCACGCGGATAGATATATTTTGTCTTTTTTTTTGGGATTTAACTAGGGCTAACTTAAGGGTACTGTATACCTTCAGGTGTCATTTTTTAAAGGTTTACAAAAAATTTAATAAGTGTGAAATTTACAATCGGTTTTTTTCATTCGATAGGTAATTGGTTAAATTAAATTTAGTAATTTTTGTTGTTCTTCCGGTTGTTGTTGTATTCCTTTTCAAAGTTAAGAAAAAATTTATAACCATGGTTGCAAAAATTTCTTTTTGAGTTCAAAACTGAAGACTGGGTTATGTTGAGAATTGTTGTAATTCTGAACTAGGATATTTTGGATTGGTTAATAAATGGCGGAGTTAGTTTCATCAAAATCGGTTCGGTGGCCGCCAGTTCGAAAGACGTGGTTTCCAGATAAATGCGTTTAGATCGAAGCTCTTTTAGGGGGACTAAAACTTTAAAAATTTTGTCTTTGCGACAAATTCCTAAGGGTATGCCTTTGTCTTTGCATTTTATATATGCAAAATCAGCCGCTTTTACCATTTGCCGTTGATTTGACAGTAACTTAACAAACTTATATTTCAGAAATCATAGTCAAAAATTTGTTTAAAATCAGTTCTATTTTTTTTCTATTTCAACATTCAGTTTACTCAAACGAATCCAAAAAGTGTCTTTTCGCCTGTACTTAAATTTACAATCAGATTTATGGTCGTAAAAAGCGTCCCATGACAACCTCTCTCTTTTTATGAAAAACGTACGTTTTGTCTTAATTTAATGTTCAGAAAAACGAAGAATTAAACACATTTATATTCTGTATATTTTTATACCCTTGGAGAGGGTATATTAAAATTGTCCGGATGTTTGTAACGCAGAGAAGGAAGCATCTCCGACCACATAAAGTATATATATTCTTGTTCAGCATGACGAGCTGAGTTGATATAGCCATGTCCGTCTGTCCGTCCGTCCGTCTGTCCGTCCGTCTTTTCATCCGTCTGTCCGTCCGTCTGTTTCTATGCTATCTCCTCCGTCAGTTTTAAAGCTATCGTAACCAAACTTTGCACGAAGTCTTTTGGTACAAATACGCTGCACATTTGTCGGAACCGGCCGGATCGGATGACAATAGCATATAGCTGCCATAGGAACGATCGGTTGAAAAAATAGTTGTTGTGAGAAAAACTTTTTTGTTTTCCATGGTATCGCTCCCAACGCTCGTATTTATAAGTTTTTAATGATTTCACATTATTTCACCAAGCCTTGTCAAAATCGGACAACTATATAGTACAGCTGCCATACAAAAGTCAGGTCTGAAAAATATTCCTAGTGAGAAAAACTTTTTTGTTTTCAATGTTATCGCTCCCAACGCTCGTATTTATAAGTTTTTAATGATTTCACATTATTTCACCAAGCCTTGTCGAAATCGGACAACTATATAGTATAGCTGCCATACAAAAGTCAGGTCTGAAAAATAGTCCTAGTGAGAAAAACTTTTTTGTTTTCAATGTTATCGCTCCCAACGCTCGTATTTATAAGTTTTTAATGATTTCACATTATTTCACCAAGCCTTGTCGAAATCGGACAACTATATAGTATAGCTGCCATACAAAAGTCAGGTCTGAAAAATAGTCCTAGTGAGAAAAACTTTTTTGTTTTCAATGTTATCGCTCCCAACGCTCGTATTTATAAGTTTTCAATGATTTAACATAATTTCAACAAGATTTGTCGAAATTGGACCACTATATAGTATAGCTGCCATACAAACTGTCAGGCATATACCAAGCTCCAAGGGTATATAAACTTCGGTCGAGCCGAAGTTAGCTTCCCTCTATTTTTATAGTTCATATTGGTTTCTATTTAGTGATTAGAACTCGGGATACTTGGACTGAACACGATTTATACATCTAAGATACTTTTTACTTGTATTGAATCTTCCTAAAAACGGTTCCACGTTTATTTAACACAAAACAATGTCAACACGTCAATTCAACACCGCACAATACACAATACAATAACACAAATACAATTTCAACATAATCAATTTCAACGCAAGGCAATTGAACTTGAACACAACAATTTAAAAAGAAAAATTATATTTTCAATCCTACAAGTGGCAATGCCAGGCGAACCTGACTTTAATATCCTCCGAAAGTGTATGCACATTTGAAAGCACCAGAGATAACATTCTTTTGTTCACAACTTGAATATCTTTCATCCGAATGCAGGCGTTGTAAATATTGTTCGTTTTTAATTGGTTTTGTGTTGAATTGACGTGTTGAAATTGTTCCACTTCTATTCAACACAAAACAATTTTAACACGTCAATTCAACACAAAACAAAGTGTTCACAAAAAAAAGTCAATACAAGTCTATAAGTCATTTCACACAACACAACAATTTAACAATTCAATTCAAACCAAATTTAAATTTAATAATAAATTAATTATTTTGTTTTGTGTTGAAAAGACGTGTTGAAATTGTTTTGTGTTGAATTAACATGTGTTGAATTGTTGTGTTGGGTGAAATGACTTAGTGTTGTCTTGGCGTGTGTTGAAATTGTTTTGTGAAGACTTTGTTTTGTGTTGAATTGACGGATTGTTGAATTGTGTTGTAGTGTTATTTCTGCCTGGATGTCGTTTGCTTCACACTTTTGTTGCTATGAGCTCAAGCTACTGTCAACATCGGGAGTCTTTCGGCTAGTGCTCGTCGGACGGGGAGGGTCTTTCGCTCATTACAGCAACTGGCTATCACACAAGAGATTATGTTGACCTTGCCTCTTACAGATGTTCCTTCGACATGGAGATATTACTGAGTTTGGTGTTCCCTCAGTTACCCACCCTACCATGTTAACATTTGGTCTACAATAATATAGTATGTTAACCCTAATTAATCATCGATGCCACCTAATCTTGATACCCCTCCATTAAATCCTTTTACTCCAAGGTGCTCATGGTTTGTACTTCATTTAATGCCCACAATAATTCACAAATTGGCAATCATCATTATCCTTATACCTAGTGGCTTACGGTTGAGTATACATGAAATATTTATAATATTAATAGGATCAAAAGATATGTTTTTATGAGATAAAGAAATTAAAGTAGTTTAAATAGGACTTCAGCCTTCATTATTCTATAGAATCCTTTTTTTTTTAGTGCAAATTTGAGTTATTTAATTGTCACGACCATCTGCTTCTTATCTGTATCGATGGCTTTTAATGAATCTGCTACCTAATGATTCGCCGCAGCAGCCTTACTTCCTTCAGTATATGTATAAATAAAATCTCTTTTTTAATACTCACAATGTATCCGATGATCCGTGCTTCCAGGCCTGGTGCATTGATGCGGTTACTACTGTGATATAGGGTTTCAAGGGTTAAACTTAAATTTAGTTGCGGTAGATCATACAGCAGCAGTATTCATTTTATCACTATACAATTAAGGCGGCGTCGAAGATCGAGTGGGGACTACCACGTGGTCGAAATTTGCCATCAGACCTGGCCTGTTTTTCTGCATGCGGCTACAGCGGTAATGATCAGCGCTGCGTGTGTGAACTGTTGTACTATATTGGAAGAACTGTATCTCGCTTCTGGAACTATTATGGACTTCCTTCTATAGTGGTGACGCCTTACGCCTCAACCGGGCGCAGACTATCTCCTTACGTCACCTGTTATAGCTGGGATGTCACTGCTATTATAAATCGAGAATTCTCTTCACACGGTATTTTGCTAATTACCTGTTCAATCAATCAGTGCGGTCAATATATTTAGCCTCTGTTCAAGTCGAATATTCAAAGTAAGATCTTTGTGAACGTGGTGTTGCCTTTTATTTGGCGCCTTAACCAAATACATATGCAAACAATGCATGCATGTATGTATGTTTATCTGTAGACACACAACAAAAAATTTTTTCTTAAACAAAAAGTTTTTTTTTATTCAAATTTAAAATTAAGCGCTTTTAAAACCTCCCTCCACTCTTAATTTAGTTATTTAAAATTTTCGCTCTTCAAGTTTTTTTGCCACGGAGCCACGGGGAAGGGCGATACGCAATGCAATTGTGGTTTATGGTCCAGCTGGCCAAACGACCTAAATGCCTTTTTCTTTAATAATAATACTGCTGATAATAATGATTGGGTTGTCTGCAGATCACGATACTCGTGGACGGTCTTTTCTTTGGCCAAGTTCAAACGGAAATAGGAAAACCTTAAGCTTAAGTTGGCTTCAATTCTCTCCTCGTGTGCATGCGTACCGACAATTATCGGATGTCCTATCGAATGTTAGTTATCGATCAGAACAAAGAGATGAGGTATTCTTGCAACCTTTTTCTTTACTGCCGTTTAGCTTACTGCAGCCGTTACAGTGTTGATGGGTGAAATTATAATTCTCAAGTTTAAATTTCAGCCCCGACTTATTTAATAAGTGCATCAGAAAACAAAAGGGTTAGCAGGTTAAAATCAAATGCAAGCACAAATGCAACAAAACAAATTAATAAAATCAACATGAAAAATTTCAAAGTCAAAATTTGTTTGGCAAAAACAGAAAATGCATCTCCAATGCACCAACAATTTCCCACATACACAAAATCAACAAATGAAAAAGAATATTTTAAATTTTTTAATATAAGTTCGCAAAATTAAAAGACAGCCCCATTATGTTTAGTGTTGATTTTACTACTTTCGCACACAATTTGTTCAGGTGAATGATTTCTGACTTTCTTCCGCGAGAAACAATTGCAAACCGTGAGACGATGCTCAAGATGGCGTGTGGCAAAGCCATAAAAACTTACTGCCTACCTATAAAACTTAAAACAATAGAAATGGGGGAGTTGCGTCTGTTGTCTCCATTGTTGAGAAATTCGCTAAATGAATGCAATAAACCAACAAGAACATAAACCATTCAAGTTGGCGAAACCCACGCCACGCTTCGTTGCCTACTGCAATGGAGTGTCAGTGTACCGGGAATCTCCTCCCTACCCGCTGTGTCTCTTTCATTTTGCTTTTCAGCCATGATCGTCGACAAATGGCCTCAATCAGCGTCGGCAACTTGGACTTGAAGTTGTTTTGTTTTTGGCAGCGGGAGCAATCAACGCATTGTCGACAGGTGGAAAAAACTTCATGGCCAATGAGTTGTGGCTACCTTTACTACTCGCATTGTGCCTGAAGCCTGAATCCACTTACTGCTGCTGATGTTGGTTGGTTGGTTGGCTGAAGCCAACAACAGCAACAACACACGTGCAATTTGGTGCATTAAAATTTCACACTGTTGTTGTCTGGTTGGTTGACTGCTTCTTTTTTGGCTTTTCGGGGGTTTTTCGCTGGCCGCATTGTTTTTGCATTCTTTGCTGCATTTGCTGTTTAATTTGCCATGCATTTTGTCCTCCTCTTTGTTTGTTGTTGTCGCCTGCCACATGCAGTTGGCAACAAAATGGCGTTTGGTGACGTGCCACCTTCATGTTTACCCCTTCCTTGCGAACGCATTCGTTGCACCTGGACGTCATCGTCGCCGTTGCCTGTCAACAACCAGGTTTTTTGGCTTTCAGGGGAAAGGCGTGTCTTAATTCAACCCTTCCAAAACAGAAATGAAGTCTTTTAATTTTGGCGAACATTTAATTAATGCAACTTCTGACGAGAGGTAGATCTGTGAGTATTCAATTTTAACTTAGAGTGAATAGAATGTTGGGAAGATTTTGAGGAAAAAATCTGCAAAAAGATATGCATACTATATACAATTACTGGGATCTTCTTCATGATAATTTGAACTTATTATTAATTTTTGCAAGTTTCCTGATTTTTTGAATCGTTTGATTTACCAGTCATCATAATAGTCTAAGCTCATGTGAAAAGCTTACAAATCTTTCGTAATTGCTTTATACCTGCCTGTTTAATCGTCTTTACGATAATCCAAGCTCATGTGAAAAATGCTCCAACTTGTGTTACCAAAGGTACACAGAGTATATTAAGTTTCTGTCAAAGTATGCATCTAATAGAAGGAACCATTTGCGACCTTTTAAAGCACATATACTCTTGATCAGCAACAACAGCCGAGTCGTTACAGATCTCAGAAATGGTTAGAAATAGATTAAGACTATCACACGTCCATGATAGATAGATGTAGATAGATTTTATACTTACTGGTAGACTAAGTTGATTTTCAATTTTAGATTGTACTTGTAAGCTGCCTGGTTTTAAACAACAAATCCTCCAAGAATGGCCATAATATAATAAGATTAACTTCAAAGTTATTTCCAAGCGTCATTTTCTGCGGCGGCCACGGATTAGTGTGACCAACGTCTTACGACTTAAAAAAATACCTTAGAAGCTACTTCAGTATATTGTTAGTGTGCTTATAACTAGTTCATTGAGCTGCTTAAAGCTAATTCGTCACAATAAGGTGTTTACAATGGAAAACTATTAACGAAATATTTTTCAAATAGAAATTTTGTTTTACCATACTTGAAATTAAAGTTTAAACACATTTCTTATACAAAAATCCAATAGTTAGCATGTATAACATTTCACTGTGACGAAATTGTAATTTGAAGTTGAAAATAATAAACAAAGAACAAGAACTTAATTAACGAAATTCAAATAGTATTGTGGGCTAAGACGTCGCAACGTACTGTTTAAGACCCCGATGTGCTGAGTTCGAGTCCGAGTAAAGGTAAATAAAACAATGTTAAGTTTCAAGTTTTTCAGAAATAATACTCACCCCTTCCAATAAGAATCATAGTTTAAATATATATGTTAACACATTAATTTTCAAAACGCCGTTACCTCGAATAGAACATTTTTTGAGACTTTTTTATCGGAGATTTAAGTGTCTCACACCTTATCTATATAAATATTGTGCCCCGTCTGATATATTATCAACCCACAGCCAAAACTGCTTTTCCAAGAGATCTAAGATTTGGTATAGACCTTTGTTTAGTTATGCAGGCGCGCATTAAGAAAACTAATTTTGAAAATTTTTTCCCTAAGTGGGTGAAAAGGCCAAAGAATAGTTTGTACGGGCCACATGAATGGCTGTGGGGCTAAGGAAATATTGTGGACAAAGCCGTTTTGAGAAAGATATAGAGGAAACTACTCACACTCACACGAATTAGGTATGTGTTTTATGTATGAGTCCTGGTCATCTGGGACAAATTATAACTGCTATGAGTGACATGTGTAAGGGCCGATTTCACATCTTCTACATAAAGCTATTTGTCACATAAACTAACAAATAACAGTGTAAAATCGTAGACTATCTGACACATAGCAGCTATCTGGGAGAAAGAAATAGAAATTAACAATATAGTGGAGGAGAGGGAGTACTCACAGAACGAAATGGCAAGTCTTGGGATGTAAGAGTGGAGAGCTGAGGAAGAGGAAGGGGGAGCGCAAGAAGAGGCAGGAGGTGGGGGAAAGAATCGAGAGGGAATTATAATTGAAATGTAGCTGCCATGAGGTCAATTTCTTTTTATACTTCGTTCGGAATTATTGGTTTCACGAAACAGGACTTCGAAGTTTTATCCTTTTTTGGGAATTTTTGGTAAAGACTTAGGTATCTATACGTTCCCAACTAGAGCCAAGCTCTTCATACATTAACCGGAAATGGGCGCGGGATGGAAATATCACTTTTCACTATGTGGTCCACTTGACGAAAGAGATTAATAAATATTTCAGGAATATTCAAGCTCCTAGAAAATTTGATTGGATCCTTTAGGACGGGAAAAATGAAAGAAAAATAAAAAATTGGATGCGGACAAAGTCGCGCGGGTGCAGCTAGTATTTATTTACATTTAATAAAACACACTGTGTTGCAGTTTTATTGGCAAACATATTTAAATCAAAGTGTAAATATTTAGATTACTTTTTTTCTCTGAGTACCTCTCACTCAATATATTGATTACTTATCATAATTTATTAAATTCAACTCATTCGCGATTGCCACTTGAAAAAGGATATTTCTGCAAGCAGTCTTAAACATAAAAACTTTGGCAGCCCTGAACCATCATCACTTTCATGCAAATGGTTTGCTACGCATATTTAATGCCAATTTTTTAAACACCAAAAAAATGCAAGGAAAAAACCCGGCAAACACTTTTCACGATCAGTGAGCCGCATAAAAAAAGACCATCACCTAAAAGTCACCAAAAAAAAAAAAAACTTCTTCCGACCAGCCTCGCCCCTCCGTACGTCCCGCTCTGCATGCATTACGCTAATTAATTCTTGATATATGGCACAGAAGCTGTGGCCAAAACGAGGCCACAAAACGTGAAACTGGCCATAAAAAGGAGTTGGCAGCCATAAAAAAGGAAAGAAACAGGAGTAACTGAAATAGTAGCAACTACATTTGCTCCAATTTTTTTGGTGTTCTCTGGCTCCTGTAAATTCATGTGGGCAATTAAAATTTAGCAGGCTTTAAGCACAGAAGCTCCTTCTTTGCCTTGTGACAGATGCCGCGGTTAAAGTTTAATGACAAAACCCAGAGAACCGAGCGGGAGAAAAAATATGACCAGCAAGAAAAAACGCAGAAGGGAAGCGGAAGTGGAGGCAGCGAAAGTGAACAGTTGCAAGTGTCTGGCTGGCTGGCAAGGATGCAGCTTCTGTTGCTTTTTCTTTGTGCTGCCACATGTGGCCTTATACGCCAACGCATCTCTGACAGGAAACCGTTCCCAGCCACCGCCAAAATGTGGTAAAAACGCAAGGACGAGGAAGCTGCTCCCCAAGAACTTTCTCACATATGCGCAAGTAACATTCTACTAGTCTTGGCAGCGAAAGTGCGCGGAAGTATGTAATAAAACAGGCGCGGAGGGGAGGGGAGGGGGTAAGCTTGTTGCACTCTCTGTTGCAATTGTCTGGAAAGTGTTGAAGGTGCCTTTAAAACAAAAAAAAAAAAACAGGCGACATGTGTGGAAGAACCTTTGCTACGCAGAGCCACATTAGGATGCGGCATTTGTGTTTAAGTGTCGTAATATTTGTAAAGCGCCACGAACTGGGGAATATTTTGCTACGTAATTTATGTGTGTGGTTAGGAGCATATGGTGAAAATGACAGAAAAAAACCTAAGCTTCACTTAACGTGCTTAAAGAAGATGGATATTATAAGACTGGATTCAAAGACATGTTCCTACTACTCTCCTCTCGTTTGGTAAAAGAAACCTTATCAGTTCTAACTGTTTTATTTTTTGTAGATTTTAAGTTTTCATAAAAAAATCTTAGCTCCCTCAAATTCTCATTTTTCAAATCTAATTGCCTTAGACAAGAAAATCGCTTGGCATTGCGCCCTCAGGCCTGGCTGGCCTGTCCGATAATTGCTTAATGGCCAACTGCATCAGGTGTTATCATGATTTGTGTGTGTTGCCAAAAACTCAACAAAATGAAAACAACTTGATAAAGACATTTGCAACACACTCGGCCAAGCATAAATATCGAAAGTGAAGTTAATGGTTGCCCACAAGAGTCAGGATCCTCCTCTGGCTTGAGAAAACAGCTGCGCCTATTATGTGCCCCGAGCTCAACTTGATCTCGATCTAATTTAGGCGTATTAGTTGCCCAAAAACTGTTGCAAGTTGCCCGCAACACAAAACAAAAAAACAGGCAGACACAACGAAACCGAATTCGTAGACCTTTTTCAAAGGATCCTTGAGTTGCAGTTGGTATCCTGAACTAAGCCAGATAAGGCGCTGCTAATGGCTTCATTAGGTTCTCGTTCCAATGTGTATGCCACATGCCGTGAGGCATAAAGGATCCGATGACGATCTTCGAGCATTCTTTTGAAGTACCGAAGCAGATTCTGTGCATGATTACAATTCGTTTCGTGAAATTGCTCCATTTGAAATATATTGGCATTAACTGTACTCCTTCATATCTCAATGCAGAGGACTTCCATCAACCTGACAATGTGAGGAAACATAAAACTAAAGTGAACGAACGCAACATCTCGTTTTGTGCATTTTATTGTTCATTTCTTTTCATTTTCGTTTTCATTGCCTTTGGAGCTCCTTGCCTCATATTAATCAAAGAAAATGTCAGGAGAAATGCTCTGGAAAATTCACACCTTTTGGCCACAACATTATTCGAGGGAGAGTCCAGAGTTCAGGCCCCTTTTTATGGCCCTCTTCCCACTTGACTTTTATGACCAGTTTTCTTATGAAAAGAAATTAAAAAATATATGTTTATCCATATAAACATACGTTTTACTTTATTCAATAAAGATATGACCCAGCGCAGGCCGAATCATTTAACAAAAATGCACAAATTGTGTTTTAGGTTTCCTCTCCAGCAAGTGTCATTAAAAACTTTCCTGGCCAGCACTACATATTTGTGTATGCAAAAGAAGTGCCTTGGGTCTCGTAAAGATTTGAGAGAAGTGCACATAAAAATTGTAATCGCTTTGGATTGTGTACTCATGTACGTACATGCTGAAGGAATTTCTCGTTGCTTGATTAGAATGGAATGGAATGGCCATTAAAATTGCTCATGAACTTGAGACACTGTCGTAAAATAATGTCGATGTGCAGTTATTCTCTTGTTTTCGTTTATTTATATCGATTTTTGTTAGAGTTATGATTAGTCATGCCTTATAAAATTGAATTGATGTGGCAAAAGAAAAGGGGCAGGACAACAATAGTATCAAATACCTCTGATAAAGCTCCGTTCTTCAAAGTCTCAAGGTAGCAACCCAATATGTCTAGCCTGCATGGTCTAATTACAACTTATTGTTAAAATCCTTAATAACCATGAACACATCTTTTCACTCAGCTCTCTACTCATCAAAGACCGCAAAATTGAACCAAAACATGTGTGCGACAACACTGATCTTTACTATCCACAGTGGGAGAAACGGCTGAGTTAGCGGCGATTTTTTTATAAACTATGAAAAAATAATGCTATTTCTGAACGGATAGTTTTTTTTTTTAGTTTTATAATATATGCCACAAATCAAAATTCTATAGAAATATATTTTTTTTTTTTCTGAAAATTTTTTATTAATTTTTTAAATTTTTATTAATTTTTTAAAGGAAGCTTGTTTGATACTTTTTTAAACTTGTAATCCAATTCTGTTTTTTGTATTATGATACAATAAGATTAAAATAAACAAAACAAATTTTACTGCTTTGATACGAGGCTGTTCAAAAAGTTCTCGGCCGTCAAAGTGGGTATCCAAAAAAAAGGTATAGTGCTGCCGGCCATGATTCCACGTCTCCAGGTTGTGTGAAATGAAAACTAAATACGGGGTTATAATCAGTATAGATGTCATTCTGGACTGAGAATTTGAGATTCTAGTTAGAGATTTTTATTGACAAAATTTCGGATATTGAAAAATTAATATGATATATAATATATAATAGTAAATTGTAAAACGTGGTTTCGAGATAAATGCGTTTAAAGTTTGAATAATAGTTTGATTTCTTACAATTCTATAAAAACTTTTTTTTTAGTTACAAATTTCATTTATTTATTTTTAATTTCTGCAATTGTAGCTTTAATCGGTGTCTGATGAGGAGTCTTCCTCTGCGTCCTTATTACAAATAAGACTAATAATGTCTTTATCCATTAGTTCATTCGTTTTCGAAGATGAAACTGAACCTTTCGATAGCATCGTAATAAATGGGTCCGACGAAATTAAAAAAGTGCATGTGCCAAGTCTTCCATCGTGTTTTTACGAGAATTTTCCGAGTGTGTTGTAATCGAAATTTTCTCAGATCTTTATTTCTGGACTCCAGAGCTTCTTCTGACATCATACCTATAGGAAGGGCAACATGTTTTATTATCTCTGCACCATGTATTAAAATTTTATGGACAGATGTAGGCATATAAAACCATGGATACAAATCTACAAATATAGTCGCAGTTTGAAATGCATATTGTTGAAAGGCATCTGTATCAATTTCATATCCAGATGCTAGTGTTCGTAAGATTACGCTAAATCGATAAATTAATTCCAAGCTTACTCCAGTTATTTTCGCAGCCAATTGCGGTTCCTGAAAAAATTTTCTTGCGTGTTGCCGTTATTAGTATTGCCTGAGCCAGGCTTTGGAATATCAACTAATATGCCCATTTCCATTCGCAAGTTCTCTTGTATTTCCCGTCTTCTAATATCTACAGCCGCTTTATCGGCACTGCGAACTGCCAATTTTTAATTTTAATTCTATGGCTAATATGCAGTATGCAGTCAAGGAAGCGAATCACGCGTGTAGACTGGATAAACCAATTAATATAGGTTTTCTTTGCACGGCAAACTTTTCAAATTATTGAGGTCGTTCATTTTTTTGGTGTTGTCCACATACTCCCATACAAGGGATGATGATTCTGCCAGAACTTTAGTAGTACCTTCCCGTCTATCATAGTCATATGAAACTGATGATGTACTTCAAACGTTTCCAGTTTCGTTGACTGTATTTCGGCAATTTGACTTTTAAAATTTTCCACCTCATCGCGTACCAAGTCTGCTGTTTCTTTTTAAACAAATCAATTTTAATGGCCTGCAATAGAGTGGAAGGGTTTCATGTTTTTCCAAATTATTGTTGATCCAAAACTATTTGTAATGGTACCAAGCACACCGCAAACATATGTTGGTCGATCATACAAGCATTTAAATCATTAAAATTTTGACGATACGTTGCGTGGCCACTACTTCCATCACAACCCCATTTGTATATAGCAGTTATCTTTGGAATGTTGTTGTTCTCTGATGTTGGAAAATCTTGGGAGTGCGCAGCGAATATTCTGGCCACTGTGTGATCAATCAAGCTTTCAAAGGTACCTCGAATGAATGATCAGTAACTTGTAGACCATTAGGATAGCACAGTTTTTTTGCAGACCGCAGAACATCATACGTTGGAAATATATTTGCATTCCGCATTTTGGTACCACTCTGCAAGTCCAGTAAGCCTTTTTTGTGTACCCGCCATCAATATATAAGGCCAAAGCTTCCTCTGCTGTGTATTTAATGGGTTGGTTATCGCAGGACTGAAAAACTGATTTAATTTTTTTGGGCAAACTTCCATCGGAGTTTAATAAAGATACCATCTTCGATGCACTTCGCTTGCCAGAATTATACAAACTGGTACTGGCTGCAGATACAAGCTCGTCGCACGGAATTTTTTTAACGATGTCCGAAACTTTTTCTTTTTTTTTCGTTTTTCTTTACAATCCTTGAAATGAACTTCAGGTCGTCCAACATTTGGGCTTTGGTCCACCAATACTACTTACTATCCAACCAGTCCTTGTTTTTGGCTTCAAAATCTTTTCGTATTCGTTTATTCTCTCTCCTTTTAATTCCTTTTTGGTGAAATTTTTAATCCGCTCAGCCATTTTGACGCATTCGCTAATTTCATATTTGTTTTGATCAACAACATTATCATCAATATATGTCTGCACCGCAGAAAGTTTTTTGCAGCGTCCGTTTCCTATCCCATCTGCAAATAGCACCCGCTTGATACTGACATTGTTGCTAAAAAAATTAATTTAAAAAATAAACCTGCGGAAACCTGCAGCTGAGTTTGGACATTTTCACATCGTAAGACATTTAACTAATTTTTTAAAATAACATTTATACCGAACCCGGTCGAACCCTCAAAAGTTCTGCTCTACAAAAGTTTAATTTATCAGTATACATTATATCTCATAGAAGCACTACAATCAATGTCAATTTTGGGACAAAGCACAATCACAGGTCACAAACACTTATTTTGTTATTTAATACATACCTTTTACTTCTTATAGTAGCAAACAAATTAATTGCAATAATTGATTTGCTAATTCTTTCAATAATTGCAGCACGTGCTTATAATTGTCGGTGAAGCGTTTGGCAGGTCTGGTAAACATATGATGAGTTTGAAGCTGCACAGCTGTGCGAATATTGAGAGAAAGGAGAATCGAAAAGTGTTTTTGGCTTATCGGACATATTAGTTATCCATTACTAATCGATGATGGCGCCAATATTAATTTTGAATTTTGAATTAATCGCCGCTAAATCAGCCGTTTCTCCCACTGTGCTATCGCGCTCACTGTAAAGTTGTTGTGGTTGAGCAAAAAGCACTGATCTGTCAGGCGGAAATCCAATTAAGGGAATATTTTATTTAAGCGCTCATTAAATGTGTGCTATTCATGGACCAAATTCAGAAACTAATAATATTTAAAAGGGAAAGGCAATTTTTTCGAACCCATAAAAAATAGTTATGTATGATCGGCTTCAACATTTGATCACGAGATAGAGTGAGAGCGTGTTATGTGCGTGTATATGTGTGTGTTTTTTTTCACAAAAACAATCAATAATTCAAATTGAGAATAGCCTCATCCAATTGAATTTAATCTTATGGCACATACAAAACACATCGACAGCTTTAACAATATGTTAACCGTATTTCAAAATAAAGACATTAAAATTACACCAAACTAGAAGCCAAATGTATGTAGATGTAATAATTGCCTTATCTGCGGTCCGTCTTTTGTTATTGGTGGTACGTGAACTCAATGGAAAAGTGATGGCACACATGACGTGAGCAGTCTGCTAAAAATGAGTTGGCTCCTTATCTCATTTGCGAGTCTTTTACAACGTTTATACGCACGTCTTATTTGCAAATTACAATTTGGTAATTAACAAATTTTTGCGTATAAACGCTGAGTTAACTTTTAATTTGCGAATAGCTAAGTCACGAAAACAATTACTGATTAGTAGACTCATTTGCAATTAGTGTGCTAGGCGTTGCCACTCTTTTCAGTGATTTTCTCGTTTCCAACTATGTGGCAGCCCTGCAGCATTGTTATTGTCATTACATCGACTGCTGGCGAAGGATAAGGGTAAAATGTTTAAAATAAAAACTGAAAACAAGCGTAGTAATTGGACCACGGCGGATGGCAGGATGATTTTCATATCAATGTTAGCAGTTACTCAGTTCTGCCAACCAGGCAACACTGATTTTCATTTCAATGTTACCAGATACTCACGTACAGTATTTGGCGTATAAACGGTGTGTTAGTTATTTACAAATATTTCTATTTGCAAATTACTGGCGTATAAACGTAGTATTTGTTGATAAACTAGGCTGTGAGTTGATAATCTAAGCCTAAAAATTCATAACAACTTTTCGCAATAAAAGGTGTTTGAAGGAAAAAAAACAGTGTTGTCAAAACAGCTTTTTTGTTCAATTTAGCTTTTTGAAGATAAAAAATTAGAGTGCAGCGGGAATTGTCACCTTTATTAAAAATATATCTATTTTTTACGATTTTAAATAAGAAATGTTAAATTTGTTTCTAATTTTTTCTATTTTTTAAAAATGAATTTTCCCTGTTTTGGTTGCCGCATAATAAAGACGCATAGGTACACATGTTTAAATAGTTACATATCTCATACTGCGTTGATTTACATAAATTGATCAGAATAGAATATTCTGGAGGTTTAATATTAAACAGTCTGTTCAGCATTCACAAGACAAGAAGGGAATAATTTGTAATTCTGGAATTTCCCCGCGACTTGAAAATTTGGTTTTGTCCCTCAGGCCACTGCATTTTCCACGCCTTACTTAGTCATCCCTTTGCAGATTGATTTATTTTAATCAACCATAAGTTCGAAACTGTCTTAAAATTACACTAATGAAGCCAATGATATTAAAAAAGAATTTCCTCTTTTACAATATAGATTATATACAAACACAGTGTTCAGAGACCTTTACAATTTTTCTACTTACTATGATTTTTTCAAAACTTGGACGCGGACGAAGTCGCGGCTGGTTCAGCTAGTTTTTGATATTTGGTGCTGTGGCTGAAGCAAAAATGCTGAAAAATTTCGGAATACTTTCAAAGTCACGGCTACAGACTTAATTACCTTGAAGAAATAAAGTTTCTTAAATATAATATTATAAAAATTTCTGAATTTTGGAAAAAATGTTTTCGCATAAGAGAAATCGTTACTAGTAAATACTCATATTGGTTTGCCCAAAATGACTACATTTCTATAAATTTGCAATGTTCAGTTTCGATTTAAATAACAGGTCTGGATTGGAAACTAATTGTACAGTACATATAGTATTAATTCACCGGGCTGATATAATTAAGAACGCTTAAGTGTCAATTGGAGAACTCTTGGAAAAAGCTGCTGAGTCATAAAACAAAGACATAAACATAGAAAGATGTCGAAGCCAGTACACTCGTAAAGTTTCGCGTGTTTTAACTGAGAAAGACTTATTAAATAGATTGTTATTAATTTCTGACCCTTCGGGTCA